>LR738715.1:172493251-172507017 GCA_902687465.1 Secale cereale
GATTTAAATACAATCGATCTTAGCTAGCTATCTGTTCACAATCTTCTTGCCCTTCTTTTTCGCAAATGGAGTTCTTCTGTGGAACGGACGTCCTTTAGGTAGGGTGGTCCTGCTTCTTCTTGTGGTGTAAGCTGCTACTTCATCATCGTCGTCATGTTCGATCCTCGGGTCGCCGTACTTGTCGAAGTCTTGCTCATTGGCTACTCCATCCATTCCGATGATCTTCCTTTTGCCTCTCCTCACGACAACACGACTGGGCTTTGACGGATCGGTAATGAAGAAGCATTGGTCAACTTGGGAAGCCAGTACCCATGGCTCATTTTTCGCAGTGACGTTTGCGCCCGCGGTCTTGGATTTGGCTTCGGGTATAACCATGGTGGTGAAATACCGGTCTTCTTTTAGGACGCTCTTGGCCCATCTGACACGGAACATCGGGACCTTCTCTCCAGCGTAGCTCAGCTCCCAGATCTCCTCGATCCTTCCGTAGTATCTGTCCTTGTCATTACCGGTGTATGATTCCATCGTTACCCCGGAGTTCTGATAACCATCGCTCTTCATGTCCTTGGCCTCGGTGTATAATGTGTAGCCGTTGATATCGTACTCCTCATAGGTCATCAGGTTGTGCTCGGCGCCCTGTGACAAGGCGAATATGAGTTGTTCTTTCGCGGAAGAATCATCATGTAAAGGGTACGACAGAAGCTTCTGCTTGAACCAACGCGTGAAACATGAGTTGTGCTCTTTGATTATATCTCCGTCCGTCCTCTGTTGGCCTCGGTCATTATATGTCTTCTCAATAAAGGTTTTGTGCTGAACCACCCAAGGATCGACCACGTCTATGTGTTGTAGCGCGACTAGGTTTGCTCTTTCAAAGTCGGCGAGTCGACCCTCGAAGTAGACATGCATTTCGCGGCGACCCTCACGGTGACCCGATCCAGCGAGCCTGCCGAGGTGCCTGTTGACGGGCAGACCAACGGGGTTCTCAATGCCTAGATAATTCATGCAGTACGAGATGCACTCTTCGGTCAGAAAGCCCCTGGCTATGCTTCCCTCTAGACGTGACATGTTGCGAACGTATCCTTTGATGACACCATTCATCCTTTCGAACGGCATCATGCTGTGCAGGAACGTCGGCCCGAGTTGGATGATATCGTCCACGATATGGACCAGCAGATGCACCATAACGTCGAAGAATGCGGGCGGGAAGTACATCTCAAGCTCGCATAGTATCACCACGATCTCTTCCTGTAGCCTTCTGAGTTGCCTCACGCCAACAGACTTCCGAGAGATGACGTCGAAAAAGTTGCATAGGCCAAATAGGGTTTCACGGACGTGCGCGTCCATGATACCACGGATTGCAACTGGAAGTATCTGCGTCATCAGCACGTGACAGTCGTGAGACTTCATCCCGCTGAACTTCAGCTTCGCCCGGTCTAGGTATCTGCTTATCTTCCCCGCGTAACCGTAAGGAAGTTGTACTCCTACGAGGCAGGTGAAAAACTGATCGATCTCCTCCTGACTTAGAGTGAAGCACGCGGGAGGGTAGTCATTTCCGGTCTTCTTGGCCTTTTTGCCTTTGCGACGACTTTCCGTGTCCTGCTTCGCCTCATCATCATCATCATCATCATCATATATAGCGTGAAGCTCCTGCCTGATGCCCATTGATTTCAAGTCTGCCCTTGCTTTCGGCCCATCTTTGGTCCTCTCTGGCATGTTGAGCAGGGTACCAAGCAGACTCTCGCACACGTTCTTCGTGATATGCATTACATCAAGGCTGTGAGGCACACGGTGGATCTTCCAGTACGGCAAGTCCCAGAAAACAGACCTCGTTTTCCATACCTTCAGCAGCGGCTCTGGCGCCTTTCGCTTCTTTCCCGGCTCTGGCGCCTTTTGCTTCTTTCCCGGCAGTGGGCAATCTTTCCAATTTTTCAACAGCTCGTCTATTTCCTCGCCGCTCCTCGTACGCGGGCGTCGTCGGGGTTCGGTTTCACCATCGAACAAATCCTTGCGTTTTCTCCACAGGTCATCGTCGCGAAGCCACCTTCGATGTCCCATGAACACGGTTTTCGAAGACCCGGGATCTCTATCTAGCTGGCGATACGTTGTGTCATCCATGCACCTGACGCATCCAGAAAATCCGTGGACCACCTACCCCGCGACATATCCGTAACCGAGATAGTCGTGCACCGTCGTGAGCAGCGCGGCTCTCATAGGGAAATATTCTTTCTTTGCGGCGTCCCACGTATTGGCTGGCGTTTTCCACAGCGTGTCTAGCTCCTCTTTCAGCAGCCCCAGATACAGATTGATGTCGTTCCCTGGTTGTTTCGGTCCTTCAATTAGCATACTCATGTGAATGTACTTCCTCTTCATGCACAACCAGGGGGGAAGGTTGTACATCCACACAAACACAGGCCAGGTGCTATGTGTGCTTCTCTGGCTGCCAAACGGGTTGACTCCATCGGTGCTCGCGCCCAGCACGATGTTCCTTGGATCGTTCCCAAATTCTAGGTCTTCGAAGTTCAACGCTTGCCACTGGCTCGCATCCTTAGGGTGACTCAGCATCTTGTCTTTTTTATCTATCTCCGGATCATTTGCGTCATCTTCTCGCTTCTTCTCCTTCCTATCCGCGTGCCAACGCAGAAGCTTTGCTACCTTAGGGTCCGCGAAATACCGCTGCAGACGAGGAGTGATCGGAAAGTACCACACCACTTTTCGAGGAGCTTTCTTCCTCTTCTTGTATCGAGTGACGCCGCACACCGGACATATGGTAGACTCCGCGTGCTCGTCCCGATAAATGATGCAATTGTTCATGCACACATGGTATTTCACGTGCGGTAAATCCAGAGGACACACGATTTTCTTCGCCTCCTCCAAACTGGTGGGGCACTTGTTCCCCTTGGGAAGACGTTCGTGCCAGAATGACATGTTCTCGTCGAAACATGCGTCGGTCATTTTGTGTTTTACCTTCATCTCTAGAGCCATGAGCGTTACTTTCAGGCGGGTATCCTCGGGCCTGCATCCTTCATACAATGGAGTAACCGCGTCTAACTCAAGTTGATCCATCTTGGCTTTCTCTCGGGCGGCAGCTCTTGCGTTATCGGTCTGCTTGACAAGCAGCTCTTGAATATGAGGGTCCTGCACCCAGCCCATCGATGGTTCAGCGTCGTCTGCTCCGCCGGCATCATCATCTTCATGATCATGCCCGTCGTCTGCTCCGGCATCTTCCTCATCATCATGTCCTGCATCTTCTACATGATGACTGTGTACAGCATCACCGTCGTGATCATCTCCTGGGGATTCTTCGTCTTCTCGCCCGCCCGAGCCGCGGTGGTTGTCTTGCTGCCCTTCCTCATTTCTTGCCCGGCCCCCATGGACGACTTCGTAGTCATCTTCATCACCTTGCCACCGATAGCCATCCATGAAACCACGCAAGAGCAGGTGGTCCCGCACCTGCCCGAAATCCGGGTCCGCAATAAGGCTCTTCAGCTTGCATCTTCGACACGGACATCTTATCTCCCTCTCGTTCTTTTGAAGCATCTCGGCCTTCGCGGACCTCAAAAACCTATTCACGATGCCTTCGGTCATCGTGCGCACCATGGTCGCCCTGCGGGGTAGAGCAAAACGATATTTTAGAACCAAGAAATTTTTTGCCATGACTTTCCCTAAAAATAGGACAAAAATGAATGCTTAATGCCAAAATTCTCACCGAAACGGAAATGAATCAACATTCCGGGAAAATATTGGCAACTATCGCATTTCAAATACCGGTACACCTCCAAACACAAACACATATGCAACACAACAAACCTATGCAACACCACAAACATACATAGATCTAGCTAGGCCATAAAAAGTGCATGTGCACATTGTTGTATGGAGAACAGCATAAATATAGCTTCCCCCCTTACTTACCTATCAAAACAAGGTAATTTAACCACTTAATTTGAATGAATATATGGTGGAAATGAGGTGAAAAAGAGGAGGGACCCGAGAGGAGAGGAGGTGGAGAGAATGAAGAAGTGGGGGGGGGAAGTGAGTGTGGTAGAGAGGCTGTCCAAAATATCTTGTTGCTGCCCGCTTACTAATGGCGCACCAACTATAAATGCGCCATTAGTAATCAAGGTTACTAATGGCACATTTATAGTGGGTGCGCCATTACAAGTTTTGCAAAAAAAACATACTAATGGCGCACTGTCGCATAGTGTGCCATTACTAGTTTAAACTAGTAATGGCGCACTCTGGGACAGTGCGCCATTAGTAGTTTTGTAAAAAAAAAAATATCATAAAAAGAGCATTAATGGTGCACTTTACTGCTGGTGCGTCATTACTAGTTACAACTAGTAATGGCACACTATGCATGGATGCGCCATTAGTATGTTTGGACAGGCGCGCTAGTTAAAAAAAACTTCTAGATACTAATGGCGCACTCCGGGCAAGGTGCGCCATTAGTAGTTCGAACTCTAATGGCGTATCTGTTGCTGGTGCGCCATTACTATATACTAATGGCGCACTGCTTGTCTGGTGCGCCATTAGTATCAATTCCATCTATAGCCCTTTTCCTAGTAGTGTCTCTACAATGAAGAACATGGTGCTACTTTGAAGCACAAGTGTGGAAAAAGATAGTAGCAATTGTCCCTTTTTTCCTTTTTTTGGCCTTTCTTTTTTTCTTTGGCCTTTCCTTTTTTTTCTTTTTTTGCGGAGGGGCTTTATAGATTCAGCCTTTCGTCCCATGGGACAATGCTCAAAAATGATGATAATCACACTTTCATTACAGCACAATATTACAACTCGATACTACAACAACAAAGTATGACTCTATATGAATGGCTCCAGCGGTGTACCGGTATGTGCAATGAAACAAGAGTGACATGTATGAAAAGATTATGCATGGTGGCCTTGCCACGAATACGATGTCAACTATATGATCATGCATGGCAATATGACAATACGATGCGTGTCATATAAATGGAACGGTGGAAAGTTGCATGGCAATATATCTCGGAATGGCTATGGAAATGCCATGATAGGTAGGTATGGTGGTTGTTTTGAGGAACAATATATAGTGGGTTTATGGTACCGGCGAAAGTTGCGCGGTACAAGAGAGGCTAGAAATGGTGGAAGGGTGAGAGTGCGTATGATCCATGGACTCAACATTAGTCATAAGAACTCATAAACTTATTGCAAAAATTTACGAGTCATCAAAACAAAGCAATCAACGCATGCCCCTAGGGGGGAGGTTGGTAGGAGTTAACCATCGCGCGCCCCCGACCTCCACACAAAGGTTGACACTCTACAAATACTTCATGCTTTAACTTAGTCAGATAAAGGTTCACAATACGTGCATGCTACGGGAATCACTAACCTTAACACAAATATTTCTCAATTTCATAATTACTCCACTAGCATGACTTTAATATCACTATCCTCATGTCTCAAAACAATTATCAAGCATCCAACATCTCTTTCTATTCAATGCACTTGATGTGAATTTTTTTTACTACATTGACATTGGATGTTTATCATGTGAAGACTAGTTCTTTTAGCCTAAACACTTTACCATGTTGTTATAATAGACTCTCAAATAGATCTACGTGAAGCATGAGAGTTCAACAATTTCTTCAAAATATTACCACCACTATGCTCTAAAAGATATAAGTGAAGCACGAGAGCAAAAACTATTCAACTCAAAAGATATAAGTGAAGCACATAGAGTGTTCTAATAATTTCTAGGCCATAATTAAATCTCTCAAATAGGTGTGTCCAGCAAGGATGATTATGGCATACTAACAAGCAAAGACTCAAATTATACAAGATGCTCCAAGCAAAACACATAGCATGTTGTGAATAAAAATATAGCTCCAAGTATAGTTACCGATGGATGAAGACGAAAGAGGGGATGCCTTCCCAGGGCATCCCCAAGCTTAGGCTTTTTATTGTCTTGAATTTACTTGGGGTTCCATCGGAATCCCCAAGCTTGGGCCTTTGCTACTCCCTTTTCCATAGTCCATCAAAGCAATACTCAGAACTTGAAAACTTCACAACACAAAACTTAGACAAAACTTCTCGTGAGCTCCGTTAGTAAGAGAAAGCAAACCACCACTCAAAGGTACAGCAAGGAATTCATACTTTGTTTTTATTGGTGTTAAACCTACTGTACTCCAAGTTCTCTATGGTTCATATCCTCCAATATTACTCATAGATGCATCGGAATTAGCAAACAACACACGAAAAACAGAATCTGTCAAAAACAGAACAATCTGTAGTAATCTGCTGGGTTCGCCTTCTTATGGAACTCCAAAAAATTCAAACTAAATTATTAAATTTTCTCAATTAGTCTAACAATCAGCAGCAAAAAGAATCAACTAAAAACCACGCTTCAGTAAAATCTGAAGTCTACTTTAGCGAGCGCTAACGATTCTGTTTTTCACAGCAAGATCAAATAAACTTCACACAAGTCTTACCAAAGGTTCTACTTGGCACAAAAACTAAACAAAACATGAAAACACATCTAATCAGAGGCTAGATGCAATATTTATTCCCTAACAGCAACAAAAACAAAAAACAAAAAATTGGGTTGCCTCCCAACAAGCGCTGTCGTTTTACGCCCCTAGCTAGGCACGATACAAGATAGATCTAGGTATTGCCATCTTTGGAACGCAATCCATAAGTGGATCTCATGATAGATTCATATGATAATTTGACTTTCTTTCTAGGAAAGTGTTCCATGCCTTTCCTTAACGGAAATTGGAATCTAATATTTCCTTCCTTCATATTAATAATTGCACTAATCGTTCTAAGGAAAGGTCTACCAAGAATAATAGGACATGAAGGATTGCAATCTATATCAAGAACAATGAAATCTACGGGCACATAATTCCTATTGGCAACAATAAGAACATCATTAATTCTTCTCATAGGTTTCTTAATAGTGGAATCCGCAAGATGCAAATTTAAAGAACAATCATCAAACTCATGGAACCCTAGCAAATCACACAAAGTTTTTGTGATAGTGGAAACACTAGCACCCAAATCACACAAAGCATAGCATTCATGATATTTTATTTTTATTTTGATAGTAGGTTCCCATTCATCATAAAGCTTTCTAGGTATAGAAACTTCCAACTCAAGTTTTTCTTCATAAGATTGCATCAAAGCATCAACTATATGTTTAGTGAAAGCTTTATTTTGACTATAAGCATGCGGAGGATTTAGCACGGATTGCATCAAGGAAATACAATCAATCAAAGAGAAATTATCATAATTAAATCCCTTGAAATCCAAAGTAGTGGGTTCATCACTATGCAAAGTTTTAATTTCTTTAATCCCACTTTTAGCAATTTTAGCATCAAGATGTAAAAACTCTGAATTACTAGGACACCTTAAAGTAGAATCATCTCCAATTCAATTTTCATCAAGATTAATACTAGAAAACAAGGATCTAATAGGAGACACATCAATAACTTTCAGATCTTCATCTTTATTTTCACGATAACTAGAAAAACACGATCTAATATAATCTTCTCTTTTAGCACGCATTCTAGCGGTTCTTTCTTTGCATTCATCAATGGAAATTCTCATGGCTTTGAGAGACTCATTGATATCATGCTTAGGTGGGATAGATCTAAGTTTCAAAGAATCAACATCAAGAGTAATTCTATCCACACTTCTAGCCAATTCATCATCTTTAAGCAATTTCTCTTCAAGCATAGCATTGAAATTCTTTTGCGAGATCATAAACTCCTTAACACTAGTTTCAAATTCAGAAGGCATCTTTCCATAAGAGTTGTTGTCGGAATTACCAAAATTATTAGAGGAATTACTAGGAAAAGGCCTAGGATTAAAATTACCTCTATAAGCATTGTTACCAAAATTATTCCTACCAACAAAATTCACATCCAAAGATTCATTGTTATTCTCAATCAAAGTGGACAAGGGCATATCATTAGGATGAGAAGAAGCACTCTTAGCAGCAAACATTTTCATAAGTTCATCCATCTTCCCACTCAAAACACTAATTTCTTCGATAGCATGCACTTTTTTACTAGTAAATCTTTCGGTGTGCCATTGAGAATAATTAACCATAATATTATCTAGGAGTTTGGTAGCTTTTCCTAAGGTAGTTTCCATGAAAGTGCCTCCAGCGGCCGGATCTAAAAGATTTCTAGAAGCAAAATTCAAGCCACATAAAAGTTCTGAATAATCATCCACAGATTCAAACCATGTGTAGGGCAATTACATATCATTAATTTCATTCTCTCCAAAGCTTGTGCAACATGCTCATGATCTAGTTGCTTAAAATTCATAATATCATTTCTAAGAGAGATGGTCTTAGCAGGAGGGAAATACTTAGAGATAAAAGCATCTTTGAACTTATTCCACGAATCAATACTATTTCTAGGCAAAGAGGAAACCAAGTTTTAGCACGATCTCTATGTGAAAACGGAAATAACTTCAATTTAATAATATCGTTATCCGTATCCCTTTTCTTTTGCATATCACACAAATCACCAAAGTTGTTTAGATGAGCAGCGGCATCTTCACTAGGAAGGCCGGAGAATTGATCTTTCATGACAAGATATAACAAAGCAGTATTGATCTCACAAGATTCAGCATCGATAATAGGAGAAATCAGAGTGCTAATAAAATCATTGTTGTTGGTATTGGAAAAGTCACACAATTTGGTATTGTTCTAAGCCATAGTGACAAACAAGCAATCCAACACACACAAGCGAACAAGAAGCAAGCGAACGAGAAACACACGGCGGAAGAAGGGCGAATAAAACGGCAAAGGTGAAGTGGGGGAGAGGAAAACTAGAGGCAAATAAATGTAATGCGAAGGATAAGGGTTTGTGATAGGTACTTGGTATATGACTTTTGCGTAAGCCTCCCCGACAATGGCGCCAGAAATTCTTCTTGCTACCTCTTGAGCTTGCGTTGTATTCCCTCGAAGAGGAAAGGGAGATGCAGCACAGTGGCGTAAGTATTTCCCTCAGTTTTTGAGAACCAAGGTATCAATCCAGTAGGAGACCACGCGCCAGTCCCTAGCACCTGCACAAACAAATAAGAACTTCGCAGCCAACGCGATAAGGGGTTGTCAATCCCTTTACGGTCACTTACGATAGTGAAATCTAATAGAGATGATAAGATAATATTTTTGGTATTTTTAGTTTAATAAAACAGCAAATAAACAACGGCAATAGAAATTGACGGGAAAGTAATATGATAAAGATAGACCCGGGGGCCATAGTTTTCTCTAGTGGCTTCTCTCATGATAGCGGTATTCTACGGCGGGTAAATAAATTACTGTCAAGCAATTGATAGAAAAGCGAATAATTATGAGACTATCTAGGCATGATCATTGTATATAGGCATCACGTCCGAGACAAGTAGAACGACTCCTGCCTGCATCTACTACTATTACTCCACACATCGACCGCTATCCAGCATGCATCTAGTGTATTGAGTTCATACGAACAGAGTAACGCCTTAAGAAAGATGACATGATGTAGAGGTATAAACTCAAGCAATATGATGAAAACCCCATCTTTTTATCCTCGATGGCAACAATACAATACGTGCCTTGCTGCCCCTACTGTCACTGGGAAAGGACACCGCAAGATTGAACCCAAAGCCAAGCACTTCTCCCATTGCAAGAACTATAGATCTAGTAGGCCAAACCAACCCAATAATTCGAAGAGACTTGCAAGGATATTATGAGCACACATAAAAAGGTCAGAGAAGAACCAAATATCTTTCATAGATAACCTTGATCATAAACTCACAATTCATCGGATCTTGACAAACACACCGCAAAAAGAGATTACATCGAATAGATCTCCTCGAAGACCGAGGAGAACTTTGTATTGAGATCGAGAGAGAGAGAGAGAGAGAAGAAGCCATCTAGATACTAGCTATGGAACCGAAGGTCTGTGGTAAACTACTCACAACTCATGGTGAGGGCGATGATGATGATGATGAAGGCCTCCGTGATGGAGCCCCCTCCCAGAAAAGGCTCCAAGATGGGATCTCCACGGGAACAGCAGCTACGGCGGTGGAATTAGGATTTTCCCTCTGCGTATGGAGTTTCTCAGGTACGCAGGTATATATAGGAAGAAGAGTGGCACCGGGGGCCACACGGGCTGCCCTCGAGGCACGGGGGCGCGCCCCCCACCCTCGAGGGTGGCCCCTCTATCCCCTGGCTTGGCCCCGAAGTCTTTCATGCGTGATTTCCTCCACAAAATATCTCTCGCGAAGGTTTCATTTCGTTTGGACTCCGTTTGATATTCCTTTTCTGCAAAACCCTGAAATAGGCAAAAACAGCAATCAGGACTGGGCCTTTGGGTTAGTAGGTTAGTCCCAAAAATGATATAAAAGTGAATGATAAAGCCCATTAAACATCCAAGACTTCATAAATAATAGCATGGAACAATCAAAAATTATAGATACATTGGAGACGTATCACCAACCCACCGCTGCCACGCCTGCCTTCGTCGCCGTCCGCCCCGATCGGCACCCCGAGGCCCTTCCGCCTGGATCCGCCGCCGTCTCCCCACCTCCGGCCTCCTCCAGCCATACCCGGCCACGCCCGCGGCCGGATCCGACAGGTCTCCGCCGCTTTGCCTGCCGTTGACCTTCGGCACCGCCGGCCTCGACCTGGTTGGAGGAGGACGACGGCGCCCGCTCGCCTTCCCCTGATCCGCCCACGTGGGCCTCGGCTTGCCTCAGCGCATGGACTGGCCTCGCCCGCGGCCCAGCTGCCCCGCCGGGCCGGCCTGCCAGACCTGCTGCCACACTGAATTGGGCCAGGCCCGCTAGGTGAGCCACCTAAATCCTGCCCCGGGCGATGCTTAGTTATCTCCCGCTCACTCTGAAGTTCTGTGAAACGGATAAGTCTTTTCTGAAATTAGCATCATAGTGCATTATTGAAGTGGGTGTAACTTTGTGCATGTTTTTCCAAATGTGGTGTATGATATGTCAAATTGTTCATCTCTCTGTGCTCTACATGTTAGTGTGCTTTGCATTCATGCTAGGTTGCATTTTGAGATGTTAAACCCTGTTGCAAAAGTGCTGAAAATTGTTATAACTTGCTCCTTTGTCATTTTCATATCTTTTTGTATGATTTTTTTAGCATCACGTCCACATGTTTTAGGAGCATAATCATGTCGTCTTTGCAGTGGTGTAATTCATTTGTCATGATATGCCTTGTGGTGAGTGAAACAAGCTTGTTAAGTGACCTACTCGCTATTTGCTGGTTTCTGAGACTTAGTCAAAACTGCTAAGTCTGAATCTATTATATTGTGATGCCATGTTTGCTTAATGCTACAGTCATATCCATGCACATTTGATGATGTCCAATCATCATGTCTTGAAGTCCATGTTATGATTTATCCATACATGCCCTTTTTGCAATTATAAGTTTTTGTAGCATGTCTGTTTCTTGCTCTCAAGTTGTCTTCATGATATATCTGTCAGCATGTCAACAACATGTTCAATTTGGCAAAGCTCATTGTTATTAATCTATGCATCTTATGGAGTTGTGCCAATGGAGTTATTTGGATTATGTCATGCCTATTACATGTTCATGACCTTTGAATGCTTATTGAACTTGCTATGCTTGTTGTTATGTGCCTCCAAAGTCAGCCTCATGATGTTGCTATTTGGATTCCCAGATTTCACTAAGTCTGAGAATCAGCTTATTCCATATTTGCGTCTTGTTTTGACGAGTGCCATGAACCTGTAGCTCCTATGTATATGACATGTTGTGTTATTTGAGTTCTAGGTTATGTACTAGCATGCCAGGCTTTTGTTTGCCATGTTACTATGCTGTAGCATACTTGTTTCTTGCCTCCAACATGTCAACATTTTAATTCTGCTCATGCGTATGCCAGTTTTCACTATCTTAATTTGTGATATAAAATTTGCTTGTTGCCTTGATCATGTTGGATTAATATTGATGCCTATGAACCTGATCCTTGATAATATTGGAAGCATGTAATCTGTATTTTGATTTCATGCCATGCTTGTGCCTATCTTATATTTGTAGCATGTTGTTTTGTTGCTCGCAATATGCCTAGTTGCTGTTTTGGACAACTTGTCCTTTAAACTTGTTTTATGTGTATGTGTTGAACTGTGGCTCCGTTTGGAGCATGCTTTATATGAAAATTGCTTGGTTTTCATGTATATGCATCATGTCATGTTGCATCCATGTTTTGAGTGTGTTTTCTTGATGTTTGAATGCATTTTTCATCAATGCCATGCTTGACTTGTTTTACTCATATCTTCTAGGTCGTAGCTCTGAATTAAATGAACTATATATGTAACTTGACTAGAAACTCGTGTAGATTCTCATGGTGCATGTTAACTTGCTGTTAAACAACTTTAAAATAATGTTTGTTCAGATCTGGACTAATGGGCCTCGAACCCCTCGTTGGTTACCCCAAGTGGAAGGTGTAAGATGCAGTATGTAGAAGTGTTTTCCCTTAGCAAAGATGCCAAGGATCGAATCCCCAGAGACTCCTAGGTTCAATAAGTAGGTGTCAACTGCTAACGGCGCAAATTAGCAATCAACGTGGACCTGCACACAGATACAAATAACTTTGCTCCCAACGAGTACAGAGAGGTTGTCAATCCCTCCGGCCTTGTAGTTCACAAAGGGTTAAAAGCAAATGATAGTAGTGATAGATAGTGTTTTGCAATAGTAAGTAAATAACGAAAAGTAAATAGCGGATGTGATCAATGATGGTAATATGGACCGGAGTCTCATGATGTTCACTAGTGATGTCTCTCTCCCAAAAGACGATAAAACAGCTATGTGAGGTAAACAAATTACAGCTGGGCAATTGACAGGACCAAGAACGCAAACCAATGCTGATTACATTGCAGAAAGGTTGAGGTTCAAAGCATGGGCGGTACGCCAAAGTAAGTAGACCGAAATCCATCAATATCTACTACTAATCATCCACCTTGAGATATCTATCCAGAACATCTCGCTGGTATTAAGTTGCGAGTCCCACCCATAGTGTAAACTCAATGCAACAGACAACTGCATTAAAAGAACTTTGCGTAAAGTAAACAATCCTTGCACCCGCGGGCACAAGCACCGTTGTTTTCCCCCTTGTGGCAACAGCACATCCCCTAGACTCATGTTTCTTTCACTCAAGCTAGTCATCGAGGGGCATGAACCCACAATCGAGCATAACGTTCCCTCTTGGAGTCACTACGTATTACTTGGCCAAAGCAATAAATAACAACGGAGAACATGCAAGAATTACTTATGAACATAAATATAAAAGAGATAGATCAAATATATTACTCAAGATCAGTTTGAACATAATCCCATAATCCATCGGATCCCAGCAAACTCAACATAGCAACAACATAAGGATTACATATGTGCCTCGATCATGTAGGGCAGCTCACGAGGACTAATTAGTGAAGCACAAGAACGGGAGGAGAACATCACATAGCTACTGGTCATGGACTCATGGTCCAAGGGAGACTACTCACGAGTCATCCGGGAGGCGTCCATGGTGGTGGAGAAGCTCCCGGTGGTGATCCTCCCCTCCGGCAGGGTGCCGGGAAGAGTTCTCCTGGTGCTCCCGATCTTGGAAGCGGCGGCGGCGGCGGAACAGAGATGGGATCGCGAAAAAAGTTCCTGTTCTGAGGGTTTCGGAGGACGCTTTAAATATATGCCAAAGGGGAGCATCGGGGAAGCTTCGGGGGGGCCAGGCGCCCCCCCGGCGCGGCCCAGGGGGGGCGCGCCGCCAGGG
>LR738715.1:172512444-172530267 GCA_902687465.1 Secale cereale
GGGCCCCCCCCCCCCCCGGCTGCCCTTCGGACGCAAGGTTGTTTCCGGAACGCTGATTTTTTATATAATTTTTCTGGATTTTTCCTGGCAGTTCTCGTAACGTGAAAACCTGAAATACAAAAACAGCCGAAAACAGAAACTGGCACTGGAGTGCACTGGATTAGTAAGTTAGTCCTGTTGGGGAACGTTGCATGGGAAACAAAAAATTTTCCTACGCTCACCAAGATCAATCTAGGAGATGCATCTACGAGGGGAGAGTTGGATCCACATACCCTTGTAGATCGCTAAGCGGAAGCGTTCAAGAACGCGGTTGATGGAGTCATACTCGCCGCGATTCAGATCGCCGAAGATCCTAGCACCGAAGGGACGGTGCCTCCGCGTTCTTCACACGTACAGCTCGGGGACGTCTCCTCCTTCTTGATCCAGCAAGGGGGAAGGAGAAGTTGACGGAGAAGCCCAGTAGCACGACGGCGTGGTGGAGATGGTGGTGGAGGATTCCAGCAGGGCTTCGCCAAGCACTGCGGAATTGACGAAGATGGTTGTGGGAGAGGGAGGGCAGCGCCGAGGCACGAACGTCTGTGGCTTCCCTCCCTCTGCCTCTCTTTATATAGGGGGAAGAGAGGGGAGGGGGCGCCCTAGGGTTTACCCCTAGGGGCGGCGGCCAAGGGGAGATGGGGGGGGGCGGCGGCCAGGGCTGCGGCCAGGGCTAGGGTTCCCCCCCCCCAGGCGCCTTGCCCCCCAAGACTAGGGGTGCGGCAGCCCTAGGGGGGGCCCAGCCCCTTGGCGCAGGTGGAGAGGGCCCTAGGGGGGGCGCACAGCCCTAAGAGGGCTGTTGCGTCTCCCACTTGTGGCCCATGAGGCCCGCAACACTTGCCGGGACCCCCGAAACCCCTTTCGGTCATCCGACGACTCCCCGATACTCCCCGGAACACTTCCGGACTCCGATCACTCTCATCCTATATATCAATCTTCGTCCCCGGACCATTCCGGAGACCCTCGTCACGTCCGGGATCTCATCCGGGACTCCGAACAACCTTCGGTAACCATGCACTGTTCTCACTAACAACCCTATCGTCACCGAACCTTAAGTGTGTAGACCCTGCGGGTTCGGAAACTATGCAGACATGACCGAGACACTCCCAGGTCAATAACCAATAGCGGGATCTGGATACCCATATTGGTTCCCACACGTTCCTCGATGATCTCATCGGATGAACCACGATGTCGAGGATTCAGGCAATCCCGTATACAGTTCCCTTTGTCTCGTCGGTATGTTACTTGCCCGAGATTCGATCGTCGGTATCTCTATACCTAGTTCAATCTCGTTACCGGCAAGTCTCTTTACTCGTTCCGTAATACATAATCCCGTGACTAACTACTTAGTCACTTTGAGCTCATTGAGATGACGTATTACCGAGTGGGCCCGGAGATACCTCTCCGTCACACGGAGTGACAAATCCCAGTCTCGATCCATGTCAACTCAACAGACACCTTCGGAGATACCTGTAGAGTACCTTTATAGTCACCCAGTTACGTTGCGACGTTTGGCACACACAAAGCACTCTTACGGTGTCAGTGAGTTACACGATCTCATGGTCATAGGAACTTATACTTGACATGCAGAAAACTATAGCGATAACTGATACGATCAAAAGCTATGTTTAACGTTTGGGTCTCGTCCATCACATCATTCTCCTAATGATGTGATCCCGTTATCAAATGACAACTCATGTCTATGACCTGGAAACCGCGGTCATCTTTGATCAACGAGCTAGTCCTGAAGAGGCTTACTAGGGACACAAAGTTTATCTATTTATCCACACATGTATTTGAGTTACCAATCAATACAGTTATAGCATGGATAATAAACGATTATCATGAACAAGGAAATATAATAATAACTCTTTTATTATTGCCTCTAGGGCATATTTCCAACAGTCTCCCACTTGCACTAGAGTCAATAATCTAGCATTACAAAGTAATGAATCTAACACCCATAGAGTCTTGGTGTTGATCATGCTTAGCCCGTGGAAGAGGCTTAGTCAACGGATCTGCAACATTCAAATCCGTGTGTACTTTGCAAATGCTTATGTCCTCCTCCTTGACTGAATCGCGGATGGAATTGAAGCGTCGCTTTATGTGTCTGGTCCTCTTGTGAAACCTTGGTTCCTTGGCTAGAGCAATGGCACCAGTGTTGTCACAAAACAGAGTCATTGGGTTCAATGCACTAGGCACAACTCCAAGATCTGTCATGAACTCCTTCATCCAGACACCTTCCTTTGCCGCCTCCGAGGCAGCTATGTACTCCGCTTCGCATGTAGAATCGGCTACCACGCTTTGCTTGGAACTGCACCAGCTTACCGCTCCCCCGTTGAGAATATATACGTACCCGGTTTGAGACTTAGAGTCATCCGGATCAGTGTCAAAGCTTGCATCGACGTAACCCTTTACGACGAGCTCTTGATCACCTCCATAAACGAGAAACATTTCCTTAGTCCTTTTCAGGTACTTCAGGATATTTTTGACCGCTGTCCAGTGATCCATACCAGGATTACTTTCAAACCTTCCGGCCATACTTATGGCAAGGCTGACATCTGGTCTTGTGCACAACATTGCATACATGATAGAGCCTATGGCTGAAGCATAGGGGATGACACTCATCTTTTCTCTATCTTCCGCAGTTACTGGGCATTGAGTCTTACTCAACTTTGTACCTTGCAATACCGGCAAGAACCCCTTCTTGGATTGTTCCATTTTGAACTTCTTCAAAACTTTATCAAGGTATGTACTTTGTGAAAGTCCTATCAGGCGTCTCGATCTATCTCTATAGATCTTGATGCCCAATATGAAAGCAGCTTCACCGAGGTCCTTCATCGAAAAACTCTTGTTCAAATACCCCTTCACGCTATCCAAAAGTTCTATATTGTTTCCAATCAGCAATATGTCATCCACATATAATATTAGAAACGCTATAGAGCTCCCACTCACTTTCTTGTAAATACAAGCTTCTCCGTAAACTTGTACAAACCCAAACGCTTTGATCACGTCATCAAAGCGAAGATTCCAACTCCGAGATGCTTGCACCAGCCCATAAATGGAACGCTGGAGTTTGCAAACTTTGTCAGCATTCTCTGGATCGACAAAACCTTCCGGTTGTATCATATACAACTCTTCCTTAAGAAAACCGTTAAGGAACGCTGTTTTGACATCCATCTGCCAAATTTCGTAATCGAAATATGCAGCTATTGCTAACATGATTCGGACGGATTTAAGCATCGCTACGGGTGAGAAAGTCTCATCGTAGTCAACTCCTTGAACTTGTGAAAAACCCTTTGCCACAAGTCGAGCTTTATACATGGTGACATTTCCGTCAGCGTCCGTCTTCCTCTTAAAAATCCATTTATTCTGAATGGCCTTCCGCCCTTCAGGTAATACTTCCAAAGTCCATACTTTGTTTTCATACATGGATCCCATCTCGGATTTCATGGCCTCTAACCATTTGTCGGAATCCGGGCCCACCATCGCTTCTCCATAGCTCGTAGGTTCACTGCTGTCCAACAACATGACCTCCAAGACAGGGTTACCATACCACTCAGGTGCAGTGCGTACCCTTGTCGACCTACGAGGTTCGGTAGTAACTTGATCAGAAGCTTCTTGATCATCATCATTGGCTTCCTCTTCAACCGTTGCAGGCTCCACAAAAACATCTTTCTGTGCTGCGCTAATCTCTGGTTGAAGCAGAGGTTCAATAACCTCAGCAAGTTCTACCTTCCTCCCACTCAATTCTTTCGAGAGAAACTCTTTCTCGAGAAAGGACCCGTTCTTAGCGACAAACACTTTGCCCTCGGATCTGAGATAGAAGGTGTACCCAACAGTTTCTTTTGGGTATCCTATGAAGACACATTTGTCCGCTTTGGGTTCGAGCTTTTCTGGCTGAAGCCTTTTGACATAAGCATCGCAACCCCAAACTTTGAGAAAAGACAACTTAGGTTTCTTACCAAACCATAGTTCATACGGTGTTGTCTCAACGGACTTAGATGGAGCCCTATTTAAAGTGAATGCAGCTGTCTCTAACGCATATCCCCAAAACGATAGTGGCAAATCGGCAAGAGACATCATAGAACGCACCATATCTAATAGGGTTCGATTACGACGTTCGGACACACCATTACGCTGTGGTGTTCCAGGTGGCGTCAACTGTGAAACAATTCCACATTTTCTTAAGTGATTGCCAAACTCATAACTCAGATACTCTCCCCCTCGATCAGATCGTAGGAACTTGATCTTCTTGTTACGATGATTCTCAACTTCACTCTGAAATTGCTTGAACTTTTCAAACGTTTCAGACTTATGCTTCATCAAGTAAATATACCCATATCTACTTAAGTCGTCAGTGAAGGTGAGAAAATAACGATATCCACCACGCGCCGTGACACTCATCGGACCACACACATCAGTATGTATGATTTCCAATAAGTCACTTGCCCGTTCCATTGTTCCTGAAAACGGTGTCTTAGTCATCTTGCCCATGAGGCACGGCTCGCATGTGTCAAGTGATTCAAAATCAAGAGACTCCAAAAGTCCATCAGCATGGAGCTTCCTCATGCGTTTTACGCCGATATGACCTAGACGGCAGTGCCACAAGAAAGTGGTACTATTGTTATCAACTCTACATCTTTTGGCATCAATGTTATGAACATGTGTATCATCACTATCGAGATTCAATAAGAATAAACCCCTTACTTCGGGTGCATGACCATAAAAGATATTACCCATATAAATAGAACAACCTTTATTCTCTGATTTAAATGAGTAACCGTCTTGCATTAAACAAGATCCAGATATAATGTTCATGCTCAACGCAGGCACTAAATAACAATTATTCAGGTTCATAACTAATCCCGATGGTAATCGAAGAGCGAGCGTGCCGACGGCGATCACATCAACCTTGGAACCATTCCCCACGCGCATCGTCACTTCGTCCTTCGCCAGCCTCCGTTTATTCCGTAGTTCCTGTTTAGAGTTGCAAATGTGAGCAACCGAACCGGTATCAAATACCCAGGCACTACAACGAGAGTTGGTAAGGTACACATCAATAACATGTATATCACATATACCTTGCTTGTTGTTGTTGTTGGCCCCCTTCTTGTCTGCCAGATACTTGGGGCAGTTCCGCTTCCAGTGGCCGTTCCCCTTGCAATAGAAACACTCAGTCTCTGGCTTGGGCCCAGCCTTGGGTTTCTTCATTGGATGAGCAACTGCCTTGCCACCCTTCTTAGAGTTACCCCTCTTGCCCTTGCCATTTTTCTTGAAACTGGTAGTTTCATTGACCATCAACACTTGATACTCCTTCTGGATGTCTGCCTCAGCGACTTTCAGCATTGAAAACAGCTCGGCGATGGACTTGTTCATCCCTTGCATGTTATACTGCTGCACGAAGCTCTTGTAGCTAGGTGGGAGTGATTGGAGAATTCTGTCAATGATAGCCTCCTCCGGGAACACAAGTCCCAGATCAGCTATGCGGGTATAGTACCCAGACATCTTCAGTAAGTGCTCACTGACAGACGAATTCTCCTCCATCTTGCAAGCAAAGAATTTATCGGTGGTCTCATACCTCTCGATCTTAGCATTCTTTTCAAAGATGAACTTCAACTCCTGGAACATCTCATATGCTCCATGACGTTCAAAACGCCTTTGAAGTCCTCCTTCCAAGCTATACAACATGGCACACTGCACTACTGAGTAGTCATCCGAACGCGTCTGCCAGGCGTTCATAACGTCCACAGAGGCCGGAGCGGGGGGTTCACCTAGCGGTGCACTTAGGACATAAACCTTTTGGGCAGCTGTGAGGATGATCCTCAGATTGCGGAGCCAGTCCACAAAGTTGCTCCCATCATCTTTCAGTTTAGCTTTCTCTAGGAACGCATTAAAATTCAGGGGAGCTACTGCGCGAGCCATCTACAACAAAAGATTTGCAAAGACATCTTAGACTATTGTTCATGATAAGTGAGTTAACTAATCAAATTACTTATAACTCCCACTCAAATTGACATCCCTCTGTTCATTCGAGCGTGACATGATCCAGATCCACCAACCCAAGTCCGATCATCACGTGAGATGAGGTGGTGTCAATGGTGAACATCTACATGTTGATCATATCTACTATATGACTCATGCTCGACCTTTCGGTCTTCCGTGTTCCAAGGCCATGTCTGTACATGCTAGGCTCGTCAAGTCTAACCCGAGTGTTCTGCATGTGCAAAACTGGCTTGCACCCGTTGTATGCGAACGTAGAGTCTATCACACCCGATCATCACGTGGTGCTTCGAAACGACGAACCTTCGCAACGGCGCACACTCGGGGGGAACACAATTTTATCTTGAAATTTTAGTGAGGGATCATCTTATAATGCTACCGTCGTCCTAAGCAAAATAAGATGCATAAAGGGATTAACATCACATGCAAATCATAAGTGACATGATATGGCCATCAACTCGTGCTTTTGATCTCCATCTCCAAAGCACCGGCATGATCTCCATCGTCACCGGCGTAACACCATGATCCCCATCATCATGATCTCCATCATCGTGTCGCCATCGGGGTTGTCGCGCGCCCACCATGCTCTTACTACTATTGCTACCGTTTAGCGATAAAGTAAAGCATTACATAGCACTTAATGATTGACACGCAGGTCATACAAAAATTAAAGACAACCCTATGGCTCCTGCCGGTTGCCGTATACATCGACATGCAAGTCGATATTAACTATTACAACATGATCATCTCATACATCAAATATATCTCATCATGTCATTGGCCATATCATATCACATACATACCCTGCAAAAACAAGTTAGACGTCCTCTAATTTGTTGTTGCATGTTTTACGTGGCTGCTATGGGTATCTAGCAAGAACGCTTCTTACCTACGCAAAGCCACAACGGTGATATTTAAGTTGTTATTTAACCTTCTACAAGGACCGCCTTTGTCTATTCCGATTCAACTAAGATAGGAGAGACAGACACCCGCCAGCCATCTTATGCAACAAAAGTCACATGTCTGTCGATGGAACCGGTCTCATGTACGTGGACATGTAAAGTTGGTCCGGGCCGCTTCATCCCATAATACCGCTGAATCAAGAAAGACCAAGGAGGGAAGCAATCTAAACATCAACGCCCACAAAACTCCTTTGTGTTCTACTCGTGAAAGCATCTACGCAAGAACCTAGCTCATGATGCCACTGTTGGGGAACGTTGCATGGGAAACAAAAAATTTTCCTACGCTCACCAAGATCAATCTAGGAGATGCATCTACGAGGGGAGAGTTGGATCCACATACCCTTGTAGATCGCTAAGCGGAAGCGTTCAAGAACGCGGTTGATGGAGTCGTACTCGCCGCGATTCAGATCGCCGAAGATCCTAGCACCGAAGGGACGGTGCCTCCGCGTTCTTCACACGTACAGCTCGGGGACGTCTCCTCCTTCTTGATCCAGCAAGGGGGAAGGAGAAGTTGACGGAGAAGCCCAGTAGCACGACGGCGTGGTGGAGATGGTGGTGGAGGATTCCAGCAGGGCTTCGCCAAGCACTGCGGAATTGACGAAGATGGTTGTGGGAGAGGGAGGGCAGCGCCGAGGCACGAACGTCTGTGGCTGCCCTCCCTCTGCCTCTCTTTATATAGGGGGAAGAGAGTGGAGGGGGCGCCCTAGGGTTTACCCCTAGGGGCGGCGGCCAAGGGGAGATGGGGGGGCGGCGGCCAGGGCTGCGGCCAGGGCTAGGGTTCCCCCCCCCCAGGCGCCTTGCCCCCCAAGACTAGGGGTGTGGCAGCCCTAGGGGGGCCCAGCCCCTTGGCGCAGGTGGAGAGGGCCCTAGGGGGGGCGCACAGCCCTAAGAGGGCTGTTGCGTCTCCCACTTGTGGCCCATGAGGCCCGCAACACTTGTCGGGACCCCCGAAACCCCTTTCGGTCATCCGATGACTCCCCGATACTCCCCGGAACACTTCCGGACTCCGATCACTCTCATCCTATATATCAATCTTCGTCCCCGGACCATTCCGGAGACCCTCGTCACGTCCGGGATCTCATCCGGGACTCCGAACAACCTTAGGTAACCATGCACTGTTCTCACTAACAACCCTAGCGTCACCGAACCTTAAGTGTGTAGACTCTGCGGGTTCGGAAACTATGCAGACATGACCGAGACACTCCCAGTCAATAACCAATAGCGGGATCTGGATACCCATATTGGTTCCCACACGTTCCTCGATGATCTCATCGGATGAACCACGATGTCAAGGATTCAGGCAATCCCGTATACAGTTCCCTTTGTCTCGTCGGTATGTTACTTGCCCGAGATTCGATCGTCGGTATCTCTATACCTAGTTCAATCTCGTTACTGGCAAGTCTCTTTACTCGTTCCGTAATACATAATCCCGTGACTAACTACTTAGTCACTTTGAGCTCATTGAGATGACGTATTACCGAGTGGGCCCGGAGATACCTCTCCGTCACACGGAGTGACAAATCCCAGTCTCGATCCATGTCAACTCAACAGACACCTTCGGAGATACCTGTAGAGTACCTTTATAGTCACCCAGTTACGTTGCGACGTTTGGCACACACAAAGCACTCTTACGGTGTCAGTGAGTTACACGATCTCATGGTCATAGGAACTTATACTTGACATGCAGAAAACTATAGCGATAACTGATACGATCAAAAGCTATGTTTAACGTTTGGGTCTCGTCCATCACATCATTCTCCTAATGATGTGATCCCGTTATCAAATGACAACTCATGTCTATGACCTGGAAACCGCGGTCATCTTTGATCAACGAGCTAGTCCTGAAGAGGCTTACTAGGGACACAAAGTTTGTCTATTTATCCACACATGTATTTGAGTTTCCAATCAATACAGTTATAGCATGGATAATAAACGATTATCATGAACAAGGAAATATAATAATAACTCTTTTATTATTGCCTCTAGGGCATATTTCCAACAAGTCCAAATATGATCAAAAGTGTATGGAAGTGTATGAATATCATAGCAATATCACCCAAAAGTGGCATGGAGCAAGCAGAAATTATAGATACGTTTTGGACGTATCATGGACCAATTTTGAAATTTGCATATGAGAACTTACCGGAATTGTTATATGTTGTTTTCGGCCTCATTTAAACTTGCTTGGTTGTGTTTTTTTATAGAAAGACTGTAAGGGAACCCCCTACAGTATAATTGGTGCAACAAACCCAAATTGCAAGTATCGTGCCTTGAACCTGGGTGGGTGGGAAGGCATCAGCCCCTTCCCACCACTAGGCTATGCCTTAGTCTGCCTTGCTTGGTTGTGTTGTTCTTGTATGCATCATTTCTTGCCATGAGTAGTATCATGTAGACTTGTCATGCATCATACTTGGTTGAGCATTTTGTCTTGTTTATGTGTTGTGTGTTTACCATGTTGTTTGCTTCTTCTCGATAGTTCATGTTTCGTTGCGATCGCGAGGATTCATTCGAGTACGCTTGGTTTGTCTTCGTGGCTTCATCTTCTTCATGGACTTGTTCTCCTTCCTTGCGGGATCTCAGGCAAGATGACCGTCACCTTGGATCTCACTACTATCATTGCTATGCTAGTTGTCTCGATTCTATCGTTATATGTTGCGCTACCCACCACTTGTTTACCAAGCCTCCGATTATGCCATGAAACAACCTCTAACCTTTTTCCACCCTCCTAGAAAACAGTTGTATGGCTATGTTACCGCTTGCTCAGCCCCTCTTATAGCGTTATTAGTTGCAGGTGAAGATGAAGTTTGCTCCATGCCGGAACCTGGATGTTGGAATATCACAATATCTATTACTATAATTAATGCACCTATATACTTGGCAATGGGTTGAAGGCTTGGCCTTTTGCTCGGTGTTTTTTTTCCACTCATGCCGCCTTAAAAACCGACAAACCAGTGTTATGTTCCTTGATTTTGCGTTCCTAACGCGGTTGGGTTTATGGGAACCCCTTGACAGTTCGCTTTGAATAAAACTCCTCCAGCAAGGCCCAACATTGGTTTTATTTTGCGAACATAATAAAACTATTAATTAATTAATTCATTTTGCATAGGGGGTCGCGTCCCTGGGGATTCTTAATTCTACATAAGTAATAGAGGGGGGCCAGTGCTGTTTGTGCTGGTCCAAACTAGAGCCAGTTGCGGCGCCACCTGGGGCAACTCGGGTTTTTGGCTGCTGTATGTAGTGTTCATCCAGACATGGCCTAAGACGAGATACGCACGGCTACTATGAGAGTGTCGGCACGCCGGGAGGTCTTGCTGGACTTGTTTTACCATTGTCGAAATGTCTTGTGCACCGGGATTCCGAGTCTGATCGGGTTGTCCCTGAGATAAGAGGTTTTACCTCTGTTGATCGTGAGAGCTTGTGATGGGCTAAGTTGGGACACCCCTGCAGGGTTATGATCTTTCAAAAGCCGTGCTCGCGGTTATGTGGAAGATTGGAATTTGTTAATGTTCGGTTATAGAGAACTTGACAGAGGATCTGAATAAAATACACCAACCGCGAGTGTAACCGTGATCGTCTCTTTTCGAGTAAGTTCGGTAAGAGAACACGGTGGGGTTATGTTTGACTCGTAGGAAGTTCAGGATCACTTAGTGATCATTACTAGTTTGCAACCGTTTGCGTAGATGCTCATCTTATTCTTGTACTTGTAATTTAGCCACCATACAAATGCTTAGCCGCTGCTGCAACCTCACCACTTATCCTTTCCATACCCATTAAGCTTTGCTAGTCTTGATACCCATGGTAATGGGATTGCCGAGTCCTCGTGGCTCACAGATACTACAACAACAAATGCAGGTACAACTTTTCCGATGACGTGACGTGAGAGCGATGTTACTTGTGTTGGAGTTATTTCTTCTTCTTCTTCTTCGTCAATCTTGGGATAGGTTCCTGGTCGGCGGCCTGGAATAGCAGGATGGATGTCGTTGTGCTTTTCATGTGTTTCATCCGTAGTCGGATGTCTTGTGTATGATGTTGTATTCATGTGGCAGTTGTATGACTTTTATGTATCCCCATCTATTTATGTAATGGTACGATGTAATGATATCCATCTTGTTAAGCGCCCAATGCGGTTGTGCCCCAATCACGAGGTTACGACGTGATCGGAATAGAATCGCATCTTGGGCGTGACAGCAGTTCACATACAATTTTTACCAAAAGATAATTTTCCTTTACTTGGTTCATTTATTATTCTGTAGTAATCAGTCATGTATTTCTAGAGTTTCGAAGGATCTCACATTTCATGTTTTTAATAACTTAGCATGCTTGTAACAAGGGTGAAGGAAATATTGTGTGGGATTGAGTGAAAATCTAAGCATGCCTACTTATATATATATATATATATATATATATATATATATATATATATATATATATATATATATATATATCTTTTGAAATTGATCGTGAGTTGTGTGTTACTCTATGTCGTTTACAAAGAATTTTTCTTTGCCTATTTTCGCTGCAATGCCAGTGTTTTAGTAGTGTATCTCCCGTTGCAACGCACGGGAAGTTTTCCTAGTATATTATAAAGCACCAACCAACCGATACAACCAGCTCGCTGGGGCCACGGCACAAACAAGCCCAAAAGAAAAAACGAGAGAAACAAATGCCGGCGCCGGCAGCTCAACTAAGTGAAGATGGCCGATATCCGCCGCACCCTCTAGAGAAGTACCACCGCATGCCTAGCACTCTGAAGTCCCGCGTACCAAGCAACACCTTCAGGAAGGAATGCGTCGATGACGCCGCTACTGTCCGGACAGGTCCTAGGGTTTCCCACAGTACGCGGTTGGTAGATGGGAAGGGGTATCACCGACGCCCCTCAAGAAGGTCCAGCAACGCCCACGGGCGCAGCCACGCCGGTAGCGGACGAGCCGCAAGGGATTTCTCCCGCCCCGAAACCAACACCGACATAGACAATCGAGAGTGCACCACCCAACATGCTGCCCACCAGCCTGTGCCACCACGGATACCGCACCAACTTCATCGTCCCACCGAGGCCACCAACACGAGGCCTGGAGGGAGGACGAGGGGACACCGGGCTCGGGGAAACCGCAACGCAACCGACATGAGGGGACAGCCTCCACCGCGCCGCAAAAGCCGACCGGACGTAGCGACAGGGACTTACCAGGCCTCCACAGACCCGGTCGGACCCCAACGAATTCGGACAATCCTTGCAGCCATGTTGCAGCACGCCGGCCACCATCACCACCTGCAGCCACAGCCGTCTTGCCACCACCAGGGAGCCGCGCAACCGAGCTCCGAACCACCAGGGAGGTTGGAATGATCTTCGCAATGAGTACTCCTCAACTAGTGATTTCCGAGTGTCTCTCCTCTCGAACAAATTCATTAAAACGAGTCGTTCGGTCTGGGGGTCTCCTAGACCCAATGTCAGCACCATATCGGCGTCTACAATTAAACCGCTCATATTATAAGTGACACATGGAGTATTTGTTTGAAACTCACGGCTGCGTGGATATTTTTCAGGCCGTGTGGTCCTACCTACCTACGATTTCCGTGTGCTAAGATAGCTCTAAGAGACACCGACTCTTTCCTTCTTTAGGGGCGACGCAAGTACATAAATCTACAGAATCCAAATTAGTTTCCTTGTTGCTACCCATCTCCGCGATAAACTCGGCCCATACGCGCTGGTTTCCATATATGCGATCGATTTTCGATCCGACGGACGCACGGCCCAATCAATTCCCGATCCAAACATTCCATATCCTGGTCGTTCCCGTCGTAGCTTCTTCCGCACGGGCTCGGCCGGGACTGCCTTTCCTTGCAGCCGACGCCGTTTGGACTCCTGCTCGGATCCGGTGCAGACTCCACTTCGCGTTTAACCACCGTCCGTCTATATAAGGCGGCACGCAGCGGCGGCCTCCCCACACCACCCGCACCGCGTCCACCTTCTCCCTTCCGCCTCTCGCCACCGCAAACGCGCATCAGCTCCGTCCCGCAAGAAACCATCCATCGGAGGCGATCCAAGGAAGGGGGGTGATGGTGTCGCCGCCGTCCTTCCCGGGCTCCGACGCCTGCGACGGCGACGGCTCGCCGCACGGGGTCAAGAAGATGTGGACCAAGGAGGAGGACGATCTGCTGCGGGAGCAGGTGCGGCGCTGCGGCGGCCCGCACAACTGGGACTCCATCTGCCGAGGCCTGCCCGGCCGCAACTCCAAGTCGTGCCGCCTCCGCTGGTGCCAGCACCTCGACCCCAGGGTGGAGGCCGTCAAGCCCTTCACCATCGAGGAGGACATGCTCATCGTCAAGTACCAGGCCGCCTACGGCAACCGCTGGTCCACCATCGCCGAGTTCCTGTCCGGCCGCACCGACAACGCCGTCAAGAACCGCTGGAACTCCGTCCTCCGCAAGCGCCAGGAGCACGCGCCCTCCCAACAGGGCCAGACGCGCCCGTGGGCTCCTTCCGCCCCCCGACATGCCACGGGCCCCGAGGTCACGCCCCGGTGCCTGCCGCTGTTCCCTGGTTCGTGCGAGGAGGTGTCGGAGGCTAACACATCTGCGCCGGCGAGGAAGTGCCTCGACCTGTTCCCTCTGGCGCCCGGGGATATCAGGGCCAATGCGGCTGCAGCGGCTGCAGCGGCGCCGCCCAGTGACATGGCTTGCGGAGCAGGCGACCCGCTCACCGAGCTGAGGATCTGGCCGGAGGCGAGAGTGGTGTTCGACGTAATGCCGCTCCAGGCTTACCGGATGTAGATTCATTCTAGTCTTCTTGCATAGACTTGGTTGTTCATTCATCTTACTTTTTGCTGATCGTGGGGAATTTTCCTAGTGGGATTTGACTTGTAATGGAAGAGCTGCGGGTGATAAAAAATGTTGTTAGGACTCCATTGTAACAGAAGATCTGTGGATCTTGGTACCAACAGAACTCTGGATTTTCTGTAATCGTCTTGCTTTGCTGGTTAGGTAAAACCGTAAAAGATACTCCCTCCGTTCTAAAATAGATGACCCAACTTTGTATTAACTTTAGTACAAAGTTAGTACAAAGTTGGGTCATCTATTTTGAAACGAAGGGAGTAGTTCTGAACTTAGTGTAATTCTTTCTTTGTGCTTCTTGATGATCAAGAAAAATATGAACGTCTTGTAGTTTGCATGACCATTGTAATCAACAAATCAATCTTTAGCAATTTTCTTGTTCACTGGAGATTACTGTATTTTCTTGCTTGTTGGTTATTGGAAGGAATCCAGAAAGATTTTACGTTCTTTGTAGTAGTACCTTTTCCTTGCTCGTCGATGTGCTGTTTTCCCTGTTCAGTACTTCAGTTACTCCTGATGTGCTTGGATTCAGTACTTAGGTTACTCATGATCGTCCAACAAAAAATTGAAAAGTTGCTCATGATCTTCCAGGACCAATCGCTGTCAAGACAAAGCAGCCTTTTCAGCTGTTTTCGTTGAATCTGAATTCTGAAACAGCTGGGATTGGAATGCTCTTTTCAGTGCCCATGGCTATTTATTTATTTTTGCAAAAGAAAATAAATACTAGTGGGTATTTCCGAATTTGCTGGCTTGTTGAAGCATTCACACAGATTATACATTCTTGGTGTACCCTTTTTGCATTTTTCGGCACATGGATCGATGTGGATCAAATTTGTCCAATTTGTTTTTGAGAGAAAAAAATGGGAATCAAGGTACGACCCTCCTTGAGAAGTTCAATTGTTTTTTTACATAGTATTTTGCCCTGCATTCACCATCTATTTTATAATTTATTTGAAAATTCAAAGCAGATTTGCTTATTTGCATTAAGCTTAGAATTCCGAAACAATTGAGGTCGGAGATTAGACTACTTTTTTTATAGGGAAAGCCTTAATGAAAACATTGTGTCCTTGAGGTTATTAAGAATAAAGCTTGGGGTTCGGCCCAATTATGAGAAGATTTGTCAACAAAAGACCTTTTTAGCTAACTTGTGTGCCACTCCATTTGCTTCTTGATGGCAATGCCGAAATTCAATTGTCCCAATATCCCTTTCAATCTCAATGTGCATATATCGCTCCCGTCGGATTATACCATCCTTGTTGTCCCAAGCACAATTCAATTACTTTAATAATGCAACGGTTGCATAGATCTTGCGATCTTACCTACAGGCTACTATTAAGATCATAGTGCCAAAACACAATGAACAAGAATCATGGTTTTGTAAACCAGTAGTTGGTGCTAACCTTCGTTTGTTAGGTCTCCCACAAATATGACATTAATTCTTGCCCGCTGAAGCCAGTGGTTCTCTTGCTTTTTGAGAAGGCGTTCCTATTTCATAATAGAGTTCATTCTTCCTCGCCTCATTCTCATCAGACATCGGACTAGGGATGGCAATGGGGGCAATCCCCTATGGGGATACCTACAACATCCCCAACCCCATCTATTCCCTATCATCCCATCCCCATCCCTGTTTACATGACTGGGGATGAAATTTTCCCATACCCATGACCCACTAGGGAACGGGGCCCCATTAGGGTCCCCATCCCCATAAACAAATACTCATATACTCCCTCCACTCCCTTATACAAGGCCACTATGAAAAATAGGTTTTGCATCTATACAAGGCCACTAACAGTAATCGAGGCAAAAATTAATGATGTTTTCTCGTAGTAGCAACTTGTTTAATACTTGCATGCATGTAGTCATAATGAAAGTATGCTACTTCCTTCTCATTTCTTACTTGCATGCATACAAGCGTATTAATGATCTCATTCAACGAGAAGAAAAGTTGACTTGCAAAATAGTCATTAAATTTAACCTTGGTACCTGAAATTTGAGTTTGTGGCCTTGTATAAGGGAATGGAGGGAGTACATAATATGACACCCTATAATCAACATACATAAATGGTGTTGTCCTTGTCCTGCTAATGCATATCTAGGTCGTACTAACTTCTTGGTCATGGTGGCAGATGAGATGAGGACGTGAGATAGGTTTAATGTTATTTTCCAGAGCTTTTTTTGTTTTCGCAAGTTTGTTTGTGAATATTTTAAGGTTGACCGTAGTGTCACAGTTACTAACCGGGTCCCCGATGGGTATTGGTTCTGGGGAATAGGATATCATCCCCATCCCCATTGTACCCTATGGGGAATAAATTAGTTTGGTAAATATCCCCATGGGGATGTTTTTCGCCCATCCCCACCCCCTAATAGATGAAATCCCCATGGGTTTGGCGGGTATGAGGCCCCGTTGCCACCCCTACATCGGACCACACATCACCTTCTCTAGCTCATGTTGCACCATGCACAAACATTTCTCTGGCTTATTGAGGAATTTCCCATTCTGGTTGCCTCAAAGCATCGCCTTCCTGTTCTCCTCTAAGCATTTACCACACGGTAGTAGTCAGTATCCAAACAACAACGACCGATGATCACTGTGATTAAACTCTAAGTGGACAAGAGCCACGTAAGGATGCATAGTTTACCATGCACTGCTTGACATTGCTCGATCAAGATGCTTCTTGATCTGGCCCTTTCTCCAGGTGAAATTATCGCCTATGAACCCAATGTTCTTGAGCTCACAACCATTGAGAGCACCACAAAAAATTTCCATATACTTTTGGGGACGAGGGTTGGCCTGCTTTCTCCTCCACGAACATGATTTCTTTATGTCACACACCAATAGCCATGGGTGGTCAGGGTATTTAGGTAGCGCATGCGCTCCCATGTCTAGTGTTTCTCCTCCCAACGGAATTAATCATAAGTTCCAGTGAGTCTCCATTCCCTTCCACCACCTTCACCACCTTAACATCAATGTAATAAGGTGTTGCAAACAATTTATACACATTAACCTCTCTTCTCCAAATAGCACTAACCACCCTTCCTTATCACCCACTAAGGCAATTTTAAATTTCGTACGCAAGTTTCTAGACAAACACTCAACTGGATACCTATCGAGGTGTGTCTCCGACAGGAGCAATACCTTAGGGTTACAACAACGATGGGAAACCATGAATGCTCGAACTGCCGCAATGTTACCAAACTACGATAGTTCAAGAATGGGAGTTCCATTTTTGCCGAGGCTCCCATCCGATAGAGGCTACTGATCATGTCGAACTTGCACCACCCTCCTGTCTTTTCTTATCATTCCATTTCCCTAGTTTGATAGGTCCTAACTATTCTCCATAGCTACCTTGGCTTTGTCACCTTACCTACTGGGATAACATTGAATGGATCCTGGTCAGTGTTTTCTTCCTCCTCTTCATCTTCCAAAGATAATATTTTCCTCACCCCCTTTTCACCCTCAGACATATATACACTTTTTTTATTCGGGATAGATGTCATGTCTGCAAGCTCATTCTCTTATTCTTGGTCTTATTCTAGGCACCCTTGGAATGTAGGAACCAATCCATATAATCCCCTTTACCTCTGCCTGGACAAAGTCAGTACGGCCATTTCCAAAGTCAGCTATGTCACTGACGGTGTCCTGGACGAAAGGGTACCAACTTACTTGGCCCACAGCCCCTGGGACAAGCTTACGGCTCATTGATTGCAATATGGAAGTACTCCAGGAGCCTCGAACCCAGACGTGATCAAGACGTACACGACCGAAGACTTGGCATATACTTCAAGGACAACTCCAACTGTCGGCATGATTATTCCTAGTTGGTAACGGACCATGTGTAACCCTAGATTCCCCTGATGCCTATATAAGCCAGATGCTTTAGTTCGTAGAGACACAATCATAATTACTAGCCTTAGGGTTTAGAACACAACCAACGATCTCGGAAAAAAATTATATGAGACCAAGTCTCATATAATGCACGTGAGACCCATTCTGATG
>LR738715.1:172530400-172572421 GCA_902687465.1 Secale cereale
TGATTTCAAGTGAGGATGGGGTAGGTGCTTTGTGATTTGTGAATGCCACGTGTCATCCATCGGAATGGCTCTCACCTGCTAATCCGTGAGACTTGGTCTCATTCCAATGATCTCGAGGTTGATCAACCTGTACTTGATACACCATCATCAATACAATCAAAGCAGCACATAGGGTTTTACCTCCTCAAGAGGGCCCGAACCTAGGTAAAACATTGTCTCTTGTCTCCTGTTACCCATCATAATTACTAGCCTTAGGATTTAGAACACAACCGACGATCTCGAGGTTGGTCAAACTGTACTTGATACACCATCATATATACAATCAAAGCATGTTGTAGGGTTTTACCTCCTCCAGAGGGTCCGAACCTAGATATCCCATGCATTATCATGTTTTGATAAAAGTGAAATATTATCATGAGTGAACAATTTTGACACTAGCCATGAGACATGGACCTAAAAGTTTCCATGGTCAATTACTAAATTTAGAATTATTAATGATTTTTTTTGCCATGGGTAATTAATGAAATTTTCCATGAAAAACGTAAACTTAATTATACATGGCCATTTACTAAAAATTGCCATCTTCTTGGCAAAACAATAAAGTTTGCCATGGCAATACATCAAACTAAAATTTGCCATCATCAATGAAATAATGCCATGGGTAATTAACTAAAATGCTAAAAATTTACATGATCTATGAACTAAATTATTCCATGGTCAATTTCTAAACCATGATCAATGAGAATAAACTTGCCATGATTTGATAACTAAATTTGCCATGATTCAATAACTAAAATTGCCGTGATTCGATAAATAAATTTTCCGTGATTCGATAATAAAATTTGGCATGATTCGTTATCTAAAATTTCCATGATTCATTAAATAGATTTCCCATGGCTGTTTGCTAATATTTACCATCGTCTTGGCAATGAAAGTAAAATTTCCATGTCAATATAAATGAATTTTCCATGCTACAAAGTAAGAATTGCCATGTTCCTAAAAGAATCATGTTATGAAGATAAAAAATCATACAATTATCATGTGACTATCCCAAAATAGTTCCGAAGTTTGCAATGATGTATGAGGCATACTTCTCATAGAAAAATAAGTTGCCGTGCTACGCAAGAAAATTGCCATGGTTTGTATGAAATTTTAAAATTTGTCCAAATATAAATTGTCGTGGTCGAAGGAATCTCCCATGCTCTACACACAAAAAAAAAACATGAAACTCAAAATCTGCCATGATATTACAAACTAAATTTGCCATGGTTAATTAGTAAACTTACAGTGATCAAAATGAACAATATAGTTGCCATCGTTAAGTAATGAGAAATTACAATTTTCCATGATCTATGAACTAAATTTTCCATGTTCAATTACTAAATTTAACATGATCAACGAAAAATAAATATGCCATGGTTAAATAATGATATTTTCCATGGTTTGTTAACTAAATTTGTCATGGCTGTTTGCTAACGATTACAATCGTCTTGGCAAGAAAAAGTTAAAAATTGTCTTGGCAATAATACATTGAAATTGCCATCGTCTTGGCAAACAAAAAGTTAAAAATTGTCATGTCAATAAAATGTTAAAATTGCCATTGCAATTAAACACTAAAACTACCATAATCTTGGAAAATAAAAAGTTAAAAATTGACATGGCAATAAAACGTTAAAATTGCCATGGCAATAAAAAGTTAAAAATTGCCATCCTACAAAAGAAAAATTGGCATGTTCTTAAAAGGTGCATGTTATGATTACAAAAATCATACAAATTTTTGCATGGACATATATACTGACCCAATCAACCAAAACATTTGATCAATCATATTTGCTTGATTCAACATGGAAGCAGCATTTGATGATGTGTATTAGCAGCAATTATGAATGTTCAAGATTGCTTGGCACTACTACACTTGTATTGAAAAGGCAGTGCAAAAGAAATTGAAACAAAATCATAGTCATACTGAATCAAAACAGAGCTGGAATTGATCAATCAATCAGACTAGCGCTTCAACCAAAAAAATCACAGTGATGAGATGGATGGATGCATCTTGTACCTAGAGCTTGCGCCAGATGGAGAGCTCACGGCTGATGGTGTCATTGATCCACTCGGAGCAGAAGCCGGAGCGGCTACCACTGAAAACATAAGCAACAACCAGAAACAGAGGTGTCAACTTTGAAGGTGGATGAAATGAAAAAAATGAAGAGAAGGGGTGGGCAGGATGCTACCTACAGCTACGGGATCAGAATACCTTGAGCATCCTGCATGAACGAGATGCTACCTGCACGTAAATGAAGTTGTGCGGCTGAAGGCCTTGAGCAGCCTGGCGGTGTAGTTAGTGGCGCCTTGTGCTGGCGTCGTTTGGTTTTGCCGGAACCCGTTGCAATCTGATCTGGGATGTTGAAGGCCAGAAGGAGCATGTCTTCTTGATAACATGCATGGAGCGCGACGCCTTGTGCTGCCGCGGCGGCGAAGACCACCTCGGTCACTGGCTTCGTTGACCCCGGATCACTACGCCTGGTGCTGGCCACAACGGCAATGACCATGCATGTAGAGGCGGACCCGCCGCCGGTCGCATCTGTGCGGACGAGTAGGCGTGCTTGGTTGTGCCTATGACAACACGTCCACCGGTTCGGCGACGAGCTTGCGGAGGGAATAGTAACCGGAGCGCGGCGTCGGCCCGATGGTCAGCGTTGGCGAAGATCTCGTGGACGAGGAGGGCAGGCGACGCTCGGCCTACACACACAACCGCACCTCTAGACGGTCCTGCGAAGCAGAAATCGCGGTGGCATGGGCTCACGCCGGCGAGAAGCACGCGGAGGGATTCGACATGCTGTCAGGGAGTTGTCGTGCTCCTCTGCCCCGCCAAGGCCACGCATGAGCTCCTCCGCCAGGGTAACAAGCTCCTCCCGATGTCGTCGGAGCATCCACCGAACAAAGCTCCTCCCGCCACGGCCACACGGCCACACACGAGCTCCTCCGCCGCGGGCACGAGCTCCTCCCCATGCCGCTGGGGCATCCACCGTGCGAGCTCCTCCCGCCACGGTCTTCGGCGACGCCTCCAGGGCAGCCACTCCACATGTGGTCGCCTCACCGCTTGTGATGTGGGGAAAGGGGAAAAAGTGCGTGAGCGGTGGAGGAAGCGGATCCTCTAACATCCTCAACGGATGTCACAAAGCTGCAGTGAAATATGTGTGTAAAGCGAAGAAATGTGTCAGCTGTAGCAAATACTGTGCGGATTTGCTGTAGCATTTACAAAAATAAATCAATTTTTTATTGCATCATAATTTTATTTGTATGTAATTTTGTAAATGTATACAGTAGATTTGTAATTTGCAAATTAATTATAATCATTTCAAGCTTAACCATATGGATATGAAGAAGGGATGTCACGGTTAATGTAGCTTACCTGACATCCCTTGAGGATGTTAGAGGATCCGGTTCCGGCGGTGCGGGGACAGGGCTGGCCCATAGGCCGGGCAAAAGGGGCGACCGCCCCGGGCCCCAAGAGGGGAGGGGCCCAACTAAAACACTAGTAAGATCTATTGAGTATACATTACATCTGAAAGATTATTAAATGGATAAAATAGAGCCTCAATTTGCAGAAGCATAAGTTCATACCACATACTAATAAGTTATACCACGCTTAAGCAAACCGATCCAACTGGCGGAGTTGAGTTCAAATACATTAGTCTCTCTTTACGATGCATGTCTTAGTATCATAATAAAAATTATGATATCTCGATTTCAATGTTTAAACCAACGCACAATTTTTAATTCGATAAACGTCTAGGCATCTCATTTGCACCAAACCATACCAAGTGAATCTGGACGAGCATGTTAGGTAATCAAATCATGCGTAAAAGTATAATCAACAACATTTATGGTTCTTCGAATTACTGAACCTATCATACAAGGCACATTTTCTGTGCCCTAGAAGTTTCCATGAATATGACCACCTAATATACACTAGAAATTGCTATAAAAATATTTGTTACTATGTCTATAATTTATAAATCTCTGTCATAATATTCAATATAATATTAAAAGATATATGACACACGCATGTATATGCAAATGTGTATACACTACATCGTTTATGCAATATTAATAATATAAATATGAAAGATTGTCTTAACAATAAAGAAAAGTTTTGGTACATCATAAATTGTTCATTTGTAGAATTAAAATTTTCAATTATATACATTAAAGATGCATATCAATTAATAATATAAATGTTATTTGAAAACATTTTATGTGGCTAAGTAATAAAAAATATGAATTACAATTGTAATATGATACACTTAGTTTAAAATAAGTATAAAAGTTTAATATGAAAAACAATTATGCCCTGTGCCCAAAAATACATTGGGCCGGCCCTGTGCGGGGATAACCCGAATCATTCTATGGTCACGTTGGTCGTCCCGAACGTCCAAAGAAAATGACGTGGCATTGTCCTCCTGCATTAAGATTGGTGCGGTCATCCGACGGATTAGGACGTGTTCGGGACGAGATTCGCATCAAGATTCCGTATAATTTTTTCCTTGCAGCCAACGCACTTTGGACTCCTGTTCGGATTCTGTGCCACCTCCACTTCGCCTAGGTTTAACCACCGTCCGTGTATATAAGTAGGCACGCAGCCGTGGCCTCAACACACCACCCGCACCGCGTCCACCTTCTCTTCCGGCCTCTCGCCACCGCTGATACGTCCAAAACGTATCAATAATTTCTGCTTGCTCCATGCCACTTTTGGGTGATATTGCTATGATATTCATACACTTCCATACACTTTTGATCATATTTGGACTAACTTACTAACCCAGTGCACCCCAGTGCCAGTTTTTGTTTTCGGCTGTTTTTGTATTTCAGGTTTTCACGTTACGGGAACTGCCAGGAAAAATCCAGAAAAATTATTAAAAAAATCAGCGTTCCGGAAACTACCATGCGTCCGAAGGACAGCCGGGGGGGGGGGCACCAGGGCTCCAGGCGCCCTGGCGGCGCGCCCCCCCTGGGCCGCGCCGGGGGGCGCCTGGGCCCCCCGAAGCTTCCCCGATGCCCCCCTTTGGCATATATTTAAAAGCGTCCTCCGAAACCCTCAGAACAGGAACTCTTTTCGCAATCCCATCTCTGTTCCACCGCCGCCGCCGCTTCCAAGATCGGGAGCACCAGGAGAACTCTTCCCGGCACCCTGCCGGAGGGGAGGATCACCACCGGGAGCTTCTCCACCACCATGGACGCCTCCCGGATGAGTCGTGAGTAGTCTCCCTTGGATCATGAGTCCATGACCAGTAGCTATGTGATGTTCTCCTCCCGTTCTTATGCTTCACTAATTAGTCCTCGTGAGCTGTCCTACATGATCGAGGCACATATGTAATCCTAAAGTTGTTGCTATGATGAGTTTGCTGGGATCCGATGGATTATGAGATTATGTTCAGATTGATCTTGAGTAATATATTTGATCTACCTCTTTTATATTTATGTTCATAAGTAATTCTTGCATGTTCTCCGTTGTTATTTATTGCTTTGGTCAAGTAATACGTAGTGACTCCAAGAGGGAACGTTATGCTCGATTGTGGGTTCATGCCCCTCGATGACTAGCTTGAGTGACAGAAACATGAGTCTAGGGGATGTGCTGTTGCCACAAGGGGGAAAACAACGGTGCTTGTGCCCGCGGGTGCAAGGATTGTTTACTTTACGCAAAGTTCTTTTAATGCAGTTGTCTGTTGCACTGAGTTTACACTATGGGTGGGACTCGCAACTTAATACCAGCGAGATGTTCTGGATAGATATCTCAAGGTGGATGATTAGTAGTAGATATTGATGGATTTCGGTCTACTTACTTTGGCGTACCGCCCATGCTTTGAACCTCAACCTTTCTTGCAATGTAGTCAGCATTGGTTTGCGTTCGTGGTCCTGTCAATTTCCCAGCTGTAATTCCTTTACCTCACATAGCTGTTTTATCGTCTTTTGGGAGAGAGACATCACTAGTGAACATCATGAGACTCCGGTCCATATTACCATCATTGATCACATCCGCTATTTACTTTCCGCTATTTACTTACTATTGCAAAACATTATCTATCACTACTATCATTTGCTTTTAACCCTTTGTGAACTACAAGGCCGGAGGGATTGACAACCTCTCTGTACTCGTTGGGAGCAAAGTTATTTGTATCTGTGTGCAGGTCCACGTTGATTGCTAATCCGCGCCGTTAGCAGTTGACACCTATTTGTTGAACCTAGGAGTCTCTTGGGATTCGATCCTTGGCATCTTTGCTAAGGGAAAACACTTCCACAACACTGCATCTTACACCTTCCACTTGGGGTAACCAACGAGGGGTTCGAGGCCCATCAAGGAGTATTTTCTGGCGCCGTTGCCGGGGACTCCACTCTTCAGGATAGGGGAGTTGCATGCTATTTTTTACCTTTGCTTTTTAGTCTTGTTAGTTTACCTTTCAGTTTTTGCTTTAGTATCCTTTATCAAAAATTACAAAAAAAAAATATTTTGCCTTCCTGTTAGTAGTCCTATCTGTTTAGCTAAACATGTTAGGATATGGTGCTTTTAGGGAATCAGAAGTTCTAGATTTCCATCAAAGTGATGGAGAAAATATGAAGAAGGCATGGGACAGAATTTCTGATGCACATAGGAGAATTATGCCTTGGATACCTATAAAAATTGTGCTTAGGAATTTTTACCAAGGTCTTTTTAAATGGTGTAAACACTCTCTTGACATTATAGCCGAGGGAGATTTCCTAGAATGTGATGAAGCTAGAGCTCTTGAAATTATACATGGTCTATCCAGTTACTTTGTTTATAATCATAATTTTGATACTGTCATAGATAGACTTGCTACTATTGAAAAGAGAATGGATGCTCTGGACTTAATGAAGGTAGAGAAACCCAAACCCAATAAGAGAGATATTTTGGAAATAGATAATGACTGGGAGCCTCTTGTTAGGATTAGCATCTCTAATCAAGACTTCCGTGCTTATTGTGATATTGGATCTATGGTTTCTACTATGCCAAAAATTGTTCATGATTCTTTAAAATTTAACATGGATAGATTATCATCTTATCATGAACACACTAATGGAGATATTTCTGAAATCCAGGGAAGAATAAAAGATGTGCCAGTTAAATTCCTTAAAGGGATTGCAATGGTTGATTTCTTCATCATGGAGCCAAACCAAGGAGATATAGTGCTTGGAAGGGACTTCCTCCGAGCGGTAAAAGGCTTCATCGATATAGGTAAGGGACAAATCCGCTTACGCGGGAAGGCAAAAGGTGTGTACCCCTTCCCTAGAAGGAACAAGAGTGAACTTGTTGAGGAACCTTATGAATCAATTTATAACTCCGATTATTATGATGGTTATTGATTCCTCTATGCATTATGCCTAGCTTAAAGGCATAAAAGAAAGCGCTTTTGGGAGGCAGCCCACATGAATAAATTTTTTGCTTTTGTTGTGTCTTGATGTTGTTTACTGCTGTAGCATCATCATTGTATCTTTGCTTTTCATATTTGTGCCAAGTATAGCCTCTGATTGCTAGAAAGTTCAAAAGTTGTGAGGTGCTGTCCAGGAAACAGATTCTATACTTGGATAGAACAATTCGTATAAAATCACCAGATCATCTTTTTGGTCTGAATTTTTTCGACAACGTTCTCTATATAATTGTCTTTCGTGCGTCTGTTCTGAGTTTTTTGATTTGAGTTGCATAAGTGCCCCGAACAAATCAATTACTACCTGTTGTTCTGTTTTTCACAGATTCTGTCCTGTTTTGCCTTTCCTTCATTTTGCAAATCAAGAGCTTGCTTTTTCTTTGCAAAAATCTTTTGGCAATCTTGAGAAACAGTAGAACTTCAAGAATATCTTTATTTCCAGCAAGGTATAATTATTTTATTAAGGGTACTAACCTCGCTAATCAGATTATGATGAGTTATGTATGAAGGGAGTTTTCAAGTGTGCGAGCGAAGATGATAAAAAGATTCAGGAGTGTCAAGCGCTCAACTTGGGGATGCCCCCATGCACCCCCAAGAAATATTCAAGGAGACTCAAGCGTCTAAGCTTGGGGATGCCCCCGTGCATCCCCTTCTCCATCAACATTATCAGTTCGTCTTTCGTTTCGCTATATTTTTATCACTTCATGTGTTATGTGTTATGCTTGGAGCGTCTTGCTTTTAGTTTTCTTTTTAGTTTTTCATAACGAGTCGGAACTCAGCTTTCTTTATGTGGGAGAGAAACACGCTCCACTTCTACCTAGAACATAACATAGAATTTTCATGTCTATCTTTGTTGTGTGTGTTCTTTGTCTTTTAATAGCTACTATCATGCTCTGCTCTCAGTATTCATGCTTATCTTTTCAAGAGCTTTTGTTTAGTTGGTTGCTTGAACTCTCTTTAATTATCATGCTTATCTTATTAAGAGAGTTTGCTTCCGTTGCATTGGTTAATATGTCTATGATAAACATGCTACGTGCATAATGGTGCTTAGTAGTTCAGGTTTTCTTATGGTTAATCTCAAATAGCTAGGGGATTCCCAATGTGTTATTGGAGTACCAACTTGATTTGTTTGCCGATGATGTGGTATGGTTTAGTAATATCTTCCTTCGAGAATTTATTTTGATTGACTTGGCGTATGCTCACGCATATTTAAGACCGTAAAGAAAGTCTGTCAAGCCTTGATGATCTTTTATTTCTGAGTAGCGATATAACTACCATGCCTGATTCAATGTTGCTTTGTCGCTCTGCATGATTATGACCGTCATTGCTCTCTTAGTTGGTTGCTCCCAGTCTTTTGCTAACCTCCACCTGTACTAAGCAAACTAACTTTGCAATACATAGCTCATGGGAAAGTAGCTTAAAAACTATTGTGGTAAAGAATATGTTGCCTATGTATCTTATTTCTTATAAGTTGCTTGCTGAGCGGTAACCATGTTTCTGGGGACGCCATCAACTGTCACACTTTTGTTGAATATCATGTGAGTTGCTATGCATGTTCGTCTTGTCTGAAGTAAGGGTGATTTGCCGTGGGTTGATTGAGTATGCATATTGTTAGAGAAGAACATTGGGCCGCCAACCAAAGCCATGCATAATGGTGGAAGTTTTAGCTTGGACATCAATCCTCAATCTCTTATGAGAACATGCTTATGCATTAAAGAGGAGTCCATCATCTATTTTCTATGTTGTCCCGGTATGGATGTCCTCAAGTTGAGATCTATCAAAAACGAGAAATCAAATGCGATCTATCTCCTTGGACCTTTGTACAAGTGGCATAGAGGTACCCCTTTGTGACACTTGGTTGAAACATATGTAATGCACTGATAACCCATGGAAATCCGAGCTAATTAGGACAAGGTGCGAACACTATTGGTATTCGATGCATGAGGCTTGCAACTTATAGGATGTCTTATGCATGACACATATGAAGTACTACTACCGTTGACAAAATTGCTTCTATGTTTTTAAAATAAAAAGCTCTAGCACATAACCATTTCTTCAAGCACCAACTACTGAGAGCATGATTGTCATTCTGAGTGTAATGTGCATTGTCCCAAAGTAGCATTATCTTTTGCATGATTCTGATATCGTTTATTTTGAAATCATTGTATCTAGTCATCACTTAAACCTTGAAGGTACCCCTGCATTTATGTTTTGCATCACTAAAGGGGGCAAGCTAGATATCACTTTATCATATTTGCACATCATGTTCATTGCAAATCTATTTGATGTTTCAGTTTCATATTGTAAAACTTTCAGTCATTTGTGATTTTCTCATGAGGCAACTTAATTACTATAGAATCATTGTCTCAGTAAGCTTTTGTCATATGACTATAATAAGTCCTATATGGTTAATAGCATGTCACCACAGAAATTATTCTTGTTATCATTTACCTACTCGAGGACGAGCAGGAATTAAGCTTGGGGATGTCGATACGTCCAAAACGTATCTATAATTTCTGCTTGCTCCATGCCACTTTTGGGTGATATTGCTATGATATTCATACACTTCCATACACTTTTGATCATATTTGGACTAACTTACTAACCCAGTGCACCCCAGTGCCAGTTTCTGTTTTCGGCTGTTTTTGTATTTCGGGTTTTCACGTTACGAGAACTGCCAGGAAAAATCCAGAAAAATTATATAAAAAATCAGCGTTCCGGAAACTACCGTGCGTCCGAAGGACAGCCGGGGGGGCCACCAGGGCTCCAGGCAGCCTGGCGGCGCCCCCCCCCTGGGCCGCGCCGGGGGGGGGGCGCCTGGGCCCCCCGAAGCTTCCTGATGGGCCTCGAACCCCTCGTTGGATTACCCCAAGTGGAAGGTGTAAGATGCAGTAAGTAGAAGTGTTTTCCCTTAGCAAAGATGCCAAGGATCGAATCCCCAGAGACTCCTAGGTTCAACAGGTAGGTGTCAACTGCTAACGGCGCAATTAGCAATCAACGTGGACCTGCACACAGATACAAATAACTTTGCTCCCAACGAGTACAGAGAGGTTGTCAATCTCTCCGGCCTTGTAGTTCACAAAGGGTTAAAAGCAATATGATAGTAGTGATAGATAGTGTTTTGCAATAGTAAGTAAAATAGCGGAAAGTAAAATAGTGTATGTGATCAATGATGGTAATAAGGACCGGAGTCACATGATGTTCACTAGTGATGTCTCTCTCCCAAAAGACGATAAAACGGCTATGTGAGGTAACAAATTACAACTGGGCAATTGACAGGACCCATGAGCGCATACAAATGCTGATTACATTGCAAGAAAGGTTGAGGTTCAAAGCATGGGCGGTACGCCAAAGTAAGTGGACCGAAATCCATCAATATCTACTACTAATCATCCACCTTGAGATATCTATCCAGAACATCTCGCTGGTATTAAGTTGCGAGTCCCACCCATAGTGTAAACTCAATGCAACAGACAACTGCATTAAAAGAACTTTGCGTAAAGTAAACAATCCTTGCACCCGCGGGCACAAGCACCGTTGTTTCCCCCCTTGTGGCAACAGCACATCCCCTAGACTCATGTTTCTGTCACTCAAGCTAGTCATCGAGGGGCATGAACCCACAATCGAGCATAACGTTCCCTCTTGGAGTCACTACCTACTACTTGGCCAAAGCAATAAATAACAACGGAGAACATGCAAGAATTACTTATGAACTAAAATATAAAAGAGGTGAATCAAATATATTACTCAAGATCAATCTGAACATAATCTCATAATCCATCGGATCCCAGCAAACTCAACATAGCAACAGCATAAGGATTACATAGGTGCCTCGATCATGTAGGGCAGCTCACGAGGACTAATTAGTGAAGCACAAGAACGGGAGGAGAACATCACATAGCTACTGGTCATGGACTCATGGTCCAAGGGAGATGAAAGCACATTTGCTCTCCGGGTGGTTTTGGTAATTAATGACAACATACTTTGTGGTTGGACTAATGCTTTTATCAAGTATGTTTCAGGAAACCCAATTACTTTGGTATGGCAAGATGATTGAAGAAGTGGACCCCTCAAAATGCTAAGGCAAGCATTGGCAAAAGCTCAAGACTCCATTTTTGGTTTAGTGATCAAAGATCACATTGAGTCCATAGGAAAAGCCAATACTATTAAAAGGGGATGAGGTTGTGTTGATGATCTGGTTGCTCAAGTGCTTGGTGATCTAACTCCCTCAACTATCAGCACTATTCACTACTTATCACACACCCATAAGTAATCTCGGTCAAACCAACTATGTCTCACCGAGATGAAGTTATTTCTACAAACCCTAACATCTCGGTCACACCGATTCTTTCAAATCAGTCCCACCGAGATGAACCACTTCAGCCATATTCCAAAACCCTAGAAAAATCGGTCTTACCGAGTTTGAGATCGGTCACACCGAAACTGAACTGCCAACCTTCTGTAACCACTTCACATCACTTCGGAATTTCCGAGTTTGCATTATCGGTCTCACCGAATTGGGCAAGGTTCTGCCTTGACTCAAATCGGTCGCACCGATAATTCATTTTCGGTCAAACCGATTCTGGCATGTTCCTACTCTTTCTCAAATCGGTCCAACCGAGTTTTCTTTCTCGGTCTCACCGATATCTCCAACGTTCATATCTGTAACACTTTCGGTCTCACCGAGATGGCATTTTCGGTCCCACCGAAAATCCCAACGTTCACTATATTTGAACTTTCGGTCTAACCGAGTTTTCACTTCGGTCTGACCGAGATTGGTCAAATGTGTGTGTAACGGTTGGATTTTGTGTGGAGGCTATATATACCCCTCCACCCCCTCCTCATTCGTGAGGAGAGCCATCAGAAAGTACCACCACTTCTACCACACACTTTCTGAGAAGTGAACCACCTACCCTTGTGTTGAGATCAAGCCATTCCATTCCTACCATATGAAACTTGATCTCTAGCCTTCCCAAGTTGCTTTCCACTCAAATCTTCCTTCCACCACAGTCATATCAGTGAGGAGAGTTGAGTGTTGGGGAGTTTATCACTTGAAGCACAAGAGCAAGGAGTTCATCACCATCAACACCGTCTATTACCTTTTGGGGGGTGGTGCCTCCTAGATTGGTTAGGTGTCGCTTGGGAGCCTCCGTCGTGATGTGGAGTTGAACCAAGAAGTTTGTAAGGGCAAGGAGATCGCCTACTTCGTGAAGATCTACCCCGAGTAAGGCTAGTCCTCCGTGGGCGTAGGCCGTGATGGAATAGACAAGGTTGCTTCTTCGTGGACCCTTCGTGGGTGGAGCCCTCCGTGGACTCGCGCAGCCGTTACCCTCCGTGGGTTGAAGTCTCCATCAACGTGGATGTACGATAGCACCACCTATCGGAACCACGACAAAAATCTCCGTGTCACCAAACTGCGTTTGATCTTCTCCATTTCCATTTACTATATATGCAATTTACTTTCCGCTGCCCATACTCTAGAATTGCATGTGTAGTATGTTACTTGACTTGATCTTACTTGCAAAACTGCCAAAATCTGTCCTTGATAAAAGACAGAAATTTTATCTTGTCAAGTAGTCTAATCACCCCCCCTCTAGACCTACTTCTTCGATCCTACAATTGGTATCAGAGCTTTGGTCTCCATTGCTTTGGTTTACACACCATTGGAGGAAGATGGACGTGTCTACGGATGGGAGTGTTAGCCATAGAGTGCCTGTTCTTGATGGAAGGTTTTATAACTCTTGGAGGTCTGAAATGCTTAGTATCTTTAAGGTGTACAATTTGTGCAAATATGTTAAGACCCCATATGTGCCTCCATTTGATCCCTTGCACCCTACCATGGATGAAGAGCTTGATTTGCTTCGTAACCTTAGAACTGTGAATCTTATCATTAGAGGGTTACCTGATGACTTGCTTAATCTTGTTACAAATTTTGAATGTGCCCATGCTATGTGGAAATTCTTGGAAGAACTTTATCCGGACTACTCTATGAGAGGTCTTGATGAAATTCTACACAAGACTATTGAATTTGATAGGTTGCACCCCAATGATCCTAACTTTGATAAATGCTTCTTTGAGCTTCGTGATCTTATGAAAAAGAAGGGTGATCCCGGTCTTATCAATATTAGAGTTAGAAATGCTCTTGCATTACATTCCGAAGATTATTATTCCATTGACCAAACTAATGCAAATACTTATCAAATTGACCTAGGTGTTGATGATGAACAATCTATGGGTCAATATGATGATGAGCATGAGTATGATGATGATTATTCCGATTCGGACACCGAGCTAGACAAAGTCATGAAGAGTCTCAATCTTATGGCAAATATGAGAGACTACTTGTCCGGTGGAAAAGAGTGGATTCTTGATAGTGGATGTACCGATCACATGACCGGAGACAAAGACATGTTTCGAGAGCTTGCAAAGAATAATGGTCCACGCAAGTATGTGACTTTTGGAGACAACTCAAAGGGTAAGGTACTTGGCCTTGGTAAGGTGGCCATATCTCATGATAGCTCTATTCAAAATGTCATGCTTGTAGAATCTCTTGGATACAATTTACTTTCCGTGTCTAGATTAGCTGACTTTGGGTTCAACGTGCTATTCACCAAAGTAGATTGCCAAGTCTTTCGTCGTGATAATCAAAACATGGCTTTTACTGGTATTCGTAGAGGTGATCTATATATTGTTGATTTCACTAAGAAAGCCCAACCTAGAGCTTGTTTCATTGCTAAATCCTCTAAAGGTTGGTTATGGCATAGAAGGCTAGGACATGTTGGTATGCGTAATCTAGACAAGCTGATCAAAGGTGATCATATTCTTGGTGTTAAAGATGTTTTCTTTGACAAAGATAGACTTTGTAGTGCTTGTCAAGCAGGAAAACAAGTTGGTGGAAGTCATCCCGTGAAAAACATCATGACCACAAGGAGACCTCTTGAGCTTCTTCACATGGATCTCTTCGGTCCCAATGCTTACAAAAGCCTTGGTGGTAACTCCTTTGGTCTAGTTATAGTTGATGATTATTCCAGATTTACGTGGGTATTTTTCCTTGATGATAAATCGCAGGTTCAGAGGATCTTCAAGACCTTTGCCAAAAAGGCCCAAAATCAATTTGAGGTGAAGATCAAGAAAGTTCGGAGTGACAATGGAACGGAGTTCAAGAACGCCAATGTAGACTCTTTTCTCGATGAGGAAGGAATTCTACATGAGTTCTCGGCTACGTACACGCCTCAACAAAATGGAGTTGTTGAGAGGAAGAACCGAACGCTCATAGAGATGGCAAGAACGATGCTTGATGAATACAAGACACCGAAACATTTTTGGGGAGAAGCGGTCGAGACAGCTTGTCATGCTATCAACAGGCTTTATCTTCATAAGCTCCTCGGCAAGACATCATACGAGCTTCTCACCGGCTTTCTTCTTGGTTATGGATCAAACTCCCACACCTACCGTGTCTACAATAATTTCACCCGAAAGGTTGAAGAGACGGTAGATGTGAAGTTTGATGAATCTAATGGCTCGCAAGTAGAGCAAATGCCTATTGATGTAGGAGACAAGGACCCATCGGAAGCAATCCAAGATTTATCTATTGGAAAGATCCGTCCCATGGAAGTGAAGGAGAGTACCTCATCTACATATGTGGAGCCACCTACCTCACGGCGAGATGAACCTCAAGGCAACATGGAGGCCTCCACAAGTGGAACTCACCAAGATGAGGAAATGCAACAAGAAGATCCACCACAACCTCCTTCTCCACCACCTCAAGACAACACCAACAACAATGAAGAAGAAGAAGAGGAAGATGAAGATGATGAGGAAGCTGAGCCACAACATCAACAAAAGCTATCCCGAGTCCGAGCAAGAGTCAAGAAAAATCATCCCGTGGAACAAATGATGAATGACATCAACTCCGGGAGAATTACTCGCTCTAAAACTCGCTTAGCTAACTTTTGTGAGCATTACTCATTTATCTCTAGTATTGAACCTATGAAGGTAGAAGAAGCACTTGATGACCCGGATTGGGTGAACGCTATGCACGAAGAACTACACAACTTCGAGAGGAACAAGGTGTGGACTTTGGTAGAGAAGCCCAACGATGATCAAAACATCATTGGAACCAAATGGGTGTTTCGCAACAAGCAAGATGAAGATGGACAAGTCATCCGCAACAAGGCTCGTCTCGTAGCTCAAGGTTACACACAAGTCGAAGGTATGGACTATGGTGAGACCTATGCCCCCGTTGCTAGACTTGAGTCCATTCGCATTCTTCTTGCTTATGCCAATCACCATGATATTACTCTCTATCAAATGGACATCAAAAGTGCTTTCCTAAATGGTGAAATTGAGGAGGAAGTTTTTGTGAAACAACCTCCCGGTTTTGTGAATCCCAAAAAGCCTAATCATGTTTACAAGTTGCACAAAGCTCTTTATGGTCTTAAACAAGCACCTAGAGCTTGGTACAAATGCTTAACTAGCTTTCTTCTTGCAAAAGGCTTTGAGATTGGAAAGATAGACTCAACGCTGTTCACAAAAAGGGTTAATGGTGAACTATTTGTGTGCCAAATATATGTTGATGATATTATCTTTGGTTCAACTAACCCCCATTTTAGCAAGAAGTTTGGACAGCTCATGTCGGAGAAGTATGAAATGTCCATGATGTGTGAACTCAAATTTTTCCTTGGGTTGCAAATCAAGCAATCTAAGGAGGGTACCTTTGTCTCACAAACAAAGTACACCAAGGATCTCTTCAAGAAGTTCAACATGCAAGAAAGCAAAGGTATGAGTACCCCCATGCCTACTAGTGGACACAATGACTTGACAAAAGATGGAGAACCCGTTGATCAAAAGGTTTACCGTTCTATGATTGGTTCTCTACTATATCTTTGTGCTTCTCGTCCTGACATAATGTTGAGTGTATGCATGTGTGCACGATATCAAGCAGCCCCTAAAGAATGTCATCTTAAAGCTGTTAAAAGGATAGTGAGATACTTGATACACACACCAAACTTTGGCATTTGGTATCCTAAGAGAGCTTCTTTCGATCTTGTTGGCTATTCCGACTCGGACTATGCCGGTGACAAGGTTGATAGAAAGTCAACTTCGGGTACGTGTCAATTCCTTGGTCGATCCCTTGTATCTTGGTCCTCCAAGAAACAAAATTCGGTATCTTTATCCACTGCCGAAGCAGAATATATTGCTGCTGGTTCGTGTTGTGCTCAATTACTATGGATGACACAAACGCTTAAGGATTATGGGATACATGTGAGACGTGTTCCCTTGCTTTGTGACAATGAGAGTGCAATCAAGATTGGACACAATCCAGTGCAACATTCTCGAACAAAGCATATTGAAGTTCGTCACCATTTTATTCGAGATCATATTGCCAAGGGTGATATTAATCTTAAGCATGTTCGTACTGACAAACAACTTGCAGATATCTTTACAAAACCTCTTGATGAGAAAGTGTTTTGTCGCTTAAGGAGTGAATTGAACATCATTGATGCTTCAAACTTGGAGTGATAACTCCAATTGATGCATGCAAGGCATGAGCCTCTTGACTAATCCTTGATATTTCTCTTATGATGATGATCATATGTCTTGGACACATTTGCCTCCTTGTATTGCATCTAACTCTTTGCAGGTACTTGGATGATCTACATTCCACAAGATTACCACACACTCAAATCATGAGTAATCTTGTCATTTGACCAAGTATCTAGCCCTTTGGGATGTTGAGTTCAAGGAACAAAATTCCACATATCCTTTTTGACACCTTATACTTCTAGTATTTCACTCTTGTCATCTTGGATATTCTTGAGTATTTCCTTGCTTGCCTAACCCATGTAGGAAGATGAACTACACAAGTAGAAATGGCGCTCCAACTTCACATTCAATGAGCACCTACATCAAGCTTACCTACATGAGTAAAGCAACAACAAGCCCAAGGTATGTTCTTCACATCTTTAAGGAGCTATGCTCAAAGTCATGAGTACAAGCAGCTTCATAAGATGTGATCACATCAAATGCTTAATCGAAAAATGGCAATCCCATTTTGAGCTTAAACGATGAGTATGACCTATGATCAAATGTCCTCATTTGACTCCTAAGTCAATATACTCAAACATAGGTGACTTTGTCGCCGACCTTTATCTAGATGAAGTACATATGCTTTTGGAGTTTTTCTGTTTTCTCTTATGTTCTCTCATTGAGTTTTTCTTTAAAAAAAAAAAACTTCATCTAGAAATCTTTTTATGGCTCTGATCAATTCCTTGAAAATCTTTTACAAATTCATTGCAAATCCTTTGAAACATCCCTCGTAGAGTGAGCTGGTTTATTTCTGTGTTTCCTTGGATTTCTTCCAGGACATCACCTTCTGCAGCTCCACTCAGACTTAAATCTTTTTATTTCTTTTCTTATATTTCTTTGTGAATATCCTTCTGGAAATCTTTTTATGGCTCTGATCAATTCCTTGAAAATCTTTTACAAATTCCTTGAAAATCTTTTGAACTACTCCTCGCAAAGTGATCTGAATTCTTTCTCTACTTTTAAGGGGGAGAGGCCTCAAATTCAGACTCGATTTCTTAAATTCTAAAGAGGAGAGGACTCAAATTTGGACTCAAATTGTTTTTCTATGCATGTTCTTGTTTGTCCAGTTGTGATTCTTAAGGATCCCACTTCTTTCTTTCTCTCTTTCTTTCCATCTTTCCTGTCCTACCTAGTTTACTGTCCTTTTCGGCACTTGATGTCAAAGGGGGAGAGAACTTAGGGGGAGAGGACTAGGGGGAGTAGGGGAGAAGAGAAGACTTAAGGGAAGAAGAAAAGCAATCTTATCTTAAGGGGGAGAGAATCACATCAAAGCTTTGTCGTATTTTACATTGGACATTACAATTGGCATCTTTCTTTTGATTTTGCTTTTTCCTTCACACCCCTTGTTCTTACAATTGGTATCTTTCTCACAATTGGTATCTCATGGAATCTTTTAGCTTAAGGGGAGAAGACTTAGAGGAATCTTCACAATTGATATCCTATGAAAAGCAAAATCTCTCAGAGTTCATTGAAAATCTTTTAGCTTCGGAGACATGTTTGCTGATTCAAGCCTGTGCTCAATATGAGACACTCTTTATACATGTCCTCCCTGGCTTGGTACTCTTGATGTTCTTGCAGTGGGTTGAAGGAATACTCTTGTGTTATCTAACCTTGTTTTCTCAAGTTTATCCCTTCAGGTACAAGTGCCAAGGAACCTCAAGGTAAGTATATGCATCTTGCAGAATGTGCATGATGGTGACTTGCTTGTAAATACTTGTTTGCAAGAAATCACCATGCACATATGCATTATCACTCACTTTCTCTTCTCTTCTGCTCTGATGCATATAGCCAAGCTGCATGTAGCACATCTTGCTTATCTCTCTTGTGTGCTTGTGGTAGTTCAAAACCATAATATATGAAAATCTTGCACACTTGTAGGGGGAGCCTGTGTACTACATGCTTGTCAAAGCTTTCATGATAATCCTGTCTTTCTTTCAATAAGCTTTGATGTTTCGTTCAATATAATTTCAGTGTGTTGCCATCAATTACCAAAAAGGGGGAGATTGAAAGCACATTTGCTCTCCGGGTGGTTTTGGTAATTAATGACAACATACTTTGTGGTTGGACTAATGCTTTTATCAAGTATGTTTCAGGAAACCCAATTACTTTGGTATGGCAAGATGATTGAAGAAGTGGACCCCTCAAAATGCTAAGGCAAGCATTGGCAAAAGCTCAAGACTCCATTTTTGGTTTAGTGATCAAAGATCACATTGAGTCCATAGGAAAAGCCAATACTATTAAAAGGGGATGAGGTTGTGTTGATGATCTGGTTGCTCAAGTGCTTGGTGATCTAACTCCCTCAACTATCAGCACTATTCACTACTTATCACACACCCATAAGTAATCTCGGTCAAACCAACTATGTCTCACCGAGATGAAGTTATTTCTACAAACCCTAACATCTCGGTCACACCGATTCTTTCAAATCAGTCCCACCGAGATGAACCACTTCAGCCATATTCCAAAACCCTAGAAAAATCGGTCTTACCGAGTTTGAGATCGGTCACACCGAAACTGAACTGCCAACCTTCTGTAACCACTTCACATCACTTCGGAATTTCCGAGTTTGCATTATCGGTCTCACCGAATTGGGCAAGGTTCTGCCTTGACTCAAATCGGTCGCACCGATAATTCATTTTCGGTCAAACCGATTCTGGCATGTTCCTACTCTTTCTCAAATCGGTCCAACCGAGTTTTCTTTCTCGGTCTCACCGATATCTCCAACGTTCATATCTGTAACACTTTCGGTCTCACCGAGATGGCATTTTCGGTCCCACCGAAAATCCCAACGTTCACTATATTTGAACTTTCGGTCTAACCGAGTTTTCACTTCGGTCTGACCGAGATTGGTCAAATGTGTGTGTAACGGTTGGATTTTGTGTGGAGGCTATATATACCCCTCCACCCCCTCCTCATTCGTGAGGAGAGCCATCAGAAAGTACCACCACTTCTACCACACACTTTCTGAGAAGTGAACCACCTACCCTTGTGTTGAGATCAAGCCATTCCATTCCTACCATATGAAACTTGATCTCTAGCCTTCCCAAGTTGCTTTCCACTCAAATCTTCCTTCCACCACAGGCATATCAGTGAGGAGAGTTGAGTGTTGGGGAGTTTATCACTTGAAGCACAAGAGCAAGGAGTTCATCACCATCAACACCGTCTATTACCTTTTGGGGGGTGGTGCCTCCTAGATTGGTTAGGTGTCGCTTGGGAGCCTCCGTCGTGATGTGGAGTTGAACCAAGAAGTTTGTAAGGGCAAGGAGATCGCCTACTTCGTGAAGATCTACCCCGAGTAAGGCTAGTCCTCCGTGGGCGTAGGCCGTGATGGAATAGACAAGGTTGCTTCTTCGTGGACCCTTCGTGGGTGGAGCCCTCCGTGGACTCGCGCAGCCGTTACCCTCCGTGGGTTGAAGTCTCCATCAACGTGGATGTACGATAGCACCACCTATCGGAACCACGACAAAAATCTCCGTGTCACCAAACTGCGTTTGATCTTCTCCACTTCCATTTACTATATATGCAATTTACTTTCCGCTGCCCATACTCTAGAATTGCATGTGTAGTATGTTACTTGACTTGATCTTGATTGCAAAACTGCCAAAATCTGTCCTTGATAAAAGACAGAAATTTTATCTTGTCAAGTAGTCTAATCACCCCCCCCCTTTAGACCTACTTCTTCGATCCTACAGGAGACTACTCACGAGTCATCCGGGAGGCGTCCATGGTGGTAGAGAAGCTCTCGGTGGCGATCCTCCCCTCCGGCAGGGTGCCGGGAAGAGTTCTCCTGGTGCTCCCGATCTTGGAAGCGGTGGTGGCGGCGGAACAGAGATGGGATCACGAAAAAGAAGTCATGTTTCAAGGGTTACGGGGGACCCTTTAAATATCTGCCAAAGTAGGGCATCGGGGGGCTCTCGGGGGGCCGAGGCGCCCCCTCGGCGCGGCCCTGGGGGGTGGGGGGCGCCCACAGGGCGCCTGGGGCCCCTGTGCCCCCCCAGGCTCCCCTTCGGAAGCAGTGTCGTTCCCGGAACGCTGATTTTTTATATATTTTTTCTGTATTTTTCTGGGCAGTTCTCGAAACGTGAAAACCTGAAATACAAAAATAGCCGAAAACAGAAACTGGCACTGGGGTGCACTGGATTAGTAAGTTAGTCCAAATATGATCAAAAGTGTATGGAAGTGTATGAATATCATAGCAATATCACCCAAAAGTGGCATGGAGCAAGCAGAAATTATAGATACGTTTTGGACGTATCAACATCCCCAATCTTAATTCCTGCTCGTCCTCGAGTAGGTAAATGATAACAAGAATAATTTCTGTGGTGACATGCTATTAACCATACTGGACTTTCTCATAGTCATATGACAAAAGCTTACTGAGACAATGATTCTAAAGTAACTAAGTTGTCTCAAGAGAAAATTACAAATGACTGAAAGTTTTACAATATGAAACTGAAACAACAAAAAGATTTGCAATGAACATGATGTACAAATATGATCAAGTGATATCTAGCTTGCCCCTTTTAGTGATGCAAAACATAAATGCAAGGGCACCTTCAAGGTTTAAGTGATGACTAGATACAATCATTTCAGAATAAACGATATCACAATCATGCAAAAGACAATGCTACTTTGGGACAATGCACATTACACTCAGAATGACAATCATGCTCTCAGTAGTTGGTGCTTAAAGTGCTAGAGCTTTTTATTATGAAACATGGAAGCAATTGTGTCAACGGTAGTAGTACTTCATATGTGTCATGTATAAAACATCTTATAAGTTGCAAGCCTCATGCATCGAATACCAATAGTGCTCGCTCCTTGTCCTAATTAGCTCGGATCCCCATGGGTTATCATTGCATTGCATATGTTTTTACCAAGTGTCACAAAGGGGTACCTCTATGCCACCTGTACAAAGGTCCAAGGAGATAGATCGCATTTGATTTCTCGTTTTTGATAAATCTCAACTTGAGGACATCCATACCGGGACAACATAGAAAATAGATGATGGACTCCTCTTTAATGCATAAGCATATTCTCATGAGAGATTGAGGATTAAGGTCCAAGCTAAAATTTCCACCATGAGGCATGGCTTTGGTTGGCGGCCCAATGTTCTTCTCTAACAATATGCATAGTAATTCAACCCACGGTAAATCACCCTTACTTCAGACAAGACGAACATGCATAGCAACTCACATGATTTTCAACAAAAGTGTGACAGTTGATGGCGTCCCCAGAAACATGGTTACCGCTCAGCAAGCAACTCATAAGAAATAAGATACATAAGCAACATATTCTTTACCACAATAGTTTTTAGGCTACTTTCCCATGAGCTATGTATTGCATGGTTAATTTGCTTAGTGCAGGTGGAGGTTAGCAAAATACTGGGAGCGGCCAACTAAGAGAGCAATGACGGTCATAATCATGCAGAGCGACAAAGCAATATTGAATCAGGCATGGTAGTTATATCGCTACTTAGAAACAAAAGATCATCAAGGCTTGACAGACTTTCTTTACAATCTTGAATATGCGTGAGCATACGCCAAGTCAATCAAAATAAATTCTCGAAGGAAGATATTACTAAACCATACCACATCATAGGCAAACAAACCAAGTTGGTACTCCAATGACACATTGGGAACCCCCCAGCTATTTGAGATTAACCATAAGAAAACCTGAACTACTAAGCACCATCATGAAAGTAGCATATTTATCATAGACACATTAACCCATGAAACGGAAGCAAACTCTCTTAATAAGGTGAGCATGGTAATTAAAAGGAGTTCAAGCAACCAACTAAATAAAAGCTCTTGGAAAGATAAGCATGAATACTAAGAGCAAAGCACGATAGTAGCTATTAAAAGATAAAGAACACACACAACATAGATAGACATGAAAATTCTATGTAATGTTCTAGGTAGAGGTGGAGCGTGTTTCTCTCCCACATAAAGGAATGTTGGGTTCCGACTTGTTATGAAAAACTAAAAAGAAAACTAAAAGCAAGACGCTCCAAGCATAGCACATAACACATGAAGTGATAAAAATATAGCGGAACGAAAGACGAACTGATAATGTTGATGGAGAAGGGGATGCACGGGGGGCATCCCCAAGCTTAGACGCTTGAGTCTCCTTGAATATTTCTTGGGGGTGCACGGGGGCATCCCCAAGCTTGAGCGCTTGACACTCCTGAATCTTTTTATCATCTTCCCTGGCACACTTGAAAACTCCCTTCATACATAACTCATTCATAATCTGATTAGCGAGGTTAGTACCCTTAATAAAATAATTATACCTTGCTGGAAATAAGGATATTCTTGAAGTTCTACTGTTTCTCAAGATTGCCAAAAGGTTTTCGCAAAGAAAAAACAAGTTCTTAATTTGCAAAGTGAAGGTAAGGCAAAACAGGACAGAATCTGTGAAAAACAGAACATCAGGCAGTAATTGACCTGTTCGGGATACTTCTGCAACTCAAATAAAAAAACTCAGAACTGACACACGAAAGACAATTATATAGAGAACGCTGTCGGAAAAATTCAGACCAAAAAGATGATCTGGTGATTTTATACAAATTTTTCTATCCAAGGATAGAATCTGTTTCCTGGACAGCACCTCACGACTTTTGAACTTTCTAGCAATTAGAGGCTATACTTGGCACAAATATGAAAAGTAAAGATACAATGATGATGCTACAGCAGTAAACAACATCAAGACACAACAAAAGCAAAAAATTATTCATGTGGGCTGCCTCCCAAAAGTGCTTTCTTTCATGCCTTTAAGCTAGGCATAATGCAAAGATCAAGTTTTATCAAGAGTAAAAGAATAGCTAGCCCGTACAACGGACTCAAAAGGTAACTTGACCTTCTTACGAGGGAAGTGTTCCATCCCTTTCTTGAGAGGAAACTGAAATTTAATATTACCCTCTTTCATGTCAATGACAGCACCAACGGTGCGCAAAAAGGGACGTCCCAAAATAATTGGACATGAAGGATCACATTCAATATCCATAATAGTGAAATCAACGGGCACATAATTATCATTGACAATAATAAGAACATCATCGATCCTCCCCAAAGGTTTATTTATGGAAGAATCAACGAGAGCAATACCAAAAGAACAAGAATCAAAAGGTTTCAATTTAAGCATATCATATATCCTTTTGGGCATAACAGAGGTACTAGCTCCAACATCACATAATGCATAACAAGAGAAGTCATTCAAATAATTTTTTATCATAGGATCCCAACCATCCTCTAGCTTTCTAGGTATGGAGGCTTCTACTCTACGTTTCTCCTCCCTAGCTTTGATGAGAGCATTAGTGATATGCTCTGTGAAGGCAAGGTTAAGCGTGCTAGTGCGGGGATCTGTAGACATTTTGTGAAGGAAATCAATAACTTCGGTAAGAGTGCAATTATCAAAATCAAGGTCACGAGCATCAAGTAAGGTAGTAGTGGTGTCCTTAAGGCTCACCTGTTTGGTAGTTGACATAGCATCACCATTAATAGGTCCATTGGGACCAGGAGTACATTGGGGGCTAAGAGTGTGAACATTCTCAATAACTTGGATAGTAGCAAGAGTGTGGTGGGTAGGAAGGCTCTTAATTCTTTCCTCTTCCTCCCTTTATCTAGCCCATCTCTCTTTAAGCTTAGCCATCATTCTAATATTTTCATTGATTTGCACTTGAGTAGCATTAATAGGGATGACTTCCTTCTCCTTAAGAGAAGAAGTTTCAATTTTCAGCAATTTTAACTCATTGGCTAAGTGGTCTACCTTGAAAGAAAGATCATCTAGTTTATGTAGTCTCTCTTCTACATTCTTATTAAAGGCTTTTTGGGTAGTGATGAAATCTCTAAGCATGTTCTCTAGTTCAGTGTTGGAGTTCTTGGTACTAGGATAAGCATTGTTGTTCCCATAAGAGTTAGAGGGGAATGGTCTAGAATTGTTACCAAAGTTACTCCTATAAGCATTGTTGTTGAAATTGTTTCTAGAGATAAAGTTAACATCTACTTGTTCTTGAGGAATTAAAGAATTCAAAGGAACATCACGAGGATCAACAGTAGAATGCTTCGAAAGTAGAGACATGATCAAGTCAACTTTTTCATTGAGGGAGGAAATCTCCTCGACAGAGTTTACCTTCCTACCTGTTGGAGCGCGTTCGGTGTGCCATTGGGAATAGTTGGTCATCATCTCATCGAGAAGCTTTGTGGCAGCACCAAGTGTAGTTGACATAAAAGTTCCTCCCGCGGCCGAATCTAACAAGTTCCGCGAGGTAATGTTCAAGCCTGCATAAAAAGTTTGGATAACCATCCAAGTAGTCAAACCGTGAGTAGAGCAGTTCTTGATAAGAGATTTCATACGTTCCCAAGCTTGGGCAACATGTTCATTATCCAATTGTTTAAAATTCATGATGTTACTTCTAAGTTGGATAATTTTAGCAGGTGGATAGTATTTTCCAATAAAAGCATCTTTGCACTTGTCCCATGAATCTATGCTATTTCTAGGCAAAGACTGAAACTAAATTTTAGCTCCTCCTCTCAAAGAGAAAGGAAAAAAGCTTAAGCTTAACAATATTACCATCTATTTCTTGGTACTTTTGCATATCACAAAGTTCTACAAAGTTGTTCAAGTGTAAAGCAGCATCATCTCCAGCACCGGAGAATTGTTCTCTCATGACTAAGTTAAGTAAAGCAGGTTTAATTTCATATGAAGGTGCTGAAGTGGCAGGTGTAGTGATAGGTGTGCTGATAAAGTCATCGTTGTTGTGACTAGTGAAGTCACACAACTTGGTGTTCTCGGTGGAACCCATAGTAGCAAGCAAGCAAGATAACTATTTTTGTGATTTTCGATAAAAGGAACTAAAGCAAATATGAAAGGTAAACTAACAAGACTAATAAGCAAAGGTAAAAGATAGCATGCAACTCCCCTATCCTGAAGAGTGGAGTCCCCGGCAACGGCGCCAGAAAATACTCCTTGATGGGCCTCGAACCCCTCGTTGGATTACCCCAAGTGGAAGGTGTAAGATGCAGTAAGTAGAAGTGTTTTCCCTTAGCAAAGATGCCAAGGATCGAATCCCCAGAGACTCCTAGGTTCAACAGGTAGGTGTCAACTGCTAACGGCGCAATTAGCAATCAACGTGGACCTGCACACAGATACAAATAACTTTGCTCCCAACGAGTACAGAGAGGTTGTCAATCTCTCCGGCCTTGTAGTTCACAAAGGGTTAAAAGCAATATGATAGTAGTGATAGATAGTGTTTTGAAATACTAAGTAAAATAGCGGAAAGTAAAATAGTGTATGTGATCAATGATGGTAATAAGGACCGGAGTCACATGATGTTCACTAGTGATGTCTCTCTCCCAAAAGACGATAAAACGGCTATGTGAGGTAACAAATTACAGCTGGGCAATTGACAGGACCCACGAGCGCATACAAATGCTGATTAAATTGCAAGAAAGGTTGAGGTTCAAAGCATGGGCGGTACGCCAAAGTAAGTAGACCGAAATCCATCAATATCTACTACTAATCATCCACCTTGAGATATCTATCGAGAACATCTCGCTGGTATTAAGTTGCGAGTCCCACCCATAGTGTAAACTCAATGCAACAGACAACTGCATTAAAAGAACTTTGCGTAAAGTAAACAATCCTTGCACCCGCGGGCACAAGCACCGTTGTTTCCCCCTTGTGGCAACAGCACATCCCCTAGACTCATGTTTCTGTCACTCAAGCTAGTCATCGAGGGGCATGAACCCACAATCGAGCATAACATTCCCTCTTGGAGTCACTACCTACTACTTGGCCAAAGCAATAAATAACAACGGAGAACATGCAAGAATTACTTATGAACTAAAATATAAAAGAGGTGAATGAAATATATTACTCAAGATCAATCTGAACATAATCTCATAATCCATCGGATCCCAGCAAACTCAACATAGCAACAACATAAGGATTACATAGGTGCCTCGATCATGTAGGGCAGCTCACGAGGACTAATTAGTGAAGCACAAGAACGGGAGGAGAACATCACATAGCTACTGGTCATGGACTCATGGTCCAAGGGAGACTACTCACGAGTCATCCGGGAGGCGTCCATGGTGGTGGAGAAGCTCCCGGTGGTGATCCCCCCCTCCGGCAGGGTGCCGGGAAGCGTTCTCCTGGTGCTCCCGATCTTGGAAGCGGCGGCGGCGGCGGAACAGAGATGGGATCGCGAAAAAGAAGTCCTGTTTCAAGGGTTACGAGGGACCCTTTAAATATCTGCCAAAGTAGGGCATCGGGGGGCTCTCGGGGGGCCGAGGCGCCCCCCCGGCGCGGCCCAGGGGGGGGGCCCACACGGCGCCTGGGGCCCCTGTGCCCCCCAAGGCTCCCCTTCGGAAGCAGCGTCGTTCCCGGAACGCTGATTTTTTATATATTTTTTCATTTTTCTGGGCAGTTCTCGAAACGTGAAAACCTGAAATACAAAAACAGCCGAAAACAGAAACTGGCACTGGGGTGCACTGGATTAATAAGTTAGTCCAAATATGATCAAAAGTGTATGGAAGTGTATGAATATCATAACAATATCACCCAAAAGTGGCATGGAGCAAGCAGAAATTATAGATACGTTTTGGACGTATCACTTCCCCGAGCGTCCTCCGAAACCCTCAGAACAGGAACTCTTTTCGCGATCCCATCTCTGTTCCGCCGCCGCTGCCGCTTCCAAGATCGAGAGCACCAGGAGAACTCTTCCCGGCACCCTGCCGGAGGGGAGGATCACCACCGGGAGCTTCTCCACCACCATGGACGCCTCCCGGATGAGTCGTGAGTAGTCTCCCTTGGACCATGAGTCCATGACCAGTAGCTATGTGATGTTCTCCTCCCGTTCTTGTGCTTCACTAATTAGTCCTCGTGAGCTGCCCTACATGATCGAGGCACATATGTAATCCTTATGCTGTTGCTATGATGAGTTTGCTGGGATCCGATGGATTATGAGATTAGGTTCAGATTGATCTTGAGTAATATATTTGATCTACCTCTTTTATATTTATGTTCATAAGTAATTCTTGCATGTTCTCCGTTGTTATTTATTGCTTTGGCCAAGTAATACGTAGTGACTCCAAGAGGGAACGTTATGCTCGATTGTGGGTTCATGCCCCTCGATGACTAGCTTGAGTGACAGAAACATGAGTTTAGGGGATGTGCTGTTGCCACAAGGGGGAAAACAACGGTGCTTGTGCCCGCGGGTGCAAGGATTGTTTACTTTACGCAAAGTTCTTTTAATGCAGTTGTCTGTTGCATTGAGTTTACACTATGGGTGGGACTCGCAACTTAATACCAGCGAGATGTTCTGGATAGATATCTCAAGGTGGATGATTAGTAGTAGATATTGATGGATTTTGGTCTACTTACTTTGGTGTACCGCCCATGCTTTGAACCTCAACCTTTCTTGCAATGTAGTCAGCATTGGTTTGCGTTCGTGGTCCTGTCAATTGCCCAGCTGTAATTCGTTTTCCTCACATAGATGTTTTATTGTCTTTTGGGAGAGAGACATCACTAGTGAACATCATGAGACTCCGGTCCATATTACCATCATTGATCACATCCGCTATTTACTTTCCGCTATTTACTTACTATTACAAAACATTATCTATCACTACTATCATTTGCTTTTAACCCTTTGTGAACTACAAGGCCGGAGGGATTGACAACCTCTCTGTACTCGTTGGGAGCAAAGTTATTTGTATCTGTGTGCAGGTCCACGTTGATTGCTAATCCGCGCCGTTAGCAGTTGACACCTACTTGTTGAACCTAGGAGTCTCTGGGGATTCGATCCTTGGCATCTTTGCTAAGGGAAAACACTTCCACAACACTGCATCTTACACCTTCCACTTGGGGTAACCAACGAGGGGTTCGAGGCCCATCAACCGCACGCACGCAACATCTCCACCCCTCTAGAAACCATCCATCGGAGGTGATCCAAGCTAGGGGGATGGTGATGTCGTCGTCGTCCTTCCCGACCACGTCAGGCGCCTGCGACGGCGACGGCTTGCCGCACACGGTCAAGAAGATGTGGACCAAGAGAGAGGACGACCTGCTGGGGGAGCAGGTGCGTCGGTGCGACGGCCCGCACAACTGGGACTCCATCTGCCGAGGCCTGCCCGGCCGCAACTCCAAGTCGTGCCGCCCCCGCTGGTGCCAGCACCTCGACCCCAGGGTGGAGGCCGTCAAGCCCTTCACCTGCAAGGAGGACATGCTCATCGTCAAGTACCAGGCCACCTACGGCAACCGCTGGTCCACCATCACCGAGTTCCTCTCCGGCCGCACCGACAACGCCGTCAAGAACCGCTGGAACTCCGTCCTCCAGAAGCGCCAGGAGCACGCCCCCTCCCAACAGGGCCAAACGCGCCCGTGGGCTCCTTCCGCCGCCCGACAGGCCGCCAGCCCCGAGGTCACGCCGGGGTGCCTGCCGCTGTTTCCTCTGGCGAGCGGGGATATCAGGATGTCCCCTCGTTCGACCGAGGACGTGTCGGAGGCTGAGACATGTGCGGAGGCAAGGGAGTGCCTCGAGCTATTCCCTCTGGCACCTGGTGATATCAGGGGCAACGCGGGTGCTGCGGCACCGAGTGACCTGTCCTGCGCAGCAGGCGACCCGCTCACCGAGCTGAGGCTCTGGCCGGCGGCGAGGGTGGTGTTCGACGTAATGCCGCTGCAGGCCTACCGGATGTAGATTCATTCTAGTCTTCTTGCCGTGACTTGGTTGTACTTCCATCCTACTTTTTGCTGATCGTGGGGAATTTCCTAGTGGGTCTTGACTTGTAATGGTAGAGCTGTGCATGATGGGGTGATCAAGAAAGTATGGACGCCATTGTAATGGGAGAGCTGTGGCTCTTGGTATCAAGAGAACTCTGAATTTTCTGTAATCGTCTCGCCTCTTGGTCAGGCAAAATCAAGAAAGTTCTGAATTTAGTGTAATTCTGTGTGCTTCTTGAGGATCAAGAAAATTCTGAACTTCTTGTAATCTCCTTGCCCGTTAACAACTCAAACTTTAGCAATTTTCTTGTTCAGTCCGAGTTTGTTTGCTTGTTGGCAGCAATCCAGAAAGATTTTACGTTCTTGGAAACTTTATTGCATTTTTTGGTGCCTTGTTCGATCGGAATCAAGATTTGACCTCCTTGAGTAGTTCATTGTGTTTCGTGTTCAGTACTGCACTTCAACTCTTCTATGAGGAAAAATACACACAAGTCGCCCTGAATTCATCAGTGTACGGTCCTAATTACCTTGCTTCTATTTTGTATATTTTAGATCCGACGAAGAAACCTCGTTCAGTTGTTTACATTTTTGCACTCTAAATTCTGAATCAATTGGGTTGGAACGCTCGTTTCATATATAAATCCAACACAAGATGTTGTTACAAGACTACTTTAGAGCATCTACAACCGCGACGTCCTAATTTGACCCTCTATATATCGCATCCATGGACAGCGCCCGGTCACCCCTCACTTGGCCGCATCCAGAGCCGCCCCCCTAATATCCGAACCCCGAGATCCATACACCCCTGTGCAACGTGATAAAAAATAGCACAGAGATAAACTGAACATAAGAAAGATCGGACATTGCAAGTTTAATTTATAACCGGTCATAACATACGAAGTTTTAACCAATATAGCATAGCAAATTCATAGAAGTTAATCCTACGATATAATCTCTCCATCCCAAAATAAGTGACTCAACTTTGTACTAAGTTAGTACAAAGTTGATTCACTTATTTTGGGACGGAGGGAGTATAAGACAAGGAGGGGCCGCCGGACTTCATCACTTCCACGCCAGTCCCTTCCCATTGCGATTTCCGCAGTGGCGACAATACTCTGTGGTGTAGTTGTCAGTGGTCGGAGGGGCATCGACGTCATCGGTAGTGGTGCCAATATCGTCGGAGGAGGATGAAGACGAGTAGATGAGCCCGACCGGACAATCGGTGACGCAGACCTGCTCCTTGGTGAGGGGTTCAACTTTCGCTTCGCTGACCCCCCTTCTGTGGGCCACTCGGACTCTTCGATGCCGAGCCGCAATACCTTGGCAGTTTTGCGGTGGCGGCAGGCATCCGCTTCCTCCGAGGTGAAGGGACGGCAGATGAGGTCGTAGAAGAGGTCGTCATCGGAGTCGGCAGGCGGAAGCGGCTCAATTGTGGATTTGCATGACCCGCGGTTGGACAGGCTAGATCCGGTATGCATCACCCTCTACCTTGTGCGGGGAGCGGCCCACGCTTCCGAATGATGAAGTCGCGGCTGCTCGCTCCGCTCGCTCGGTTATGCATGCACAAGCACCAGCATCATCGGGAGGAGCAGGGGCTGGAGGTGCCGTTGGTCGTCCCGCCTCCTGATTAGGGAGGATGTGGACGGTGACGGGTGGGCGCGGGCGGTCACACATAGAGTAGGTAATGCCCGTCTTGGCCACCAAGGAGGCCGATGGTAATATCGAGGGTGAGCTCATCATCATTCGCAGTGGAGTTGGATTCCTCCTTGAGGAGCACCTCTGATGTTGCTTGAAGCTACGTCGGTATTTCCCTAAAGAGGAAGGGATGATGCATCACAGTTACGGTAGGTATTTCTCTCAGTGATTATACCAAGATTATCGAACCAGTAAGAGAACCACGCAACACTATGTAAATGGTACCTGCCCACAAAGAACAATTACTTGCAGCCCGACGTGTTAAAGGGGTTGTCAATCCCTTTCGGGTAATAGATTTGGTAAATAGGTAGCTTGATAGGTGCAAATGGAAGATTGGCAAATAAAACACAACAAGATATTTTTGTGTTTTTAATAATATAGATTTGGAAATGAAAATTGCAAATAAAGGATATGGCAAATCGCAATATAGATCTGAAAGTATATGATAGGAAAATAGATCCGGGGGCCGTAGATTTCATTAGTGGCTTTTCTCGAGAAAAATAGCAACGGTGGGTAGACAAATTACTGTTGGGCAATTGATAGAAGAGCAAATAATTATGACGATATCCAAAATAAAGATCATGTATATAGGCATCACGTCCAAGATTAGTAGACTGGCTCCTGCCTTCATCTACTACTATTACTCCACACTTCGATCGCTATCCAGCATGCATCTAGTGTATTAAGTTCATATGAAAATGGAGTAATGCAATAAGAGCGATGACATGATGTAGACAAGATATATTCATGTATAAATAGACCCATCTTTTTATCCTTAATAAAAACGATACATGCGTGCCTTGATGCCCATTCTGTCATTGGGAAAGGACACCGCAAGATCGAACCCATTACAAAGCATCTCTTACCATTGCAAGATAAATAGATCAAGTTGGCCAAACAAAACCCAAATATCAAAAAAGAAATATGTGGCTATAATAATCAAGAATGGATATTAAATCAAGGCAAATATGATCATAAACTCACAATTCATCGGATCCCAACAAACACATCGCACAAAGTCATTACATCAAATAGATCTCCAAGAGACCGTTGTATTAAGATACAAAGAGAGAAGAAGCCATCTAGCTACTGTCTACGACCCCGTAAGTCTATGGTAAACTACTCACGGATCATCGGAGAGGCACCAATGAGGATGATAACCCCCTCCGTGATCGTGTTCCCCTCCGGCAGAGTGTCGGAATAGGGCTCTAGATTGGATCTCGTGGTTCTAGAACTTGCGGCGGCTGGAATAAAATTTTGTCAACTCGCCTAGGGTTTCTGGAATATTGAGGTATTTATAGAGCGAAGAGGCGGTGCGGGAGGCCACCGAGGAGGGCACAACCCACCTGGACGTGCTAAGGGGCCCAGGCGCGCCCTGGTGGGTTGTGCTCCCCTCGAAGCCCTCTCGGGTACTTCTTCAGCCCATCCTGTGTCTTCTGGCCCAGAAAATTCTCCAAAAAGTTTCGCTGCATTTGGACTTCGTTTGATATTGATTTTCTGCGGTGTAAAAAACAAGCAAAAACAGCAACTGGCATTGGGCACTATGTCAATAGGTTAGTCTCAAAAAATGATATAAAATGATTGTAAAACATCCAAAAATGATAATATAACAACACGGGACAAACAATAGATATGCTGAAGACGTATCAACATCCCGAAGCTTAATTCCTACTCGTCCTCGAGTAGGTAAATGATAAAAGCAGAATTTTTGATGTGGAATGCTGCCTATCATGTTCATCACATATTCTTTTCTTGTGTAGCATGGACATTTGGAATTATTTATGATTCAAAGCAATAGTCTAGTTTTGACATGAAGACTTTAATACTCAAGCATACCAACAAACAATCATGTCTTTCAAAATATCAATACTAAAGCAAGTTATCCCTAGCCCATTATGCTCAACCATTGATCCATTCATGCAACACATCCAAATATTAACTACATCCAATGCTCAAGTGTGATAATAATGTTCTCTAGTTGGTTCTTTATAAGAGAAGATGGAGACTCAAATAAAAAAAATTTGCATGAAGTAAAAGATAGGCCCTTCGTAGAGGGAGGTAGAGATTTGTAGAGGTGCGAGAGCTCAAAGCTTAAAAATTGAGAGATAATTTTTTTGGGAGGTACACTTTTCCCGTCAAATAAAACGACTTAGAGTTCCCAACACTTTCCATGCTAGATATATCATAGGCGGTTATCAAACAGAAAATAAAGTTTATTCCTTTTCCATCATTCTTTCACAAACCATGGCTTATCCGTATCCACGGGTGCCCTCCATACTAACACCTTACAAGGAATTTATTATTTGACAACATAATGTAAATTTATTTTTCATTTCGGGACTGGGAATCCCTATCACCGCCATACTCTCATGCAATGACAAGTGAATAAATACTCATCTTGAGAATAATACATCTAGCATGAAAAATATTAGCCACCCCTCACCGCTTCATGAGCGATACGGGCACACAAAAAAGAAATTTGTTTTGAAATTAGAGTTGACACATACTAATTTGCTTAGAACAGCATGGAAATACCGCATATAGGTAGGTATGATGGACTCATTTGTCACAACTTTGGGTTTTAGGATTTGGATGCACAAGTAGTATTTCTACTTAGTACAAGGTGGAGGTTAGCAAGAGATTGAGAAGCGACCAGCCAAGGAACGAAAACCATCATAAGAGAACATTAAACATAACTAACACCGGATAATGCAACACAAGTAGGATGTAATTTCATTGCATAATTATTAACTTTCGTGCTTGCACATGGAATCACAAACCTTAACATCAATATTATTACTAAAACATAATTACTCATTGATATGGATCACATATCACTATCGTCATATCTCAAAACTATTACAAATAATGAAGTTTATTTTGTCCAATAATCTTCATGAAAGTTTTTATTATATCCCCCTTGGATATCTGTCATATTGGGACTAGTTTCATGTGTTGCTTTTGATAAGCTCAAACAAATATAAGTGAAGAACATGAGCATACAATTTCCTTCTCTCAAATTAATCTAAGTGAAGCAAGAGAGAATTTCTTCAAAAATTTACTAACTCTTAAATAAATCTAAGTTAAGCATGCGAGCATCTCATCAAAAATAACGAAGCACACTGTGCTCAAAAAGATATAAGTGAAGCACTAGAGCAATTCCATAGCTCTAAAAAATTTAAGTGAAGCATAGAGAGCAATTCGAAAAAAAATCATAGCATAGTTTTGGCTCTCTCAAATGGGTGTGTACAACAAGGATAATTGTGACAAAATAGCAAACAAAACAAGCAAATACTCATATCATACAAGACGCTCCAAGCAAAACTCATAATATGTGACGAATAAAAATAGTCTCAAGTAATATACCGATGGTCGTTAGAAGAAAGAGGGGATGCCACTCTGGGGCATCCCCAAGCTTAGCCTTTTGCTAATCCTTATTCCTTCATCCGTCGTAGTCTCACCCAAAACTTGAAAACTTCAATCACATAAAACTTAACAAAACCTCGTGAGATCCGTTAGTATAACAAAACTAATCTATACTCTAAGTAATGTAGCAAACTAATTCATATTTTATAATTGTATTATATATACTGTAGTCTAACTTTTCCATGGCAAAAACTCTTCAAAAGAAACCATAGATCTATTAAAATAAGCACATAACACAACGAAAACAGAATCTGACAAAAATAGAACAGTCTGCAAAGATGCGATTTTTTATCCTACTTCCGTAACTCTGAATATTCTGTAAAATTAGAATAACGTGGAAAATTTGTATCCAGATAACTTGTAAAAAATTCAAGAGTTTTCACGCTCCATTCATCGTCTGGAATTCTAACTCTAGATGCAAAAGTTTTTGAATTTCAACGCAATCAAATCAATTATTAACCAAATCATCAAAAGACTTTGCTTGGCACAAACACTTATTAAAACCACAAAAACACATCTAACCAAAGGTATAATTGGGTAATTTGTTGAAAACAGGAAGAAAACCAAAAAGCAAAAAGATACATGTTGGGTTGCCTCCCATCGAGCGCTATCGTTTTACGCCCCTAGCTAGGCAAAACACATAGATCTCAAGTGTTGTCACCCTTGGTGGATGATCCATATGTTGCCCTCATTAAAGATTCATAAGGCAATTTGATCTTAGTTCTAGGGAAGTGTTCTGCCCTTTATCAAAGGAAATTGATATTTAATATTCCCTTCTTTCATATTAATCACTGGACCAATAGTGCGTAAAAACGGTCTACCAAGTATAATAGGACAAGATAGATAGCAATCAATGTCAAGAACAATAAAGTCTATGGGTGCATAGTTCCTATTTGCAAGAATAAGAACATCATTGATCCTTCCCAAAGGATTTTTAATAGTTGAATCCACCAAATGCAAATTGAGAGAACAATCTTCAATATTGGTAAGACCAAGAACATCACAAAGAGAATTCAGAATTCTGGGAACACTAGCACCCAAATCACATAAAGCATTGCACTCATAATTTTTAATTTTGATTTTGATAGTATGTTCCCATTCATCATGAAGCTTTCTAGAAACTGAAATCTCTAATTCCAACTTTTCTTCTAAAGCTTTTATCATAGCATCAATAATATGTTTAGTAAAAGCTTTATTTTGTTCATAGGCATGAATTGAATTTATCATGGTTTGCAACAAGGAGATACAATCAACCAAAGAGCAACTATCATAATTAAAGTCCTTGTAATCCAAAAGAGTGGGCGCATCACTAGTTAAAGTATTGACCTCTTCAAACCCACTTTAATCAAATTTCTCAACAAGATTTTCACCATCCGAATTATCGGTGCACCTTCTAGCTAAAGTTGACTCTTCTTCAGTCCCTTTATCATAAATCTTAACTTTACTAAACAAGGAATCAATAGAAGAAACACCAATCATTTTAAGATCTTCATCATTTTTATGAAAGCAATCATCAGAAAACATTTTTTCTAAAAAATCTCTTTTAGCTCTAAGCATAGCGGTTCTTTTCTTACTTTCATCCATAGAAGCATATAAAGCCTTAATTGATTCCTCAACCTTGGGCACACAAATTTCAACTTAAGATTTTCCACATCATGAGAAACTCTATCAATACTTCTAGACATATCATCAATCTTATTCAACTTTTCTTCTATAGAAGCATTGAAAACCTTTTGAGTATTGATAAATCCTTTAATATTATTCTCTAGATCAGAGGCATTCCTATTATTATTATAAGAAGGATTACCATAGGAATTACCATAATTATTAGAGGAATTTCCAGGAAAAGGCCTAGGATTGAAATTACCTCTATAAGCATTGTTATTGAAATTATTTCGCGAGATAAAATTCACATCTATGGCATCACTATTTTGCTCAATCAAGGTAGACAAAGGCACGTCATTAAGATCAATAGGAGCACTTTTACTAGCAACCATTTTCATAAGAGCATCAACCTTTTCGCTCAAAAAATCAATTTCTTCAACCGAATTAACCTTTTTACTAGTAGGCGCCCTTTCAGTATGCCATTGCGAATAGTTTGCCATAATATTATCAAGCAATTTGGTGTCTTCACCCAAAGTAATCTCCATAAAAGTGCCACTAGCGGCGGAATCTAAAAGTTTTCTAAAAATAAAATTCAACCCCACATAATTTTTTTGTATGATCATCCAAAGATTTAACCCATGAGTTGGGCAATTCCTTAGCATCAATTTCATTCTTTCCCAAGATTCCGCAACATGGTCATGCTCAAGTTGCTTAAAATTCATACTTTGAGTTCTAAGGGAAATAATTTTTGCGGGCGGAAAATACATCATGATAAAAGCATCTTTGCACTTGTCCCAAGAATCGATACTATTGCGTGGGAAAAAGGAAAATCAAATTTTAGCACGATCACGCAAAGAGAAGGGAAATAATTTCAACTTCAAAACATCATTGTCCACATCTTTTTTCTTTTGCATACCACACAATTCTATGAGTATGCTTAGATGGGACGCGGCATCCTCATTAGGAGTGCCGAAAAATTGTTCTTTCATGACAAGATTTAATAAAGCAACATTGATATCATAAGACTCCGCACTAGTTGTGGGAGGAATCAGTGTACTAATAAAATCATTGTTGTTGATATTGGAAAAAATCACACAAATTAGTGTTCTCTTGAGTCATCTTGACCAATTATAAACAAGAACACAAGTAGGCGATAGATCCGACCGGAAAACGGCGAACGAAAAAGAGGGCGAATAAAAAATGACAATTTTTTGTGAAGTGGAGGAGATGAAAACGAGAGGCAAATGACAAATAATGTAAATTGCAAGGAGATGAGATTTATGATAAGGAACCTGATAGACGTTGATGATGTCTCCCCGGCAACGGTGCCAGAAATTCCTTTTGATGTCGGTTGAAGCTACGTCGGTATTTCCCCAAAGAGGAAGGGATGGTGCAGCACAGCTACGGTAGGTATTTCCCTCAGTGATGAGACGTAGGTTATCGAACCAGTAGGAGAACCATGCAAAACTATGTAAATGATACCCGCACACAAAGAACAAATACTTGCAACCCGACGTATTAAAGGGGTTGTCAATCCCTTTCGGGTAATAGATTGGTAAATAGATAGATTAATAGTGTCGGGGGAAACTGTCCGCCACGAACACCTATGGGACCGGAGCCCCTTGTCTGTGCGGTAAGAGGGCGGAGGGAGCACGAAGAGCAGATCGTGGTGAACACGCGGGCAGTTTACCCAGGTTCGGGCCGCGGTGGACGCGTAAAACCCTACTCCTGCTTAGTTTGTATTGAGTTGGAGAGCTCGGGAGCTTGAGGAACTAGCTACACCGAGCGTATGAGCGATCTAGGTTCCGAACCCTTTCTACGTTGTGCATGGGCCTCCTTTTATAGTGCAAGGGGTCACCGACAGGTGTCAACGTAGGAGAAAGGGTAAAAATGTAAAAGAGGTGGTAGTTGTAACAGTGCGGGAATAGTGGAGCTACAGTGCGTGAACAGTGGTCGCTACCTACTTTGACAGTGGGGGACAAGAGCATTTACTGCCCGTCGCCGTCGACCCCAAAAGCGCCCGCCCTTGCGTCTCCGTCTGCCACGGCGATGGCTTCACCACCGTGGAGTGCCACCGTGTCCCCCAGGCTGCACAGCCATCCGCCACGCGTCCCTGGAATGGCCCCAGCGCGACGCGTGGTTCAATGAGCTGGAGCGCAGGCACACAGCGCAACTCTCCCGGCAAGCACCTTGCCGGGACCTTGACCTTGCCGGGCCCGGGAGCTTGCCGGGCTCTGAAGCTTGTCGCTCCCCGGGCCCTCGCCGGGACGCATATAGCGCCGAGTCGTGTCTTCTGTAATGGAATCTTCTAGTCTTCCTGGCAAGCTCCCCTTGCTAGGGCCTTGCGCGGGTGAGGTAATCTTGAGCCTGGAACGGCCTTCCCGGCAAGCTCCACTTGCCGGGGTCTCGATCTTCTGTCTTGTATACTTTGTTTTTGAATGGTTTTATATGGAGCAGGAAGGTCTCCGGCGAGCACGTGGAAGGCCCTGCCGCGGGAAGCTGCTACCGTCCGTGCACAAGTTGGGGTACTGAGGCACCCCTACCTTAGTACACCGACAGGAGCCCCCGGGCCTGGGCCACACACGGTGCCGAGCGTTGTTGGGCCAGGCCCAAAACAGTGCACGGACCCGCGCGGCCCACGGCACGCCGAATCCACTTCCGCATCCGCCGCGTTCCCCCGTAACGGCACGCGTCGATTGCGGCGTCGTGGGATGGGACGTGGCCTCGTTCTTTTAATGGAAAGAGCGAAACGCCCCCCACTTCCCCATAAAAGCAGAGGAAGCAGGAGCGGTTCCCCTCCTACGCTTTCATTGCATCCTCTTCCATCTCCAGAGATCCCCTTTGCGCTCCGCCTCCACAGCTCCTCCGCCATCTTTCGCATCTCCGGCGCCGCCGGGCTCTTCGTCCCCCTTCCTCCGCCGCCTCCGCCATGGCCCCGAAGACCGAGAAGGCGAAGGCGGAGAAGACCAAGAAGGAGAAATCGGAGCAGGCGGCGAGGCTTGCCTTGTATCGGAAGCGGAACCTCGTCTTCCCGCCGAGGCTCGGCGCGCGGGAGCTCTGGAACAAGTATTACTTGTTCTGGTCCAAGAAGACCAAGGCGCACCCCCGCACTCGAGCTTATCCGGCCGCCGCCAAGGACAACTACCCCGGCGGGTACTATTTCTTCGCAGCCTTCTTCCACTGCGGTCTTTGCCCTCCTTTTTCTGAATTCTTCTGCGACATAATGCACACCTACGGCCTCCACCTTCTTGACTTCACCCCCAACGCCATCCTCACAATGGCGGTTTTCGCACACATGTGCGAAAACTATATAGGAATATACCCAAACGTAGCGTTGTTTAGGCACTTCTTTACCCCTAGAGCAGAGGCCGGCGCCCCCCTCTCCGGAGGGATATCTTGGGTTTTCCGTCTGAACAAGAAGGAGTCCTACTTGCCGGGAGAGCTCCGCGGCAAGTGGGAGGAGTGGCGTGCGGACTGGTGTTGGATCGTCGAGGACCAGCCGCAATCTTTCACCGCGCCGCGCACAACACCTATCGTGCGCGGCAGGGACTGGAGCGAGCTGGATTCGGACGACAGCAAGCTTGACATCGCCCTCATCAGGATTCTGCGTCTCCGGGTAGCAAGGTTGTCTTTTGCAGAAGTAGGCACGGACTTCCTCCGCCGCCGCATCGCCCCTCTCCAAGACAGGAAAAGGCCGGCCTGGGAGTACGGAAACTCGACGGATATCATGAGGCTGCGCCTCGGGCTCAACTTTAACTTCACGTCGCTGGAGCTGAAGGGGATGGTCCGGGAGCTATTTAAGCACGACCCGGCCCACCCGGAATGGTTCAGGGGTCCCCGGGGAGTGGTGCCTCTCTGCAACAGCACAGTCAGGGACAACCTCCGCGCCATGATGCCCGCGTGCGACTCGCACGGCGTCGACCGCACGTGGATTGCGCCCAAGCCAGACGTCATCTTGAATCTCTTCGACAACCTGGTGGAGGTGGCGAAGAACAAGAACGAGACCCGGGAGCTGACACGGGACACCACCGACCAGGAGATAGCGTACATAGCTTCTCGGGTTGAAGAGGCCGCTGTAGCTGCAGCGGCAGGGGAATTCGGCTTCACGCCCGAGGAGGCAGAGGCTGTGGATGTGTCCTGCCAAGCAGAGGAGGCGGAGATCCGCAGGCTACTGAAGCTTCCTCCCGACGAGCTCGCCGGGGTCCCTTCCCTGAGGCACTCCGGGATCCAGGGAATCTTGACCGAGGCCGCGGCGAGCGGCAACGCCGCCGGAGGAAACAGAGGCGCCGCAGGGAGCGGAGGCGCCGGAGGGAAGGCAGCCACAGTGCAGGGCGCTGGGCCCAGCAAGCCTGCCGGGGAGGAGGAGGAGGAGGACGACGCCGAGGCCGCCGAGGACTCCGACGGGTCTCTGGAGCTCTAAGCCGACGACCTCTCCTCATCGTCGGAGACCTCTCCGCCCCGGGCCAGCCCTAGGCGTTCTCCGCTGAAGCGTCTCCGCAAGACGGCGACGGGGACGAGGGCGCAGGCGCCCCGGCAACAACCAGCTCGCCGGGGAGCGCGAGCTTCCCGGGGGAGCCAAGCTGCGACGGGGGCGCCCGGCGCACCGGCCACGGCGGAGGCGGCCCACACGCGGGCCACGGCAGAGGCGCCCCGCAAGACAGCGCCAAGCGGAGGAGGGACTTCGCAGAGCGGAGCGGCGGCTCCGCCCGCTCCCCGGGCCCCGGCTACCACAGGGGCCGGGTCTTCGCAGCCCCCAGCCCCGGGGACCACCAAGCGCCCGAGGGAGTCTTCGCCTCCTGCTCCCCGCGCGAACGCGCCTCAGGTGGAGTTTGACTTCTCCGCCCTGAGCGACGACGACGACGAGGAGGAACAGGAGTAAGTATTTGTGGTTTTGCTTCTTCTTCTGCATTATCTCGATTCTTGTTGATGCTGATCTCGTTTCTTGTTTTGTTTTCAGGACCTTGGCCCAGCGCGTGACGAAGAAGGCCAAGGTGCCCGTGGTCGAAGTCGCGGATGACTCGCCCGCCGCGGCGACTGGGGACGTGCCGGAGCCAAGCCTGCCGGACCCGAGCGCTGTTCCGAGGAGCAGCCCCCAGCGCAGCCCCCAGCGTAAGTCTGGGTTCTGTACTTTCACTCGTCGGGTGCGTTTGAAGATTTTGTCTTGTGTTAATATCCTGATTATTTTTGTCTTGTTTTGATTGTCTTGTGCAGAGGTGGAGCCGCAAGCTCAGGAGCGTCCGGAGGTCGCTCCCGAGGAGCCGCGGGCCCTGCCGTCCCCGCCAAGGCCGAACTCCCCGGCAAGGGAGAGCGCTCCGCCAAGGGCGGGTACTCCGCCAAGGGCGAGTACCCCGCCAAGGGCGAGCAGCCTGGCGAGGGTGGCCACTCCGCCAAGGCAGAGCTCCCCGGCGAGGGAGCCCGCCGCTGACGACGTCCGCCAAGGTGAGTTCCGTGACTTCGTCTTCTTGGACTCGTCTCTTTTTGGATATTTGCTTGAACTCTTTTTTTTTTCTTCTTCTAGATCCTCCCCCCCCCCCCCCCC
>LR738715.1:172572584-172711814 GCA_902687465.1 Secale cereale
CGAGCAGATGGAAACTGAAGGTCATCATCATCGAGGAGGAGGGCACGCAGGGCGGCGGCGGCGATGCCCCTGTCGCCGAGGACACGGCGGGAGCCGCCGAGCCGGCCGCGGAGGAGACCGCTCCGGCTGCGGATACAGCGGCCGGGGAGGGGGACGGCGACCGCACCGCCGGCCCGGAGGCGGCGGGAGCATCAAGTGCTGCACCGGCCGCCGACTCCTCCGCCGGAAAGGAGCAGGCCGGCTACTATCTCGAGGCCCCCAACGGCGTATTCATCCAAGTGCCGTGGGGTTCTTCTTCGCGAGCCCCCGCGGAGGGCGAGGCCTTCGATGGAGAGGTCCTCGCCTCCGCGGGCTTGAAGATCGTCGAGGCGCCCGGCGGAAGCGAAGGGCCCGAGGAGGAGAAGCTGCTCCACCAACTCCTGGCCCTTTACCGGGCCAGGCAGGCGAAGCTTGCTTCTCGGGAGGCCCTCGCCGCCAAGGCCGCCGCTGAGATGGAGAAGCGCGCGGCGGAGCTCAGCGCCGCCAACCAGGCAGCCCTCCGCGAGGTGGCGGAGGAGCGCGAGAGGCTCGCCGGGGAATACCAAGAATGGCTGCTGGAGAAGGCCGAGGCCGAAGAGCAGCAGCGGCTCGCCGGGGTGGAGCTGTCCCGGCGAGAAGGAGAGCTCGCCCAACGGAAGGTCAACCTCGACTCCCACGAGGAAGACCTTGCCGCTCGGGAGCAGGCCCTTGGCGGGGAGCTGAAGGAGGCGAAAGCCGCCGCGGCGACCGCGGAGACCGCCAAGGAGGAGCTTGCCGCCAAGGTCGCGCAGCTGGAGGAGTCGTTGAAGGCGAGCGTGGAGAGGGTCGCCGCGCTCAACACAGAGCGCGAGAAGGACGCTCACACCAACTCAGAACTCCAGGTGCGTCTTTCTGAGAAGGGCGACGAGCTGAAGGCCGCTAAGGACTCCATCGAGGATCTGGAGCTGAAGGTTTCCACGCTGAAGGACTCGCTCGACGCCGCCCAAGCCCGGGAAACCAAGCTGAAGGAAGAGCTCCACAAGGAGCGGGGCTTGGTGGCGAGCGCCAACACTGCGGCCGAGAACTTCCGCCGCACCGTCGAGGTGTGGACCGAGGACTTGGTATCTTCTGCGTCCAACATCGACCAGGAGCTGCTGGCGCTGAAAGTTGAGCATCTCATCTACTCTCCGGATCCGAACCTCCCCCACAGCGCCAAACTCAGCCTCTTCTTCAGAGGGATTGCGCCGGCCCTTGCAGGTCTTCGGAAGAAGATTCCCGCGCAGCTGGCCGAGGAGTCGCGTCTGCTCTGCACGGGGACCTTGGAGCGTGTGCTGACGAAGATTGTATACCGCAATCCCGGCATAAACCTCACCAACGTTCTTCGCAGCTTGCCGGCCGACGCAAACATGGAGGTGCTGAAGGAGAAGGTCGCCCACATCATCGCCAAGGTGAACAAGATCTCCAGGATTGAGGGCGACCGCGTAGATTAGGCCTCCTTTACCTTTATCTCTTTTTGTTGCTGCATAGGGTGTTATGAACTCATTAATCCATTGCGACAAGTTATCCTTTGTAAGATATTTACCTTATTTTGATCAATCAATGCAATGTTATCTTCCTTGTCTTGGTCATCCACTTTGTATGCTTTTCACCCTACGCTCCCGGGGAGCTTGCCGGCAAGGTGCCTTTGCCGCGAGCGCTGAGTGCTGGACTCTGAGCAGCCTGCTGGCCAAGGTCTCACCGGCAAGCAACCTTGCCGCGGCTAGTCGCGACGCACTTAGCTTGCTGAGCGAAACCGAAAACGAAGTAAGGGCGCGACACTTGTCGCAGCTCACTTAAATCGTTGAGCGTACTCGGAAACAAGACAAGGGTGCGGCTAGCTACGGGTAGGTTCCTCCGCGCACAGGTTTTCCATACAAAGCGTGACTGTTCAAGGAAGACAACTAAAATTTAAAATTTTGAATTGCTCAAATTCTAATAACTTAGCTTATATATAATGCTTGCTTCTCGGTAAGGCTTCTCTTTCTTGAACAGCACTTGGTTCCTCTTCCATCTCCTTCCCCCCCGGCAAACTTGTGCGCGAGGAACATCCCTTCTGTTTAAGAGGCAAGGAAAAAGAAGAGGGAAACTAGTATATGGCCTTTCGGCGTGCTAATGCTTACCGGACTTGTATGTTGCACAAGATGCCAAACAACACATGCAAATAGCAATGAAAAGCATGCAAGAGGAAAATAGCGCAAAACACAAAACTTTACTGATGCACGGGGTCTGCGCCCGGCTTTGTACAAAGGGTTACATGCAACAGCGGCAAAGCTTGTACAAAAGGTGGTTGCCGGAGCGGATCGCGGCAACCGCGCCTTATGGGTGAAACTTGCGAAGATGCTCTATGTTCCAGGAGTTGCTCACCGGTAAGCCTTCTTCGGTCTCGAGGCGGACAGCGCCGGGCCTCGTGACTTGTCTCACCCGATAAGGGCCTTCCCACTTCGGCGTCAACTTGTTGGAATTCTTGGCGGACTGAACACGCCGAAGAACAAGGTCGCCTTCCTCGAGACTCCTGGCCTTAACCTTGCGGCTATGATAGCGGCGCAAGGCTTGCTGGTATCGAGCAGCTCGTACAGCAGCCTGGAGACGTCCCTCCTCGAGGAGCAGTGCATCATCTTGCCGCAGTTGCTCTTGCTCGAGCTCATCATAAGCGAGCACTCGAGGAGATCCGTATACGAGTTTCGTGGGGAGAACTGCCTCTGCTCCATAGACTAGAGCAAAGGGTGTCTGTCCGGTGGCTCGACTTGGTGTCGTTCTGATTGACCAAAGAGCCGCCGGTAGCTCCTCTATCCAATTTCTTCCGCACTTGCGCAGCCTGTCAAAGGTTCTTGTCTTGAGTCCGCGCAGCACTTCAGCATTAGCCCTCTCCGCTTGACCGTTGCTCCTCGGGTGAGCAACAGAAGCGAAACAGACCTTGGCGCCAAGGTCTTGGACGTACTGCATGAAGGTGCGACTAGTAAATTGTGTACCATTGTCGGTGATGATCCTGTTAGGGATTCCGAAACAGCAAACAATTGACCTGAAGAACCTGACTGCTGACTGTGCTGTCACCTTTCTCACTGGTTCCACTTCTGGCCACTTTGTGAACTTGTCGATCGCAACGTACAAGTACTCAAAGCCCCCGACGGCTCGGGGGAAAGGGCCGAGGATATCGAGCCCCCAGACCGAGAAGGGCCAGGACAAAGGAATTGTTTGGAGAGCTTGAGCTGGCTGATGAATTTGTTTTGCATGGAACTGGCACGCTTCACACTTGGTTACTAGTGCAGTTGCATCTTGGAGGGCTTCTTGCCAAAAGAACCCTTGCCGGAAAGCCTTCCCAGCAAGCGCCCTTGCGCCAATGTGGTGGCCGCATATGCCTCCGTGTATTTCTGCCAACAGCTTCTATCCATCTTCCCTGGAGATGCACTTCAGTCTGACACCATTGAGTCTTCTTCTGTACAGCTCCTTATCCACGAACTGGTACATACTTGACTGTCTGGTTATCTTCTCTATTTCTTCTGGGTCGTCGGGAAGTTCTCCAGTTTGCAAAAAACGGATGATCTGCTGCGCCCATGCCGGAGCTTGAGGCTCAACGGCAAAGACTAAAGGCTCGAGGGCCGCTGCGGGAACCTCAGCTTCTACGGCAAGAACCTCTGGCACTGCCGGAGCTGATGGTCTCCCGGCAAGCTCGCCGAGGCGAGGCTTGTCGGGAACGCTTGCTTCAACTGTACAGATCCGAGGATCTGCAGGAGCAAACTATTCCTCAGTGTTCTGGTTGTTGATCTTGGGGACCTTGGCGGTGGTTTCAGGAAGATCCGCCGGCAAGTAGTCGCCGGAGACCAACTTTCTTTTCTTGGACTGCCCAATTGATGGTGTAACGGATGGTTGAGTCAGCTTGAGCAAGAAGGTCCCTGGTTCCACAGGTAACTTCATCGAAGCACACTTTGAAAGGCCATCTGCTATTTCATTCTGAGCTCTCGGGACGTGCTCCATCTGCAGACCTTCAAAGTGCTCCTCAAGCTTCCTCACTTCATCTACATAAGCTTCCATCAAAGGGCTCTGGTAACTCTTGTTAACTTGTTGGACCACCAACTAAGAATCTCCTCGCACAATCAGCTTCCTGATCCCAAGTTCGGCCGCAATCCTGAGGCCGGCAAGCAAGCCTTCATATTCAGCAGTGTTGTTTGTCGCTTGCTCCCTGGGAAAGTGCATCTGGATAACATATTTGAGGTGCTCTCCGGTGGGCGCGATGAGTACCACGCCAGCACCGGCGCCTTGCAGCGAGAAGGCACCGTCAAAATACATTACCCATTCACTTGTCGCTTCTTGTACGGGTGCACTTGTTTCTTGGACTTCCTCATCGGGCGTTGGGGTCCACTCAGCTATGAATTCTGCCAAAGCTCGGCTCTGTATGGTTGAAGTACTTTCGAACTTGAGTCCAAAGCTCGACAGCTCCAGTGCCCACTCAACGATCCTGCCTGTTGCTTCTGGATTGTGCAATATCCTCTTTAGCGGAAAGCGAGTGACCACTGTTATCTCATGTGCCTGGAAGTAATGGCGCAGCTTTCTCGAGGCCATGAGGAGGCCGAAAAGCAACTTTTGCACACCAGAGTACCTTGATCTAGCCCCCTGGAGAAGGGAACTTACAAAATACACTGGGCGCTGCACCATCTTCTTCCGCACTTCATCTTGTTCCTGCGCAGAGTTGTCCTTGTCGGGGCCAGAGCTTGTCGGAGCAGCCCCCTGCTTGTCGCTGGATTCGCTTGCTGGTGGTGTAGACTCCTCGTCGGCCTCCCTCTCCGCTACTAACGCAGCACTAACCACCTGGTTGGTCGCTGCTAGGTATAGCAACAACTTTTCCTATGGTCTAGGTGCGACAAGTATTGGAGTGGAGGATAGGTACCGTTTCAAATCTTGCAGCGCTGCCTCCGCTTCCGGAGTCCACTTCATGGGACCTGCCTTCTTCAAGATTTTGAAGAAGGGTAGGGCGCGTTCTGCAGACTTCGAAATGAACCTACTGAGAGCAGCCACACAACCTGCAAGCCTTCTGACATCCTTGACGCGCTTCGGGGCCTCGATCTGCTCAATGGCTTTAATCTTGTCGGGGTTGGCTTCAATCCCCCTCTGTGACACAAAGAACCCGAGAAGCTTGCCGGAGGGGACTCCAAAGACGCACTTCTCGGGATTCAACTTGAGCTGTATTCTGCGCAGGTTCTGAAATGTTTCTTCCAAATCTTGGACTAGGGTTTCCTTGCTCTTGCTCTTCACCAGGATGTCATCCATGTAAGCCTCTACATTTCTGTGGATCTGTGGCTCGAAAGCAGTGTGCACTACCCTCGCAAACGTTGATCCTGCATTCTTCAGTCCAAATGGCATGCGTATGAAGCAATAAGTGCCACATGGAGTGATAAATGCAGTCTTCTCTTCGTCCTCTTTGGCCATAAAGATCTGGTGGTAGCCTGAATATGCATCAAGAAAAGAGAGTAGCTCACATCCGGCAGTGGAGTCAACGATCTGGTCAATGCGCGGCAAAGGGAATGGATCCTTGGGACATGCTTTATTCACATCGGTGAAGTCTATACACAATCTCCACTTCCCGTTGGCCTTGCGCATGACGACTGGATTTGCTAACCACGTCGGATGGATCACACCTCTAACTAGGCCTGCTGCCTCTAGCTTCTTGATCTCTTCGTTGATGAATTCTTGGCGCTCCACGGCTTGCTTCCTCACTTTCTGCTTGACGGGCCGTGCATGAGGACAAACAACAAGCTTGTGCTCAATTACCTTCCTGGGAACACCGGGGATGTCAGATGGTTGCCAGGCAAACACATCGACATTCGCCCGCAGGAAGGCAACGAGCGCGCTTTCCTATTTGCTGTCAAGCGTGGCACTGATGGTGAAGGTACCACCAGTGCCGTCCTCCTTGGCGGACACCTTCTTAGTTGCCGGAGGAGCGGCCATTCCCTTCTTACACTTGCCGGTGGAGCTCGATGGAACGTCCTCGACGGCAGCGCAGCACTCCGAAGAGGTGCGGTTGCCGGAGTGGGCCCCAGAGCACTTGCCGGACTTGGTCTTCGTCTTCTTCCCCCCGGGAGCTTCAGCGGCAAGTGTATCCTTCTCTGCCGCAGCTGCCGCATCCCGGTAGATCTTGTCGGCGCAGACAAGCGCATCTTTCTTGTCGCCATGGACAGTGATGACGCTTATCGGCCCCGGCATCTTGAGTACGTTGTAAGCATAGTGGGAAGCTGCCATGAACTTGGCGAGGGCGGGACGGCCGAGTATTCCATTGTATGGCAATGGAATATCAGCGACGTCGAATGTGATGCGCTCAGTTCTGAAATTGAGCTCCCCGCCAAAGGTCACCGGCAGAGTGATCTTCCCCTTGGGCTTGCTCCTCCCCGGGTTGATTCCTTGGAAAGAACCGGTTTCTTCGAGCTCGCCATCTGGGATTTGGAGTTTCTTGATCACAGCAGAGGAGATCAAGTTCAGCCCGGCCCCGCCGTCAACCAACATTTTGGTGACCTTGAGGTTGCGGATGGTGGGTGAGACCAGCATCGGCAAGCACCCGACTGCAGTGGTGCGGTCAGGGTGATCCTCAAGATCAAAAATGATGGGCGTGCTGGACCATTTGAGGAGCCTGCGCGACTCCACGGGCGGCTCTGCTGCGTTCACCTCGCGCACCCACTGCTTGAGTTGGCGGTGGGAGGTGTGCAGAGAGGCGCCACCGTCGACGCACAAGACCTCCGTGGCCTTCTGGAACTCCTGCTCGCTGTTATCTTCATCCTCCATGTCTTCGTCGTCGTCCTCTTCATCCTTGTCGCGGCCCCGGGGAGGTCGATCACCTTGCCGCTGCTTGGCCTTGCCGCGGCGTCCTCCCCGGCCATTGAATGACCGCTTCTTGCTTGGTTCTCCTCCGCCACCTTGGGCCTTCTCCTTGTCGCGCCTCTCGTACTCAGCTTTCTGCTGCTCGACGAGGTACTCGACGCGCTTGCAGTTGGAGAGGTCGTGTCCCTTGGTGCGGTGGATCTTGCAGTATTGCTTGTCGGAGCCGTCCTGCTTGTCGGCTGCCGCTACAGGGGCAGGCTCCTTGCCGGAGCTGCCAGCCTGTGTTTGCTTGGCGGGAGCCTCCTTGCCGGACTTCTCGACGGCAAGCACCTCTTTCTTGTTTTTCCTTCTGTTATTCCGTCGCCGGCTCTTCTTTGCCGGGGCGGTGTCGTCGCTGTCGCTTCCTCCTGCGCCAGCATCCTCCCCGGGGAGTCTCCTCCCCTCTTCAGCGCGTGCGCACTTATCAGCCAGAGTGTAGAGCTCGCTGACATCCCGAATCTTGGTCATCGCCATTTCTTCACGCATGCGGCGGTTACGCATGTTCTGATGGAACGCGCTGATAACCGCGGCAGGGTGGACGTCGGGGATGTTGTGCTGTACACGGCTGAAGCGTTGGATGTACTTGCGCAGGGATTCCCCTTCCTTCTGGGCCGGAATGTGGAGATCACTCTCCTGGCCGTGGGGTTTGTGGCCGCCCGTGAAGGCGCCAACAAACTGGTGGCAAAGGTCTGCCCAAGAAGAATTGGAGCCTTCCGGCAAGTGCATAAGCCACGAACGAACGTTCGGCTTAAGCACGAGCGGGAAGTAGTTTGCCAAGATCTTCTCGTCGCGCCCCCCGGCAGCTTGCACAGCGATTGTGTAGATGCTGAGGAATTCCGAGGGGTGCGTCTTGCCGTCGTACTTCTCCGGTACGTCGGGCTTGAAATTCTTCATGCTGGGCCACTGGACGCGCCGCAGCTCACGGGTGAACGCAGGGCAGCCTGCCGCGTACGGCAAGTCGCCTGGTTCACCGGGCGCGCGCGCGTCGACAGCGTTCCCAGCCCTCTGGTCTGATTGTCGCCGGGCTTCTCGGCGGCGCTCGATCGTTGTGCGAGCGTCTTCTTGTCGCCGGTCGTCAAGGACCTGGCGCTGGTCCCGACGAGCCCGCGGATCCGACGACGCCGTGGAGCCGTCGTCGGCGTTGTTCCGGCGGGGCGGCATCTTCTGCTTCTGCTGCGGGGAGTGCACGGTTGTTGCACCCCCAGCAGTCTTGTCGCCGTCGGCCTTCGTCTTCTCAGCTTGCCGCGGCCGCGAGGTCGCCGGCTGCTGTGGAGAGTCGTTGTTGGCGAAGGCGATCAGGCTCTGGATAGTAGCCCTCCAGTCTTCGGCCTTGTCTGCCGCTGGAGGGAAGTCGAGGAGCAGTTGCGCTCTTGCGAGCGCTTCTGCTGGAGTGGAGGGGAACGGGGGCGAGCGGTGCGAGGAGCGGGATATGCTCGGACTCCTAATGGCGTTAGAAGGAGCAGGGTCCCCCCCGGCGCATTCGCTTTGCTTGTGCCCGGACGATGGCCCGGAGCGTCCCGCGAGCCTCCGGTTTGCCCTTGTCCCAGCAAGCGTATACCACCTCCCGTGGTATGGCGCTGCTGGGTTGTCGTATGCTGAGATGGACGCGGCGCGTCCACGGAGACCGAGTCTCGGTCGTCCGCTCTGTCCTTGGATTTGGTGGCGCCGCGAGTGTCCTCGCCGGCGACCACCCTTCCGACGGTGTCTCCCCCGCCCACCGTTGGTTCCGGTGGCGGCGGATGAGACGCAGACGGGCCTCCGACCTCCGAAGCCTTCTTCTTCGGGGCCATGGTGTTGTTGTTGACGAAGTTGCTGATGAAACTGGAGAGGTTGATGAAGAATGCGCCCGCGTGAATGCCGGATCAGATTCGCACAACCTCGACGCCCCCTACCTGGCGCGCCAAAGATGTCGGGGGAAACTGTCCGCCACGAACACCTATGGGACCGGAGCCCCTTGTTTGTGCGGTAAGAGGGCGGAGGGAGCACGAAGAGCAGATCGTGGTGAACACGCGGGCAGTTTACCCAGGTTCGGGCCGCGGTGGACGCGTAAAACCCTACTCCTGCTTAGTTTGTATTGAGTTGGAGAGCTCGGGAGCTTGAGGAACTAGCTACACCGAGCGTATGAGCGATCTAGGTTCCGAACCCTTTCTACGTTGTGCATGGGCCTCCTTTTATAGTGCAAGGGGTCACCGACAGGTGTCAACGTAGGAGAAAGGGTAAAAATGTAAAAGAGGTGGTAGTTGTAACAGTGCGGGAATAGTGGAGCTACAGTGCGTGAACAGTGGTCGCTACCTACTTTGACAGTGGGGGACAAGAGCATTTACTGCCCGTCGCCGTCGACCCCAAAAGCGCCCGCCCTTGCGTCTCCGTCTGCCACGGCGATGGCTTCACCACCGTGGAGTGCCACCGTGTCCCCCAGGCTGCACAGCCATCCGCCACGCGTCCCTGGAATGGCCCCAGCGCGACGCGTGGTTCAATGAGCTGGAGCGCGGGCACACAGCACAACTCTCCCGGCAAGCACCTTGCCAGGACCTTGACCTTGCCGGGCCCGGGAGCTTGCCGGGCTCTGAAGCTTGTCGCTCCCCGGGCCCTCGCCGGGACGCATATAGCGCCGAGTCGTGTCTTCTGTAATGGAATCTTCTAGTCTTCCTGGCAAGCTCCCCTTGCCAGGGCCTTGCGCGGGTGAGGTAATCTTGAGCCTGGAACGGCCTTCCCGGCAAGCTCCACTTGCCGGGGTCTCGATCTTCTGTCTTGTATACTTTGTTTTTGAATGGTTTTATATGGAGCAGGAAGGTCTCCGGCGAGCACGTGGAAGGCCCTGCCGCGGGAAGCTGCTACCGTCCGTGCACAAGTTGGGGTACTGAGGTACCCCTACCTTAGTACACCGACAAATAGATACAAATGGAAGAACGACAAATAAAACGCAACAAAGTATTTTTGTGTTTTTAATAATATAGATCTGAAAATAAAAGTTGCAAATAAAGGAAAAGGCAAATAGCAATATAGATATGAAAGTATATGATAGGAAAATTGACCCGGGGGCCGTAGATTTCACTAGTGGCTTCTCTCGAGAAAATTAGCAACGGTGGGTAGACAAATAACCGTTGGGCAACTGATAGAAGAGAAATTAACTATGACGATATCCAAGACAATGATCATGTATATAGGCATGACGTCCAAGATTAGTAGACCCACTCCTGCCTGCATCTACTACTCTTACTCTACACATCGACCGCTATCCAGCATGCATCTAGTGTATTAAGTTCATGGAAAAACGGAGTAATGCAATAAGAACGATGACATGATGTAGACAAGATCTATTCATGTAGGAATAGACCCCATCTTTTTATCCTTAATAGCAATGATACATGTGTGCCTTCTTGCCCCTTCTATCACTAGGAAAGGACACCGCAAGATCGAACCCATTACAAAGCACCTCTTCCCATTGCAAGATAAATAGATCAAGTTGGCCAAACAAAACCCAAATACCAGAGAAGAAATATGAGGATATAATAACCAAGAATGGATATTAAATCAAGGCTAATATGATCATAAACTCATAATTCATCGGATCCCAACAAACACACCGCACAAAGTCATTACATCAAATAGATCTCCAAGAGACAATTGTATTGAGATCCAAAGAGAGAAGAAGCCATCTAGCTACTGCCTACAGACCCATAGGTCTATGGTAAACTACTCATGCATCATCAGAGAGGCACCAATGAGGATGATGAACCCCTCCGTGATCCTGTTCCCCTCCGGCGGAGTACCGGAACAGGGCTCTAGATTGGATCTCGTGGTTCTGGAACTTGCGGTGGGTGGAATAAAATTTCATTAACTCGCCTAGGGTTTCTGGAATATTGAGGTATTTATAGAGCGAAGAGGCGGTGTGGGAGGCCACCGAGGTGGGCACAACCCACCTGGGCGTGCTAGGGGGCCCAAGCGCGCCCTGGTGGGTTGTCCTCCCCTCGGAGCCCCCCTCTGATACTTCTTCAGCCCATCAAGTGTCTTCTGGTCCAGAAAAATTCTCCAAAAAGTTTCGCTGCATTTGGACTTCGTTTGTTATTGATTTTCTCCGATGTAAAAAACAAGAAAAAAAGCAACTGGCACAGGGCACTATGTCAAAGGTTAGTCCCAAAAAATGAAATAAAATGATTGTAAAACATCCAAGAATGATAATATAACAACATGGAACAATAAAAAATTATAAATACGCTGGAGACGTATCAACCTCCAAGTCGACGGGGTCGAACTCGTTGCCGGATCCACTGCCAAAGTTGGCCTTGGTGGTGCTAGGAGGGAAATGGACGTGGAAGGGTGGAGACATGTAGTGGAACAGAGCGGTCAAGAGTGTGGATTATGGACTAGGGTTTTGTCTCGGGTGGGGTATATGTGTGATGGCCTGGCTGATTATGGATGATAGACTACTCATATCAATAAGGAATTCCTTCTTTTCCAGGAGCCCATTCGGACAGAACTCCAAAGTTAAGCATGCTCAGCTTGGAGTAATTTCAGGATGGGTGACCGACTGGGAAGTTACTCCCGGGTGCGCACGAGTGAGGACAAAGTGCACAGAAAAGACTAGTATTGATCTGTGGGGTCAGTCTAGATCCTGCCAGGAGTAACGACCACCGGCGGGTGTGCCGGGGCGTCGGTTCCTCTGAGTGGGGGTGTATGTGATGGCCTGGCTTATTAGGGATGATAGACTACTCATATCAATAAGGACTTCCTTCTTTTCCGGGGGCCCATTCGGACAGAACTCCAAAGTTAAGCATGCTCAGCTTGGAGTAATTTCAGGATGGGTGACCGACCGGGAAGTTGCTCACGGGTGCGCACGAGTGAGGACAAAGTGCGCAGAAAAGACTAGTATTGATATGTGGGGCCAGTCTAGATCCTTCTAGGAGTAACGACCACCGGCGGGTGTGCCGGGGCGTTACAATATGTGTGGTCGTACTCAGCCAGCCTAGGCTAATCCGACACGGCCACTGCGACTGGACCGCACCCCTCCATATCAACCCCACATATGGACCGGGTTTGGTGGGTGCCGGACAACCCGGCCATTTGGGATGGCTATGAGGAGTCCGGTTGGGTGAGTTTTTCGATCCAGGAAGTGATTGAGTTGTCTGACCGAATGTTTAGGGATGGCTTGAGGGGTCTGGTTGTAGATGCTCTAAAGGTTTGGGTCGTTCAGCATTTTCAAATCCATCCCGGATGTGAGGCGGATATGGTGCAGTCCGGACGCTGCCTCCACGTAAAACCATCCTAGGTTGGCCAGTTCGACCCAACATACGCCCCATCCAGACCCAATCCAACTCCACACTCCATACTCTTGACCGCTCCACTACCAATAATGCTAAACATAAAAAGAGTTACACGCATTTACACGCTGATTAGGATTCTTTCTTCCTAACTAACCACTCCCCACTTGATTTTCATGGGGGTGGGCCCCTTCTCCTTCTTAATCTCTAATCAAAACTCACATGTTTGTAAAGCTCGTGCAAACCTATGTATGTGTAGCATTACTCTTCCACTACACGTCTTGTCCCATCTCCAAACCTTCCCCTCCCAACACAACCTTGGTCAACTCCAACAGCGGAATGTGACAACGAGTCCGAACCCGTCAACTGAGAGGCACTCCTCAATGAGGAATCCAACTCCACTTTGGATGACAAGTACTCCCTCCGTCCCAAAATAAGTGACTCAAAAGTGACTCAACTGTAAGTTGAGTCACTTTTGAGTCACTTATTTTGGGACGGAGGGAGTAGCTTGCCCCGTGCATTGCCCTCCGCTGGTTGCGGAAGGACAGGGGTGGGAGCTCGAGCTCCGCGGCCTCCCCGGTGGCCTTCAGCACCATCGAGTAAAGCTTTTCCTTGAGTGGTTGTCACCGTTGTAGGAGCTTGGTTGCATGAGTCACAGGTCGCCTTCGTCGACGCGCGCTACTTCTCATCGTTGGTCGCATTGCGCCTAGCCCTCTGCTCGTAGCATCCCAGTGCACTGATCACAATACAACTCATCGATGTTGGTAGCATGGCTCATATCACCAGCGAGGCCGCTCACAACACAAGATGTTGCCGGTTGCACTTTTGGTCGAAGGCGACCACATCTTCCGACGACGCCGTTTCCAGCATCTCACAAAGTAGGTCCCATCATCTCGCAAAAACCACGACATAGCATCTCAGGACGTTATTCCTTCATCGCGCGTCACTGATTCAACATCTCGCGAGGCCGATCCCAACATCTGCGCCATCCTTCCAGCATTTTGTAGATCCCGACCATCACAGCACGAGGCTCCTACCCGTTCCAAAATCCGATTGTCATGGTTCCAACACCTGTGCTGTCTTGGTTTCTGGCCACCACGGTTGCAGCACCCGGCACGCATGGTCACCGCCGGAAGCTCATTTGTTCGTGGGTTACAACCATCGGCGGAGAAAGTGTGTAGGTATGGTGGGCTGTGGCCCACCTAGAATATTGAGATTTTTTTAAATCATATACTAATTTACTGTCCAAGGCCCACTGGCCCAGTTGAGTATGTCTTTTTACATCCCAGTCTCGTGCGGGAGCCATATCTTGCCTATAGGGAGATATATGCCGCCATCACCTAAAAGCTTTTCCCCATGCATAGCTATTAGGCCGGCCAAGTTTTGTCTTTTTTTTTGTTCGATCGGGTTTGCGGTCGAGACACCCAATCAATATTGGCCGCCTTTGCTTTGAATACTTTTTTCTTTTATACTTTTTTGTGTTTACTCCGGTCATCTTTAAGGGGTTTTCATCATTTTTTTGTTTTTCTTTGTTTTTAACCGTTTTTTCTTCCACGTTGTTTTTTCCTTCTGTTTCATTGTATTCCTTTTATTTGTTCGTTTTTTGTTTCTTATCCCCGTTTTCTCTAGTTTTTTTTGTTTTCTTTTTTGTGCACCAATTTTTCTTGTCTTTCCTTTTTATTTTACCTTTTCTCCGGTAGTCTTTTGTTTCTTCCCCGGTTTTCTCTTTTTCTTTTTTATACTTTGTTTTTTTTGCTTTGTTTCTTTTTTGTTTGGTTTTCATATTTTTTCTGGGTATTCTTTGGTTTCTTTTGTTGTTATGATTTGGTCTTTTGGTTTTTCCTTTCGTTTTTCTTCGGTTTCTCTTTTTTTGTTTCCTTCGTGATTTTTATTAGTTTTTATTTTCTTTCTCATTTTTTTTCATTCTTCGGTTTCAATGTTTTTCTTTGTTCCTTTAATGGTTTTCAGTGTTTTCCAAATTTTTGCACTCGTTTCTTGTCTTTCTTTTCCATTTTGTTTTCTTGTGTTATTTTTTCTTTCTTTTACAGTTTTCATTGTAGTTTTTTTTCCTTTTTGTTTTCATTCTATATTTTTGTATACATTGAGAACATTCTTTAATAGAGATTTAATATTTTATAAATATAAGTTTAATTCTTTTTAATACATGGTCAATATGTTTTCTATACACATTTTCAACAATTTTCAAACACAAGATTAACATTGTTTTAGTTATAGTCAACATTTTTCTATTCACATTTTGTAATGCTTAATTAATAATTTTTAAATACAAGATTAACATTTTCTTGTACATGGTCAAAAAATGCCATACACTTTGAACATTTTTCGAATACTTGTTATCATGTTTTCAAATGATTAATTAACATATCTTTACCTAATAATAAAGAAAGTTGGGTTTCAGCCCGTCCGTCATGCCACTTTGCAGAAAAGCCCCTCTGTTTTCTGTAAATTAACCCGCACTACACGTTTAAGTCATACCGAACCGTTTTTTGGCATTTTCGCATAAAAACCCCTCAGGTTTCATGTAATCAACCCGCCATCCATACTTAAGTCAGCCGAATCGTTTTTTTGTGTTTTAACAGAAAAACCCCTAACCTTTTGATTAATTAATCTGCAGTTTATCTAAAACAAAAATATCCTTATCTTTTAAACCGTAATTCCGATTTTAACATATTATATATGAAATTTGATTAGAAAAATGTGTAGAATCTAAATAAACTGTTACTTTTAGCTTTTAAATATTTCTAAACTATTAATTTGGGTGCAAACTTAATCTATAGTGCACGGTCCGTTTTTCTTTCGCACCGGTGGCGATCCAAATTGCAAATAAACACACATTAAAACCAGATTGAGAGGGAAAAAAATATTGATAACCACGCACGCACAACTCTGAAAAACCTCACGGGAAAAAAATAACATTTTTCTCATCTTATTCTGAGCGATTGTGTGCGTGCGAGCGCGCGTACATGTGTGTGAGAGAGAGACGCCTTAGGACTGACCATATTCAAATACGTTTGAGACCACCATCGGGAACACAAATGTGATGTCATTTTAAAATAAAGAACATCTACCTACCAGGGTCTCGAGTCGTGGTTATTGGGTTAAGAACGTGTGTTTTTTTCTATCCCGTTGCAACGCACGGGCTCTTTTGCTAATATATATATATATATATATATATATATATATATATATATATATATATATATATATATATATATATATATATATATATATATATATATATATATATATATATATATATATATATACACTACTTCCTCTATTCCCAAATATTTGTCTTTTGAAATCGACTACAACGTACGGATGTATGTAGATATATTTTAAAATATAGATTCACTCATTTTGCTTTGTATGTAGTCACTTGTTGAAATCTCTAGAAAGACAAATATTTGGCAACGAAGAGAGTAGTATGAATCAACGAGGTACCAGGTCACTTCCAGCTTTTTTGGTGTTGATGACAAGTGACTCATTGTGTGTGCAACACTTGCCACAACGGTACAACCTGAGAGTTTTGTGTTTTTCTTTAGATTATTTAAAAAAACATTATATCTTTCGAATCATGTGTTCGAATGATGAATAATTTTCGAAACTAGATACCATGTTAATATTATAGGATTTTTAAAAATAGAAATCAGGAACTGAAAAACAAAAATACCAAAACAGAAAACAGAAAACCGAAGAAACCTGAAGGCGCATAGTGTGCTTTTTCACTTTTCCAGGAAGCACATTTTTTTGAGGTATAGGAAGCACAGTTGAGATCCACGCGAAAGCACAATCGTGTTTTCCACCTTTTCAAGAAGTTATGCTTCACCATGAAGCACAATGTGCTTCCGTTTTAATCACAACTTTGCTTCATGCTTCACCATGAAGCGCAATTGTGCTTTGTGACACGGTGTCCTACATGAGAGAAAAACAAGTTTAAATCCACAAACACGTGCACAAAAATTGTGCATTTACGGGGTGCACCGAGCACGCGACACATGACGCCAATTGGGTGCACCACACGGCACTATAGAGCACTCCCCCGCGGTGCCCTTTGCGAGCCCCCACAAGTTTAAATCCACAAACACGTGCACAAAAATGTTCATGTGTATTTTAAAATGCCCATTATATATTAGAAAATTACACGGTGCATCTAAAAAGTGTTCAAACTAAAATTTCACAAATAGGAATAAAGAATCAAAACATTCACGCACAATTTATACTTTTGTTTACATTTTTCATATACACGAGAAAATTTTGTTTATACACATTTAATATTTTTTACATGTTTGGTTAACAATTTTTAATGCATGGTCAACATTTCGATACACATTTCATATTTATGAATGCTTGATTTACATTTTCTAATACAAGTTTTGTCGGGGATATTCCCCCGCGATATAAACCGGCCGGAATTTTAACCCGGCCGGACTTGGTGGTTTACTTGACGGTTTACACTTGATGATTCACTGGCGATCCGTCTTAACCAGACGGTTTACAAGCAACCTGTCTAAATCATACCACTCACTGGTAACCCGGCTGGTGGATCACGGATGACAAGGCCCAAGGCCCAAAAGGCCGGTTCATGTATGGTGGGCCGGTTTATGAAGAAAGCATAAGGAATATTCTCATACAAAGGAAGCAAGAGTATGACTCCTTGTAATAGATCAATCCTAGTCCTACTAGGACTAGTCATGTAACCCGCCCCTTCAACATATATAAGGAGGGGCAGGGCTCCCCAAAGAGAAAAAGTTTAGAAAAGTTTAGACAAGCCACAAGCAGACAAGTTTCTAGGGTTAGACACGAAGAGCCGGTTTACCGGCGACACCATGAGGATCATATTGAGACCTAGCCTCAAACAGCACATAGGGCTATTACCTGATGATGTTTCCCGGGGCCCGAAGCTGTCTAAATTCTTGTCTTGCATCGCGTCTCTCGATTCCGCTCAACCCCTCTCAAGCTACTACATAGATGCGCGGCCTCACTGAAGGAAATATGCCCTAGAGGCAATAATAAAGATGTTATTTGTATTTCCTTATATCATGATAAATGTCTTTTATTCATGCTAGAATTGTATTAACCGGAAACTTAGTACATGTGTGAATACATAGACAAAACAGTATGTCCCTAGTATGCCTCTACTAGACTAGCTCATTGATCAAAGATGGTTATGTTTCCTAGCCATAGACATGAGTTGTCATTTGATCAACGGGATCACATCATTAGGAGAATGATGTGATGGACAAGACCCATCCGTTAGCATAGCACTATGATCGTTTAGTTTTTTCTGCTATTGCTTTCTTCATGACTTATACATGTTCCTATGACTATGAGATTATGCAACTCCCGAATACCGTAGGAACACCTTGTGTGCTATCAAACGTCACAACGTAACTGGGTGATCATAAAGATGCTCTACAGGTGTCTCCGAAAGTATTCGTGGTGTTGGCATAGATCAAGATTAAGATTTGTCACTCCGAGTGTCGGAGAGGTATCTCTGGGCCCTCTCGGTAACACACATCACAATAAGCCTTGCAAGCAAAAGACTAATGAGTTAGTCACGAGATGATGTGTTATGGAACGAGTAAAGAGACTTGCCGGTAACGAGATTGAACTAGGTATAGAGATACCGACGATCGAATCTCGGGCAAGTAACATGCCGTTTGACAAAAGGAACAACGTATGTTGTTATGCGGTTCTGACCGATAAAAGATCTTCATAGAATATGTAGGAGCCAATATGAATATCCAGGTTCCGCTATTGGTTATTGACCGGAGATGAGTCTCGGTCATGTCTACATAGTTCTCGAACCCGTAGGGTCCGCACACTTAACGTTTGATGACGATCGGTATTATGAGTTTATGAGTGTTGATGTACCGAAGGAAGTTCGGAGTCCCGGATGAGATCACGGACATGACGAGGAGTCTCGGAATGTCCGAGACATAAAGATTGATATATTGGACGGCTATATTCGGACACCGGAAGTATACCGGAAAAGTTTCGGATTTATCGGGAATGCCGGAGGGGGTTACCGGAACCCCCTACGAGAGGGGATGGTCCATAGTGGGCCTAAAGGGAAAGAGAGAGGCAGCCCATAGGGCTGGCCGGTGCCCCACCTAGGGTTCCTAGTTGGACTAGGATTGGGGGGGGGGGGCGCCACCTCTCCTATTCCTTTCCCCCTTCTTCCTTTTAGGTGAATCCTACTAGGAATAGGATTGCAATCCTATTCCTAGTAGGACTCCTTCCCTAGCCGCACCAGGAAGGGCCGGCCGGCCTCCCTCCCTTGCTCCTTTATATACGGGGGCAGGTGGGCACCCAAAGACACACAAGTTGAATTGTTTTAGCCGTGTGCGGTGCCCCCATCAACAGAATCACACCTCGGTCATACCGTCGCGGAGCTTAGGCGAAGCCCTGCGCCGGTGAACACATCATATCCGTCACCACGCCGTCGTGCTGACGAAACTCTCCCGTGAAGCTCAACTGGATCAAGAGCTCGTGGGACGTCATCAAGCGGAACATGTGCTGAACGCGGAGGTGCCGTACGTTCGGTGCTTGATCGGTTGGATCGCGAAGAAGTTCGACAACATCAACCGCGTCACTTGACGCTTCCGCTCCCGGTCTACGAGGGTACGTAGACACACTCTTCCCTCTCGTTGCTATGCATCTGGTAGATAGATCTTGCGTGATCGTAGGAAAATTTTAAAATACTACGTTCCCCAACATTCACCACTAAGTCCGTAATCCGGACATCTGACGTGTTAATTCCACGACAGTTGGCGCCCACCGTGGGGCCTGCGCACGGTGGTGTTGAGTTCTTGGAGGGATCTTTCCTATGGCGTCAAGAAGCTCGTGATTTGTCAACATGTGGGAGAACCGGAAATTTTATTGTTTGTGATCGGAATTGTGGTTAGCTTTGAAGCTGGTACTGCAAGGATCAGAGAGAAATTAGAATTGAAGACGTGCGCGAGATCAATCGGCGTAAGAATCAAGTCACTGAGGCCGACAAGAATACAAGAAAGAAAAATCGGGGCGAAACATGCGCCTGGCGAGCGGACAAATTTCTGCTGCAGTATCAAATTTGAACGGCAGCCGTATCTGACTGTTATTAGCATGGAAGGATTTATACTATCAACAAGACATCGAGAAAAACTCGGACCTGGAATCAGTTGATACGAGTTACAACTCGCCGGGACCAACCGCTTCGTAACGTTTCCATCATCTATATCCGATGAGGACCAGTGTCCGTCGCTATCACGTAATATGACTCCGCAGGCCTGCTGCCAATTTCTCAATGGGCCAAGGCCAGAGCAAGATAAAAAAAAAGAGGGCCTGGTCGGAGGCCCAAGCGTGCACATCACCAACCGCCCAGGAGGGTACCGCAGAGGCACGTCACCTCCTGCGCTGTCTCCCGCATCGCCCGGCGCCCGCCCAACGCGCCATCGCTTTTTCTTGCGTCCACCTACCGCGATTTCCTGCGCTACCGTGTCTGCGCATTTTCGCCAAGTCCGAGACAAGGTCTGCGGCACGGGTGATTTCTCGACGACGTAACTGCCCCAGACTGCGATGGAATTGATCTGCTGTTCCTACGCGTACAAATCACCCAGACTGCAGTTTTTCTTCGCCGAGACAGACATGTGTTCTTTCTCCGCTGGATCGTCTATGCGAAGGAGCCACCGTACGCCACTACCAGAAAGCTTGGCCACCTTCGGCTTTAAAGTCCTGAAGGAATCGGTGCCACCGCTTCTTTTTCCTGTGGTGGAGACTAGTAGAATCCAAAGAAACAAAGGGCTACTTGCACTAGTACAGACGAAAACTGGGGCTGATTGATGGTTAATCCGGCCGCTGAAGGAATAAGCAAAACAAGACTACAAGATTTAGTACTAGTATCCATATTCATCCGGAAAATAAATCAGGTGCTATCTATTCTCAATATTTCTAGCACATATTAATTCTTCTGGAACAATTACTCTGTCTTTCAATATATTGTATGCAGGACAAAGTCTACTACAAAAATGACATCATAAATGTGAGGCTCGCACCGGCTTAGCTGTCGTGGTCAACTCTCGTGCCTGCACCGGCTACCACTGCTGCAACTCGTCTGTCTGCGCACCCGCGCGCTGGTCTCCAACGCCGCGGCCGACTCCCTCGCCAATGGATGTGCGCACGCCACCGCTTCCGCGGTCCGGTCTACATTAACACGCCGGTGCCGCACCTGTCCTCATAAACCGGCCCAGCGGATACGCGTGCGAGTCGCTGCCCCGTTGCTACGCTTACATCAATACGTGGCCGGCTCATCTGTTCTCCAGGCGAATCAGGTGATATCTATTCTATTTATTTTTAATACATATTAATTCGTCCGAGAAAAAATTCCTCGCCCTGCTGTATTTTATATGCAGGAAAATTATTCATTATAAAATAGTATTATACCACGAAGATGGAGGCACGCCAAATATTGTTCGACACAAGTGATCGTCGTTATTCCACAGATTCAAGCGCCGGTTTACAACGCCTTGGCCGTCTCTCGCGATCGCACCGGTTTACAACGCCGTGGCCGTCTCTCGCGACCACACCGGTTTACAACGCCGTGACCGTCTCTCGCGACCACACCGGTTTGCAACGCTGGCTCACAACGAGGAAGGCAACTAGCCCGTCGGCGCCGGCCGACCCATCTGTTCTTCAAGCAAATCAGGTGTTATCCCTTCTATATATTTTATCAAGACATTTTATTTCCTCTGAGCATCACACTGCCTATTGGTGTTTTCTATATACAGGTAAAATCATTGTTATACTGCGGATATAAAACACGCACTGGCAATGTTCTACAACGGCGTTTTCCTCCGTGTCACATTATCTGATGAACGAACGGTCGGTTCACGCATCCGCACCGGTTTACAACGCGGGGGGCAACTTGCTTATCTGCGCCGGTTTACAACTGCGGCCGATTCATATATCTGTGCTGCCACGGATGCTGCGGTTGTTTCACTGTCCGCCCTGTGATCCGGTCTATTCAACATACCGGTTCAAATTCACTCAGGTGATATCCATCTACAGTATTATTTCTCTTGTTATATATCATTTTTCATTAAGGAAATAAGATGCTTTGATCAGTCTATCTGGTTGTGCAGGGCAACTCCGTGTACTCAGCTGATGTGATAACTGAAGGGCTTTCTGTTCAAACATAGGTCGTATTCGAACCAAAGAGAACATAGCCAAACTTACTGAAGAGCTTTCTATTCAAGCATAGATGCGCGGCCTCACTGAAGGAAATATGCCCTAGAGGCAATAATAAAGATGTTATTTGTATTTCCTTATATCATGATAAATGTCTTTTATTCATGCTAGAATTGTATTAACCGGAAACTTAGTACATGTGTGAATACATAGACAAAACAGTATGTCCCTAGTATGCCTCTACTAGACTAGCTCATTGATCAAAGATGGTTATGTTTCCTAGCCATAGACATGAGTTGTCATTTGATCAACGGGATCACATCATTAGGAGAATGATGTGATGGACAAGACCCATCCGTTAGCATAGCACTATGATCGTTTAGTTTTTTCTGCTATTGCTTTCTTCATGACTTATACATGTTCCTATGACTATGAGATTATGCAACTCCCGAATACCGTAGGAACACCTTGTGTGCTATCAAACGTCACAACGTAACTGGGTGATCATAAAGATGCTCTACAGGTGTCTCCGAAAGTATTCGTGGTGTTGGCATAGATCAAGATTAGGATTTGTCACTCCGAGTGTCGGAGAGGTATCTCTGGGCCCTCTCGGTAACACACATCACAATAAGCCTTGCAAGCAAAAGACTAATGAGTTAGTCACGAGATGATGTGTTACGGAACAAGTAAAGAGACTTGCCGGTAACGAGATTGAACTAGGTATAGAGATACCGACGATCGAATCTCGGGCAAGTAACATACCGTTTGACAAAAGGAACAACGTATGTTGTTATGCGGTTCTGACCGATAAAAGATCTTCATAGAATATGTAGGAGCCAATATGAATATCCATTTTCCGCTATTGGTTAGTAACCGGAGTTGAGTTTCGGTCATGTCTACATAGTTCTCGAACCCGTAGGGTCCGCACGCTTAACGTTTGATGACGATCGGTATTATGAGTTTATGAGTATTGATGTACCGAAGGAAGTTCGGAGTCCCGGATGAGATCACGGACATGACGAGGAGTCTCGGAATGTCCGAGACATAAAGATTGATATATTGGACGGCTATATTCGGACACCGGAAGTATACCGGAAAAGTTTCGGATTTATCGGGAATGCCGGAGGGGGTTACCGGAACCCCCTACGAGAGGGGATGGTCCATAGTGGGCCTAAAGGGAAAGAGAGAGGCAGCCCATAGGGCTGGCCGGCGCCCCACCTAGGGTTCCTAGTTGGACTAGGATTGGGGGGGCGCCACCTCTCCTATTCCTTTCCCCCTTCTTCCTTTTAGGTGAATCCTACTAGGAATAGGATTGCAATCCTATTCCTAGTAGGACTCCTTCCCTAGCCGCACCAGGAAGGGCCGGCCGGCCTCCCTCCCTTGCTCCTTTATATACGGGGGCAGGGGGCACCCAAAGACACACAAGTTGAATTGTTTTAGCCGTGTGCGGTGCCCCCCTCCACAGAATCACACCTCGGTCATACCGTCGCGGAGCTTAGGCGAAGCCCTGCGCCGGTGAACACATCATATCCGTCACCACGCCGTCGTGCTGACGAAACTCTCCCGTGAAGCTCAACTGGATCAAGAGCTCATGGTACGTCATCAAGCTGAACGTGTGCTGAACGCGGAGGTGCCGTACGTTCGGTGCTTGATCGGTTGGATCGCGAAGAAGTTCGACAACATCAACCGCGTCACTTGACGCTTCCGCTCCCGGTCTACGAGGGTACGTAGACACACTCTTCCCTCTCGTTGCTATGCATCTGGTAGATAGATCTTGCGTGATCGTAGGAAAATTTTAAAATACTACGTTCCCCAACAGTGGCATCATGAGCCAGGTCTATGCGTAGATGATATGCATGAGTAGAACACAATGAGTTGTGGGCGATACTAGTCATACTGCTTACCAGCATGTCATACTTTGCTTCGGCGGTATTGTGAGATGAAGCAGCCCGGACCGACATTACGCGTACGCTTACGCGAGACTGGTTTCACCGTTACGAGCACTCGTTGCTTAAAGGTGACTGGCGGGTGTCTGTCTCTCTCACTTTAGCTGAATCAAGTGTGGCTACGCCCGGTCCTTGTGAAGGTTAAAACAGCACATACTTGACGAAACATCGTTGTGGTTTTGTATGCGTAGGTAAGAACGGTTCTTGCTAAAGCCCGTAGCAGCCACGTAAAACTTGCAACAACAAAGTAGAGGACGTCTAACTTGTTTTTGCAGGGCATGTTGTGATGTGATCTGGTCAAGACATGATGAGTTATACGTTTTTGTATGAGATGATCATGTTTTGTAAAGTTATCGGCAACTGGCAGGAGCCATATGGTTGTCGCTTTATTGTATGAAATGCAATCGCCATGTAATTGCTTTACTTTATCACTAAGCGGTAGCGATAGTTGAGGAAGCAATAGTTGGCGAGACGACAACGATGCTACGATGGAGATCAAGGTGTCGCGCCGGTGACGAAGGTGATCATGACGGTGCTTTGGAGATAGAGATCAAAAGCACAAGATGATGATGGCCATATCATGTCACATATTTTGATTGCATGTGATGTTTATCTTATTATGCTTCTTATTTTGCTTAGAACGACGGTAGCATTATAAGATGATCCCTTACTAAATTTCAAGGTATAAGTGTTCTCCCTGAGTATGCACCGTTGCGAAAGTTCGTCGTGCCGAGACACCACGTGATGATCGGGTGTGATAAGCTCTACGTTCAAATACAACGGGTGTAAGCCAGTTTTGCACACGCAGAATACTCGGGTTAAACTTGACGAGCCTAGCATATACAGATATGGCCTCGGAACACTGGAGACAGAAAGGTCGAGCGTGAATCATATAGTAGATATGATCAACATAAGATGTTCACCATTGAAACTACTCCATCTCACGTGATGATCGGACATGGTTTAGTTGATTTGGATCACGTGATCATTTAGATGACCAGAGGGATGTCTATCTAAGTGGGAGTTCTTTAAATTAATATGATTAAATTGAACTTTAATTTATCATGAACTTAGTCCTGATAGTTTTGCATATCTATGTCGTTGTAGATCAATGGCCCGTGCTACCGTTCCTTTGAATTTTAATGCATTCCTAGAGAAAGCTAAGTTGAAAGATGATGGTAGCAATTACACGGACTGGGTCCGTAACCTGAGGATTATCCTCATTGCTGCACAGAAGAATTATGTCCTTGAAGCACCGCTAGGTGACAAGCCCCCTCCCGCTAATGTAGATGCTTTGAACGTCTGGCAGTCGCGGTCTGATGACTACACGATAGTTCAGTGTGCCATGCTTTACGGCTTAGAACCGGGACTTCAACGACGTTTTGAACGTCATGGACCATATGAGATGTTCCAGGAGTTGAAGTTAATATTTCAAGCAAATGCCCGGATTGAGAAATATAAGATTTCCAATAAGTTCTACAGCTGCAAGATGGAGGAGAATAGTCCTATCAGTGAACACTTGCTCACAATGTATGGGCACTATAATCATATGACTCAACTTGGTTGCCAAGTTGATGAAAATAGTGTTATTGATAGAATTCTTCAATCACTGCCACCAAGATATAATGGCTTCGTGATGAACTATAATATGCAAGGGATGCAAAAGACAATTCCCGAGCTCTTCGCTATGCTCACAGCTGCGGAGGTAGAAATCAAAAAGGAGCATCAAATGTTGATGGTTAACAGTACCACTAGTTTCAAGAAAAAGGGCAAGGAAGGGATTTTCAAGGAGAATAGCAAAATTGTTGCTGCTCTCACAGAAAAACTCAAGTATCGAACCAAGCCTGAAACTGAGTGCTTCTACTGCAAGGGGACTGGACACTGGAAACGGAACTGCCCCAAGTATTTGGCGGATAAGAAGGATGGCAAGGTGAACAAAGGTATATGTGATATACATGTTATTGATGTGTACCTTACTAATGCTCGTAGTAGTACCTGGGTATTTGATACCGGTTCGGTTGCTACTATTTGTAACTCAAAACAGGGACTACGGATTAAAAGAAGATTAGCTAAGGACGAGGTGACGATGCGCGTAGGAAACGGTTCCAAAGTCGATGTGATCGCCGTCGGCACACTACCTCTACATCTACCTTCGGGATTAGTATTAGACCTAAATAATTGTTATTTGGTGCCAGCGTTAAGCATGAACATTATATCTGGATCTTGTTTATTGCGAGACGGTTATTCATTCAAATCAGAGAATAATGGTTGTTCTATTTTTATGAATAATATCTTTTATGGTCATGCACCCTTGAAGAGTGGTCTATTCTTATAAGATCTCGATTGTAGTGATACACATATTCATAATATTGAAACCAAAAGATGCAAGGTTAATAATGATAGTGCAACTTATTTGTGGCACTGCCGTTTAGGTCATATTGGTGTAAAACGCATGAAGAAACTTCATAATGATGGACTTTTGGAATCACTTGATTATGAATCACTTGGTGCTTGCGAACCATGCCTCATGGGCAAGATGACTAAAACTCCGTTCTCCGGAACTATGGAGCGAGCAACAGATTTGTTGGAAATTATACATACTGATGTATGTGGACCAATGAGTGTTGATGCTCGCGGCGGGTATCTTTATTTTCTGACCTTCACTGATGATTTGAGCAGATATGGGTATATCTACTTAATGAAGCACAAGTCTGAAACATTTGAAAAGTTCAAAGAATTTCAGAGTGAAGTAGAGAATCATCGTAACAAGAAAATAAAGTTTCTACGATCTGATCGTGGAGGAGAATATTTGAGTTACGAGTTTGGTCTTCATTTGAAACAATGTGGAATAGTTTCACAACTCACGCCACCTGGAACACCACAGCGTAATGGTGTGTCCGAACGTCGTAACCGTACTTTATTAGATATGGTGCGATCTATGATGTCTCTTACCGATTTACCACTATCGTTTTGGGGTTATGCTTTAGAGACAGCTGCATTCACGTTAAATAGGGCACCATCTAAATCCGTTGATACGACACCTTATGAACTATGGTTTGGCAAGAAACCAAAGTTGTCGTTTCTTAAAGTTTGGGGCTGCGATGCTTATGCGAAAACACTTCAACCAGATAAGCTCGAACCCAAGTCCGAAAAATGTGTCTTCATAGGATACCCAAAAGAGACTGTTGGGTACACCTTCTATCACAGATCCGAAGGCAAAATATTCGTTGCTAAGAACGGCTCCTTTCTAGAAAAAGAGTTTCTCTCGAAAGAAGTGAGTGGGAGGAAAGTAGAACTTGATGAGGTAATTGTACCTTCTCCCGGATTGGAAAGTAGTACATCACGGGAAATTGTTCCAGTGATTCCTACACCAAGTAGTGAGGAAGTTAATGATAATGATCATGAAACTTTGGATCAAGTTTCTGCTGAACGTCGTAGATCAACCAGAGTACGTTCCGCACCAGAGTGGTACGGCAACCCAGTTCTGGAAATCATGTTACTAGACCATGATGAACCTACGGACTATGAGGAAGCGATGATGAGCCCAGATTCCGCAAAATGGCTTGAAGCCATGAAATCTGAGATGGGATCCATGTATGAGAACAAAGTGTGGACTTTGGTTGATTTGCCCGATGATCGGCAAGCCATCGAAAATAAATGGATCTTCAAGAGGAAGACCGACGCAGACGGTAATATTACTGTTTACAAAGCTCGACTTGTTGCGAAAGGTTTTCGACAAGTTCAAGGAGTTGACTACGGTGAGACTTTCTCACCTGTAGCGATGCTTAAGTCTGTCCGAATCATGTTAGCAATTGCCGCATTTTATGATTATGAAATCTGGCAAATGGATGTCAAAACTGCATTCCTAAATGGATATCTCAAAGAAGAGTTGTATATGATGCAATCGGAAGGTTTTGTCGATCCAAAAGGTGCTAACAAAGTATGCAAGCTCCAGCGATCCATCTATGGACTGGTGCAAGCATCTCGGAGTTGGAATATACGCTTTGATGAGGTGATCAAAGCATATGGTTTTATACAGACTTTTGGAGAAGCCTGTATTTACAAGAAAGTGAGTGGGAGCTCTGTAGCGTTTCTGATATTATATGTAGATGACATATTGTTGATTGGAAATGATATAGAATTTCTGGATAGCATAAAAGGATACTTGAATAAGAGTTTTTCGATGAAAGACCTCGGAGAAGCTGCTTACATATTAGGCATCAAAATCTATAGAGATAGATCAAGACGCTTAATTGGACTTTCACAAAGCACATACCTTGATAAGATTTTGAAGAAGTTCAAAATGGATCAGTCAAAGAAAGGGTTCTTGCCTGTTTTACAAGGTATGAAGTTGAGTAAGACTCAATGCCCGACCACTACAGAAGATAGAGAGAAAATTAAAGTCATTCCCTATGCCTCAGCCATAGGATCTATCATGTATGCAATGATGTGTACCAGACCTGATGTGTGCCTTGCTATAAGTCTAGCAGGGTGGTACCAAAGTAATCCAGGAGTGGATCACTGGACAGCGGTCAAAAACATCCTAAAGTATCTGAAAAGAACAAAGGATATGTTTCTCGTATATGGAGGTGACAAAGAGCTCGTCGTAAATGGTTACGTCGATTCTAGCTTTGACACTGATCCGGATGACTCAAAGTCACAAACCGGATATGTATTTTTATTGAACGGTGGAGCTGTTAGTTGGTGCAGTTCCAAGCAGAGCGTCATGGCGGGATCTACGTGTGAAGCTGAATACATAGCTGCTTCAGAAGTAGCAAATGAAGGAGTCTGGATGAAGGAGTTCATATCCGATCTAGGTGTAATACCTAGTGCATCGGGTCCAATGAAAATCTTTTGTGACAACACTGGAGCCATAGCCTTGGCGAAGGAATCCAGGTTTCACAAGAGAACAAAGCACATCAAAAGACGCTTCAATTCCATCCGCGATCTAGTCAAGGAGGGAGACATAGAGATTTGCAAAATACATACGGATCTGAATGTTGCAGACCCGTTGACTAAGCCTCTTCCACGGGCAAAACATGATCAGCACCAAGACTCCATGGGTGTGAGGATCATCACTTTGTAATCTAGATTATTGACTCTAGTTCAAGTGGGAGACTGAAGGAAATATGCCCTAGAGGCAATAATAAAGATGTTATTTGTATTTCCTTATATCATGATAAATGTCTTTTATTCATGCTAGAATTGTATTAACCGGAAACTTAGTACATGTGTGAATACATAGACAAAACAGTATGTCCCTAGTATGCCTCTACTAGACTAGCTCATTGATCAAAGATGGTTATGTTTCCTAGCCATAGACATGAGTTGTCATTTGATCAACGGGATCACATCATTAGGAGAATGATGTGATGGACAAGACCCATCCGTTAGCATAGCACTATGATCGTTTAGTTTTTTCTGCTATTGCTTTCTTCATGACTTATACATGTTCCTATGACTATGAGATTATGCAACTCCCGAATACCGTAGGAACACCTTGTGTGCTATCAAACGTCACAACGTAACTGGGTGATCATAAACATGCTCTACAGGTGTCTCCGAAAGTATTCGTGGTGTTGGCATAGATCAAGATTAGGATTTGTCACTCCGAGTGTCGGAGAGGTATCTCTGGGCCCTCTCGGTAACACACATCACAATAAGCCTTGCAAGCAAAACACTAATGAGTTAGTCACGAGATGATGTGTTACGGAATGAGTAAAGAGACTTGCCGGTAACGAGATTGAACTAGGTATAGAGATACCGACGATCGAATCTCGGGCAAGTAACATGCCGTTTGACAAAAGGAACAACGTATGTTGTTATGCGGTTCTGACCGATAAAAGATCTTCATAGAATATGTAGGAGCCAATATGAATATCCAGGTTCCGCTATTGGTTATTGACCGGAGATGAGTCTCGGTCATGTCTACATAGTTCTCGAACCCGTAGGGTCCGCACACTTAACGTTTGATGACGATCGGTATTATGAGTTTATGAGTATTGATGTACCGAAGGAAGTTCGGAGTCCCGGATGAGATCACGGACATGACGAGGAGTCTCGGAATGTCCGAGACATAAAGATTGATATATTGGACGGCTATATTCGGACACCGGAAGTATACCGGAAAAGTGTCGGATTTATCGGGAATGCCGGAGGGGGTTACCGGAACCCCCTACGAGAGGGGATGGTCCATAGTGGGCCTAAAGGGAAAGAGAGAGGCAGCCCATAGGGCTGGCCGGTGCCCCACCTAGGGTTCCTAGTTGGACTAGGATTGGGGGGGGGGGCGCCACCTCTCCTATTCCTTTCCCCCTTCTTCCTTTTAGGTGAATCCTACTAGGAATAGGATTGCAATCCTATTCCTAGTAGGACTCCTTCCCTAGCCGCACCAGGAAGGGCCGGCCGGCCTCCCTCCCTTGCTCCTTTATATACGGGGGCAGGGGGGCATCCAAAGACACACAAGTTGAATTGTTTTAGCCGTGTGCGGTGCCCCCATCAACAGAATCACACCTCGGTCATACCGTCGCGGAGCTTAGGCGAAGCCCTGCGCCGGTGAACACATCATATCCGTCACCACGCCGTCGTGCTGACGAAACTCTCCCGTGAAGCTCAACTGGATCAAGAGCTCGTGGGACGTCATCAAGCTGAACATGTGCTGAACGCGGAGGTGCCGTACGTTCGGTGCTTGATCGGTTGGATCGCGAAGAAGTTCGACAACATCAACCGCGTCACTTGACGCTTCCGCTCCCGGTCTACGAGGGTACGTAGACACACTCTTCCCTCTCGTTGCTATGCATCTGGTAGATAGATCTTGCGTGATCGTAGGAAAATTTTAAAATACTACGTTCCCCAACACTCACCATTAAGTCCGTAATACGGACATCTGACGTGTTAATTCCACGACAGTTGGCGCCCACCGTGGGGCCTGCGCACGGTGGTGTTGAGTTCTTGGAGGGATCTTTCCTATGGCGTCAAGAAGCTCGTGATTTGTCAACATGTGGGAGAACCGGAAATTTTATTGTTTGTGATCGGAATTGTGGTTAGCTTTGAAGCTGGTACTGCAAGGATCAGAGAGAAATTAGAATTGAAGACGTGCGCGAGATCAATCGGCGTAAGAATCAAGTCACTGAGGCCGACAAGAATACAAGAAAGAAAAATCGGGGCGAAACATGCGCCTGGCGAGCGGACAAATTTCTGCTGCAGTATCAAATTTGAACGGCAGCCGTATCTGACTGTTATTAGCATGGAAGGATTTATACTATCAACAAGCCATCGAGAAAAACTCGGACCTGAAATCAGTTGATACGAGTTACAACTCGCCGGGACCAACCGCTTCGTAACGTTTCCATCATCTATATCCGATGAGGACCAGTGTCCGTCGCTATCACGTAATATGACTCCCCAGGCCTGCTGCCAATTTCTCAATGGGCCAAGGCCAGAGCAAGATAAAAAAAAAGAGGGCCTGGTCGGAGGCCCAAGCGTGCACATCACCGACCGCCCAGGCGGGTACCGCAGAGGCACGTCACCTCCTGCGCTGTCTCCCGCATCGCCCGGCGCCCGCCCAACGCGCCATCGCTTTTTCTTGCGTCCACCTACCGCGATTTCCTGCGCTACCGTGTCTGCGCATTTTCGCCAAGTCCGAGACAAGGTCTGCGGCACGGGTGATTTCTCGACGACGTAACTGCCCCAGACTGAGATGGAATTGATCTGCTGTTCCTACGCGTACAAATCACCCAGACTGCAGTTTTTCTTCGCCGAGACAGACATGTGTTCTTTCTCCGCTGGATCGTCTATGCGAAGGAGCCACCGTACGCCACTACCAGAAAGCTTGGCCACCTGCGGCTTTAAAGTCCTGAAGGAATCGGTGCCACCGCTTCTTTTTCCTGTGGTGGAGACTAGTAGAATCCAAAGAAACAAAGGGCTACTTGCACTAGTACAGACGAAAACTGGGGCTGATTGATGGTTAATCCGGCCGCTGAAGGAATAAGCAAAACAAGACTACAAGATTTAGTACTAGTATCCATATTCATCCGGAAAATAAATCAGGTGCTATCTATTCTCAATATTTCTAGCACATATTAATTCTTCTGGAACAATTACTCTGTCTTTCAATATATTGTATGCAGGACAAAGTCTACTACAAAAATGACATCATAAATGTGAGGCTCGCACCGGCTTAGCTGTCGTGGTCAACTCTCGTGCCTGCACCGGCTACCACTGCTGCAACTCGTCTGTCTGCGCACCCGCGCGCTGGTCTCCAACGCCGCGGCCGACTCCCTCGCCAATGGATGTGCGCACGCCACCGCTTCCGCGGTCCGGTCTACATTAACACGCCGGTGCCGCACCTGTCCTCATAAACCGGCCCAGCTGATACGCGTGCGAGTCGCTGCCCCGTTGCTACGCTTACATCAATACGTGGCCGGCTCATCTGTTCTCCAGGCGAATCAGGTGATATCTATTCTATTTATTTTTAATACATATTAATTCGTCCGAGAAAAAATTCCTCGCCCTGCTGTATTTTATATGCAGGAAAATTATTCATTATAAAATAGTATTATACCACGAAGATGGAGGCACGCCAAATATTGTTCGACACAAGTGATCGTCGTTATTCCACAGATTCAAGCGCCGGTTTACAACGCCTTGGCCGTCTCTCGCGATCGCACCGGTTTACAACGCCGTGGCCGTCTCTCGCGACCACACCGGTTTACAACGCCGTGACCGTCTCTCGCGACCACACCGGTTTACAACGCCGTGACCGTCTCTCGCGACCACACCGGTTTGCAACGCTGGCTCACAACGAGGAAGGCAACTAGCCCGTCGGCGCCGGCCGACCCATCTGTTCTTCAAGCAAATCAGGTGTTATCCCTTCTATATATTTTATCAAGACATTTTATTTCCTCTGAGCATCACACTGCCTATTGGTGTTTTCTATATACAGGTAAAATCATTGTTATACTGCGGATATAAAACACGCACTGGCAATGTTCTACAACGGCGTTTTCCTCCGTGTCACATTATCTGATGAACGAACGGCCGGTTCACGCATCCGCACCGGTTTACAACGCGGGGGGCAACTTGCTTATCTGCGCCGGTTTACAACTGCGGCCGATTCATATATCTGTGCTGCCACGGATGCTGCGGTTGTTTCACTGTCCGCCCTGTGATCCGGTCTATTCAACATACCGGTTCAAATTCACTCAGGTGATATCCATCTACAGTATTATTTCTCTTGTTATATATCATTTTTCATTAAGGAAATAAGATGCTTTGATCAGTCTATCTGGTTGTGCAGGGCAACTCCGTGTACTCAGCTGATGTGATAACTGAAGGGCTTTCTGTTCAAACATAGGTCGTATTCGAACCAAAGAGAACATAGCCAAACTTACTGAAGAGCTTTCTATTCAAGCATAGGTCGTATCCGGACCAAGGAGGACATAGCATAATGCCCTCTGGATGGTACCCGCATCTAGTGATTGGCTAAGTTTCATGGAGGCCCTCTGGATGGTGACAACCATCCAGTGATTGGCTAAAGTTTTTCCTATGGTTCTACGGGAACCATGGAGGCCCTCTGGATGGTGACAACCATCCAGTGATTGGCTAAAGTTTTTCCTATGGTTCTACGGGAACCATGGAGGCCCTCTGAATGGTGACAACCATCCAGTGATTGGCTAAAGTTTTTCCTATGGTTCTACGGGAACCATGGAGGCCCTCTGGATGGTGACAACCATCTAGTGATTGGCTAAAGTTTTTCCTATGGTTCTACGGGAACCATGGAGGCCCTCTGGATGGTGACAACCATCCAGTGATTGGCTAAAGTTTTTCCTATGGTTCTACGGGAACCATAGAGGCCCTTTGGATGGTACCCGCATCCAGTGATTGGCTAAAGTTTTATATGGCCAGCAAGGGGCAGGATTGTACCCGAATTCTAGCTTAAACCCATGTTGGTCATATCCGGTTCCTATGGATGGTACCCACATCCATCGACCGGCCCTCTGGATGGTACCCGCATCCATTGATTGGCTGAACCTTGCTTTGAGCCTGGCAGCTCGTAAAAAGCCTCGACTACATGGTTTTATTTGCAAACTTGCATTTCTGGTATTTGTGTTTTATGGTTCTTTGATCCGGAGTGGGACTTGACAGAGAACTTGACAGAGAAGATTGTTAAGATTGGAATTTTTTAATGTTTGGTTATAGAGAACTTGACAGAGGATCTGAATAAAATACACCAACCGCGAGTGTAACCGTAATCGTCTCTTTTCGAGTAAGTTCGGGAAGAGAACACGGTGTGGTTATGTTTGACTCGTAGGAAGGTCAGGATCACTTAGTGATCATTACTAGTTTGCGACCGTTTGCGTAGATGCTCATATTATTCTTGTACTTGTAATTTAGCCACCATACAAATGCTTAGCCGCTGCTGCAACCTCACCACTGATCCTTTCCATACCCATTAAGCTTTGCTAGTCTTGATACCCATGGTAATGGGATTGCCGAGTCCTCGTGGCTCACAGATACTACAACAACAGTTGTAAGTACAACTTTTCCGATGACGTGACGTGAGAGCGATGTTACTTGTGTTGGAGTTCTTTCTTCTTCTTCTTCGTCAATCTTGGGATAGGTTCCTGGTCGGCAGCCTGGGATAGCAGGATGGATGTCGTTGTGCTGTTCATGTGTTTCATCCGTAGTCGGATGTCTTGTGTATGATGTTGTATTTATGTGGCAGTTGTATGACTTTTATGTATCCTCATCTATTTATTATCCATCTTGTTAAGCGCCCAATGCGGTTGTGCCCCAATCACGAGGTTACGACGTGATCGAGATAGAATCGCATCTTGGGCGTGACAACAGTTCACATACAATTTTTATCAAAAGATAATTTTCCTTTACTTGGTTCATTTATTATTCTGTAGTAATCAGTCATGTATTTCTAGAGTTTCGAAGGTTCTCACATTTCATGTTGTCTATAACTTATCATGCTTGTAACAAGGGTGAAGGAAATATTGTGTGGGATTGAGTGAAAAATCTAAGCATGCGTACTTATATATATATATATATATATATATATATATATATATATATATATATATATATATATATTTTGAAATTGATCGTGAGTTGTGTGTTACTCTATGTCGTTTACAAAAATTTTTTCTTTGCCTGTTTTCGCTGCAATGCCAGTGTTTCAGTAGTGTATCTCCCGTTGCAACGCACGGGAAGTTTTCCTAGTATATTATAAAGCACCAACCAACCGATACAACCAACTCGCTGGGGCCACGGCACAAACAAGCCCAAAAGAAAAAACGAGAGAAACAAATGCCGGCACCGGCAACTCAACTAAGTGAAGATGGCCGATATCCGCCGCACCCTCTAGAGAAGTACCACCGCATGCCTAGCACTCCGAAGTCCCGCGTACCAAGCAACACCTTCAGGAAGGAATGCGACGATGACGCCGCTACTGCCCGGACAGGTCCTAGGGTTTCCCACAGTACGCGGTTGGTAGATGGGAAGGGGTATCACCGACGCCCCTCAAGAAGGCCAGCAACGCCCACGGGCGCAGCCACGCCGGTAGCGGACAAGCCGCCAGGGATTTCTCCCGCCCCGAAACCAACACCAACATAGACAATCGAGAGTGCACCACCCAACATGCTACCCACCAGCCTGTGCCACCACGGATACCGCACCAACTTCATCGTCCCACCGAGGCCACCAACACGAGGCCTGGAGGGAGGACGAGGGGACATCGGGCTCGGGGAAACCGCAACGCAGCCGACATGAGGGGACAACCTCCACCGCGCCGCAAAAGCCGACCGGACGTAGCGACAGGGACTTACCAGGCCTCCACAGACCCGGTCGGACCCCAACGAATTCGGACAATCCTTGCCGCCACGTTGCAGCACACCGGCCACCATCACCACCTGCAGCCACAGCCGTCTTTCCACCACCAGGGAGCCGCGCAACCGAGCTCCGAACCACCAGGGAGGTTGGAATGATCTTCGCAATGAGTACTCCTCAACTAGTGATTTCCGAGTGTCTCTCCTCTCGAACAAATTCATTAAAACGAGTCGTTCGGTCTGGGGGTCTCCTAGACCCAATGTCAGCACCATATCGGCGTCTATAATTAAACCGCTCATATTATAAGTGACACATGGAGTATTTGTTTGAAACTCACGGCTGCGTGGATATTTTTCAGGCCGTGTGGTCCTACCTACCTACGATTTCCGTGTGCTAAGATAGCTCTAAGGGCATGTACAATGGTTGCTAAGATAGTCTTATCTTAAGTTTTGCATGTAAATTAGAGATGATAAAAAAACAAGTCTACAATGGGTCATCTCTTTGCCTTATCTTCAATAATTAGTTATTCCTAAAAACATGGTGAGACAAATTGTGCTAAGCTATCATCTCTTGTCTTCTCTTAAATAAGACTAGCAAAAGAGCCCGTGCGTTGCAACGGGATAGAAAAAACACACGTTCTTAACCCAATAACCACGACTCGAGACCCTGGTAGGTAGATGTTCTTTATTTTAAAATGGCATCACATTTGTGTTCCCGATGATGGTCTCAAACGTATTTGAATATGGTCAGTCCTAAGGCGTCTCTCTCTCACACACACGTACGCGCGCTCGCACGCACACAATCGCTCAGAATAAGATGAGAAATATGTTATTTTTTTCCCGTGAGGTTTTCAGAGTTGTGCGTGCATGGTTATCAATGTTTTTTCCTCTCAATCTGGTTTTAATGTGTGTTTATTTGCAATTTGGATCGCCACCAGTGCGAAAGAAAAATGGACCGTGCACTATAGATTAAGTTTGCACCCAAATTAATAGTTTAGAAATATTTAACAGCTAAAAGTAACAGTATATTTAGATTCTACACATTTTTCTAATCAAATTTCATATATAATATGTTAAAATCGGAGTTACAGTTTAAAAGATAAGGATATTTTTGTTTATCAAATGGACCGTGCACTATAGATTAAGTTTGCACCCAAATTAACAGTTTAGAAATATTTAACAGCTAAAAGTAACAGTTTATTTAAATTCTACACATTTTTCTAATCAAATTTCATATATAATATGTTAAAATCGGAGTTACGGTTTAAAAGATAAGGATATTTTTGTTTTAGATAAACTGCAGATTAATTAACCAAACGGTTAGTGGTTTTTCTGTTAAAACACAAAAAAACGATTCGGCTGACTTAAATATGGATGGCGGGTTGATTACATGAAACCTGAGGGGTTTTTATGCGAAAATGCCAAATAACGGTTCGGTATGACTTAAACGTGTAGTGCGGGTTAATTTATAGAAAACAGAGGGGCTTTTCTGCAAAGTGGCATGACGGACGGGCTGAAACCCAACTTTCTTTATTATTACTAGCAAAAGAGCCCGTGCGTTGCAACGGGATAGAAAAAAACACACGTTCTTAACCCAATAACCACGACTCGAGACCCTGGTAGGTAGATGTTCTTTATTTTAAAATGGCATCACATTTGTGTTCCCGATGATGGTCTCAAACGTATTTGAATATGATCAGTCCTAAGGCGTCTCTCTCTCACACACACGTACGCGCGCTCGCACGCACACAATCGCTCAGAATAAGATGAGAAAAATGTTATTTTTTTCCCGTGAGGTTTTTTCAGAGTTGTGCGTGCATGGTTATCAATGTTTTTTTCCTCTCAATCTGGTTTTAATGTGTGTTTATTTGCAATTTGGATCGCCACCGGTGCGAAAGAAAAACGGACCGTGCACTATAGATTAAGTTTGCACCCAAATTAATAGTTGAGAAATATTTAACAGCTAAAAGTAACAGTTTATTTAGATTCTACACATTTTTCTAATCAAATTTCATATATAATATGTTAAAATCGGAGTTACGGTTTAAAAGATAAGGATATTTTTGTTTTAGATAAACTGCAGATTAATTAACCAAAAGGTTAGGGGTTTTTCTGTTAAAACACAAAAAAACGATTCGGCTGACTTAAATATGGATGGCGGGTTGATTACATGAAACCTGAGGGGTTTGTATGAGAAAATGCCAAAAAACGGTTCGGTATGACTTAAACGTGTAGTGCGGGTTAATTTACAGAAAACAGAGGGGCTTTTCTGCAAAGTGGCATGACGGACGGGCTGAAACCCAACTTTCTTTATTATTAGGTAAAGATAAAGATAAAGATTAGGTAAAGATAAGACAAGCCTTCTTTTATGATTTCTCTCTCCTCCACCTCATCATTTATCTTACATGGCATTCTTAAGTTAGAACCATTGTGAGACACCGACTCTTTCCTTCTTTAGGGGCGACGCAAGTACATAAATCTACAGAATCCAAATTAGTTTCCTTGTTGCTACCCGTCTCCGCGATAAACTCGGCCCATACGCGCTGGTTTCCATATATGCGATCGATTTTCGATCCGACGGACGCACGGCCCAATCAATTCCCGATCCAAACATTCCATATCCTGGTCGTTCCCGTCGTAGCTTCCTCCGCACGGGCTCGGCCGGGACTGCCTTTCCTTGCAGCCGACGCCGTTTGGACTCCTGCTCGGATCCGGTGCAGACTCCACTTCGCGTTTAACCACCGTCCTTCTATATAAGGCGGCACGCAGCGGCGGCCTCCCCACACCACCCGCACCGCGTCCACCTTCTCCCTTCCGCCTCTCGCCATCGCAAACGCGCATCAGCTCCGTCCCGCAAGAAACCATCCATCGGAGGCGATCCAAGGAAGGGGGGTGATGGTGTCGCCGCCGTCCTTCCCGGGCTCCGACGCCTGCGAGGGCGACGGCTCGCCGCACGGGGTCAAGAAGATGTGGACCAAGGAGGAGGACGATCTGCTGCGGGAGCAGGTGCGGCGCTGCGGCGGCCCGCACAACTGGGACTCCATCTGCCGAGGCCTGCCCGGCCGCAACTCCAAGTCGTGCCGCCTCCGCTGGTGCCAGCACCTCGACCCCAGGGTGGAGGCCGTCAAGCCCTTCACCATCGAGGAGGACATGCTCATCGTCAAGTACCAGGCCGCCTACGGCAACCGCTGGTCCACCATCGCCGAGTTCCTGTCCGGCCGCACCGACAATGCCGTCAAGAACCGCTGGAACTCCGTCCTCCGCAAGCGCCAGGAGCACGCGCCCTCCCAACAGGGCCAGACGCGCCCGTGGGCTCCTTCCGCCCCCCGACATGCCACGGGCCCCGAGGTCACGCCCCGGTGCCTGCCGCTGTTCCCTGGTTCGTGCGAGGAGGTGTCGGAGGCTGACACATCTGCGCCGGCGAGGAAGTGCCTCGACCTGTTCCCTCTGGCGCCCGGGGATATCAGGGCCAATGCGGCTGCAGCGGCGCCGCCCAGTGACATGGCTTGCGGAGCAGGCGACCCGCTCACCGAGCTGAGGATCTGGCCGGAGGCGAGAGTGGTGTTCGACGTAATGCCGCTCCAGGCTTACCGGACGTAGATTCATTCTAGTCTTCTTGCCTAGACTTGGTTGTTCATTCATCTTACTTTTTGCTGATCGTGGGGAATTTTCCTAGTGGGATTTGACTTGTAATGGAAGAGCTGCGGGTGATCAAAAATGTTGTTAGGACTCCATTGTAACGGAAGATCTGTGGATCTTGGTACCAACAGAACTCTGGATTTTCTGTAATTGTCTTGCTTTGCTGGTTAGGTAAAACCGTAAAAGATACTCCCTCCGTTCTAAAATAGATGACCCAACTTTGTATTAACTTTAGTACACAGTTAATACAAAGTTGGGTCATCTATTTTGAAACGGAGGGAGTAGTTTTGAACTTAGTGTAATTCTTTCTTTGTGCTTCTTGATGATCAAGAAAAATCTGAACGTCTTGTAGTTTGCATGACCATTGTAATCAACAAATCAATCTATAGCAATTTTCTTGTTCACTGGAGATTACTGTATTTTCTTGCTTGTTGGTTATTGGAAGTAATCCAGAAAGATTTTACGTTCTTTGTAGTAGTACCTTTTCCTTGCTCGTCGATGTGCTGTTTTCCCGGTTCAGTACTTCAGTTACTCCTGATGTGCTTGGATTCAGTACTTAGGTTACTCATGATCTTCCAACAAAAAATTGAAAAGTTGCTCATGATCTTCCAGGGCCAATCGCTGTCAAGACAAAGCAGCCTTTTCAGCTATTTTCATTGAATCTGAATTCTGAAACAGCTGGGATTGGAATGCTCTTTTCAGTGCCCATGGCTATTTATTTATTTTTGCAAAAGAAAATAAATACTAGTGGGTATTTCCGAATTTTCTGGCTTGTTGAAGCATTCACACAGATTATACATTCTTGGTGTACCTTTTTTGCATTTTTCGGCACATGGATCGATGTGGATCAAATTTGTCCAATTTGTTTTTGAGAGAAAAAATGGGAATCAAGATACGACCCACCTTGAGAAGTTCAATTGTTTTTTTACATAGTATTTTGCCCTGCATTCACCATCTATTTTATAATTTATTTGAAAATTCAAAGCAGATTTGCTTATTTGCATTAAGCTTTGAATTCCGAAACAATTGAGGTCGGAGATTAGACTACTTTTTTTATAGGGAAAGCCTTAATTAAAACATTGTGTCCTTGAGGTTATTAAGAATAAAGCTTGGGGTTCGACCCAATTATGAGAAGATTTGTCAACAAAAGACCTTTTTAGCTAACTTGTGTGCCACTCCATTTGCTTCTTGATGGCAATGCCGAAATTCAATTGTCCCAATATCCCTTTCAATCTCAATGTGCATATATCGCTCCCGTCGGATTATACCATTCTTGTTGTCCCAAGCACAATTCAATTACTTTAACAATGCAACGGTTGCATAGATCTTGCGATCTTACCTACAGGCTACTATTAAGATCATAGTGCCAAAACACAATGAACAAGAATCATGGTTTTGTAAACCAGTAGTTGGTGCTAACCTTCGTTTGTTAGGTATCCCACAAATATGACATTAATTCTTGCCCGCTGAAGCCAGTGGTTCTCTTGCTTTTTGAGAAGGCGTTCTTATTTCATAATAGAGTTCATTCTTCCTCGCCTCATTCTCATCAGACATCGGACTAGGGATGGCAATGGGGGCAATCCCCTATGGGGATACCTACAACATCCCCAACCCCATCTATTCCCTATCATCCCATCCCCATCTCTGTTTACATGACTGGGGATGAAATTTCCCCATACCCATGACCCACTGGGGAACGGGGCCCCATTAGGGTCCCCATCCCCATAAACAAATACTCATATACTCCCTCCATTCCCTTAAACAAGGCCACTATGAAAAATAGGTTTTGCATCTATACAAGGCCACTAACAGAAATCGAGGCAAAAATTAATGATGTTTTCTCGTAGTAGCAACTTGTTTAATACTTGCATGCATGTAGTCATAATGACAGTATGCTACTTCCTTCTCATTTCTTACTTGCATGCATACAAGCGTATTAATGATCTCATTCAACGAGAAGAAAAGTTGACTTGCAAAATAGTCATTAAATTTAACCTTGGTAACTGAAATTTGAGTTTGTGGCCTTGTATAAGGGAATGGAGGGAGTACGTAATATGACACCCTATAATCAACATACATAAATGGTGTTGTCCTTGTCCTGCTAATGCATATCTAGGTCGTACTAACTTCTTGGTCATGGTGGCAGATGAGATGAGGACGTGAGATAGGTTTAATGTTATTTTCCAGAGCTTTTTTTGTTTTCGCAAGTTTGTTTGAGAATATTTTAAGGTTGACCGTAGTGTCACAGTTACTAACCGGGTCCCCGATGGGTATTGGTTCTGGGGAATAGGATATCATCCCCATCCCCATTGTACCCTATGGGGAATAAATTAGTTTGGTAAATATCCCCATGGGGATGTTTTTCGCCCATCCCCACCCCCTAATAGATGAAATCCCCATGGGTTTGGCGGGCATGAGGCCCCGTTGCCACCCCTACATCGGACCACACATCACCTTCTCTAGCTCATGTTGCACCATGCGCAAACATTTCTCTGGCTTATTGAGGAATTTCCCATTCTGGTTGCCTCAAAGCATCGCCTTCCTGTTCTCCTCTGAGCATTTACCACACGGTAGTAGTCAGTATCCAAACAACAACGACCGATGATCACTGTGATTAAACTCTAAGTGGACAAGAGCCACGTAAGGATGCATAGTTTACCATGCACTGCTTGACATTGCCCGATCAAGATGCTTCTTGATCTGACCCTTTCTCCAGGTGAAATTATCGCTTATGAACCCAATGTTCTTGAGCTCACAACCATTGAGAGCACCACAAAAAATTTCCATATACTTTTGGGGACGAGGGTTGGCCTGCTTTCTCCTCCATGAACATGATTTCTTTATGTCACACACCAATAGCCATGGGTGGTCAGGGTATTTAGGTAGCGCATGCGCTCCCATGTCTAGTGTTTCTCCTCACAACGGAATTAATCATAAGTTCCAGTGAGTCTCCATTCCCTTCCACCACCTTCACCACCTTAACATCAATGTAATAAGGTGTTGCAAACAATTTATACACACTAACCTCTCTTCTCCAAATAGCACTAACCACCCTTCCTTATCACCCACTAAGGCAATTTTAGATTTCGTACGCAAGTTTCTAGACAAACACTCAACTGGATACCTATCGAGGTGTGTCTCCGACAGGAGCAATACCTTAGGGTTACAACAACGATGGGAAACCATGAATGCTCGAACTGCCGCAATGTTACAAAACTACGATAGTTCAAGAATGGGAGTTCCATTTTTGCCGAGGCTCCCATCCGAGAGAGGCTACTGATCATGTCGAACTTGCACCACCCTCCTGTCTTTTTTATCATTCCATTTCCCTAATTTGATAGGTCCTAACTGTTCTCCATAGCTACCTTGGCTTTGTCACCTTACCTACTGGGATAACATTGAATGGATCCTGGTCAGTGTTTTCTTCCTCCTCTTCATCTTCCAAAGATAATATTTTCCTCACCCCCTTTTCACCCTCAGACATATATACACTTTTTTACTCGGGATAGATGTCATGTCTGCAAGCTCATTCTCTTATTCTTGGTCTTATTCTAGGCACCCTTGGAATGTAGGAACCAATCCATATAATCCCCTTTACCTCTGCCTGGACAAAGTCAGTACGGCCATTTCCAAAGTCAGCTATGTCACTGACGGTGTCCTGGACGAAGGGTGAAGGAAATATGCCCTAGAGGCAATAATAAAGTTGTTATTTATATTTCCTTATATCATGATAAATGTTTATTATTCATGCTATTGTATTAACCGGAAACTTAGTACATGTGTGAATACATAGACAAAACAGAGTGTCCCTAGTATGCCTCTACTAGACTAGCTCATTGATCAAAGATGGTTATGTTTCCTAACCATAGACATGAGTTGTCATTTGACCAATGGGGTCACACCATTAGGAGAATGATGTGATGGACAAGACCCATCCGTTAGCTTAGCAACTTGATCGTTTAGTTTTATTGCTATTGCTTTCTTCATGACTTATACATGTTCCTATGACTATGAGATTATGCAACTCCCGAATACCGGAGGAACACTTTGTGTGCTACCAAACGTCACAACGTAACTGGGTAATTATAAAGGTGCTCTACAGGTGTCTCCGAAGGTACTTGTTGGGTTGGCGTATTTCGAGATTAGGATTTGTCACTCCGATTGTCGGAGAGGTATCTCTGGGCCCTCTCGGTAATGCACATCATAAAAGCCTTGCAAGCAAATGACTCATGAGTTAGTCACGAGATGATGTATTACGGAACGAGTAAAGAGACTTGCCGGTAACGAGATTGAACTAGGTATGATAATACCGACGATCGAATCTCGGGCAAGTAACATACCGATGACAAAGGGAACAACGTATGTTGTTATGCGGTTCGACCGATAAAGATCTTCACAGAATATGTAGGAGCCAATATGGGCATCCAGGTTCCGCTATTGGTTATTGACCGGAGAGATGTCTCGGTCATGTCTACATAGTTCTCGAACCCGTAGGGTCCGCACGCTTAACGTTTCGTTGACGATATAGTATTAAATGAGTTATGTATGTTGGTGACCGAATGTTATTCGGAGTCCCGGATGTGATCACGGACATGACGAGGAACTCTGGAATGGTCTGGAGATAAAGATTAATATATGGGATAATAGTGTTTGACCTCCGGAAGGGTTCCGGAATTCACCGGAAGGGGTTCCGGATGTTTCCCGAAGTGTTTGGGTACGAGAACACTTTATTTGGGCCAAAGGGGAAAGCCCACGAGGCTTTAGGAAAGTGCAAAAGGAAGTTTTGCGGAGACCAGAGGCTAGACGCCAGGAACCCTGGCGTCTAGGGGGTAGACGCCGTGAACCCTGGCGTCTAGCCCTGGAGTCCGAGTGGGACTCTTTCCTTTCGGGCAAAACCGACTTTGAGGAGGCTTTTGCTCCAAGTTTCGACCCCAGGGCTCAACATATAAATAGAGGGGTAGGGCTAGCACCCAAGACACATCAAGATACACCAAGCCGTGTGCCGGCTACCCCGACCCTCTAGTTTATCCTCCGTCTAGTTTCTGTAGTGCTTGGCGAAGCCCTGCAGAGATTGTTCTTCATCAACAACCGTCACCACGCCGTCGTGCTGCCGGAACTCATCTACTACTTCGCCCGTCTTGCTGGATCAAGAAGGCGAGGACGTCATCGAGCTGAACGTGTGCTGAACGCGGAGGTGCCGTACGTTCGGTACTAGATCGGGACGGATCGTGAAGGTGCACGACTACATCAACCGCGTTGATAAACGCTTCCGCTTTAGGTCTACGAGGGTACGTAGACACACTCTCCCCTCTCGTTGCTATACATCTAGTAGATAGATCTTGCGTGATCGTAGGAAAATTTTGAAAATACTACGTTCCCCAACAGTGGCATCAGAGCCAGGTCTATGCGTAGATGATATGCACGAGTAGAACACAATAAGATTGTGGACGATACTAGTCATACTGCTTACCAGCATGTCATACTTTGCTTCGGCGGTATTGTGAGATGAAGCGGCCCGGACCGACATTACGCGTACGCTTACGCGAGACTGGTTTCACCGTTACGAGCACTCGTTGCTTAAAGGTGACTGGCGGGTGTCTGTCTCTCTCACTTTAGCTGAATCAAGTGTGGCTACGCCCGGTCCTTGTGAAGGTTAAAACAGCACATACTTGACGAAACATCGTTGTGGTTTTGTATGCGTAGGTAAGAACGGTTCTTGCTAAGCCCGTAGCAGCCACGTAAAACTTGCAACAACAAAGTAGAGGACGTCTAACTTGTTTTTGCAGGGCATGTTGTGATGTGATATGGTCAAGACATGATGAGTTATACGGTTTTGTATGAGATGATCATGTTTTGTGAAGGTGATCATGACGGTGCTTTGGAGATGGAGATCAAAAGCACAAGATGATGATGGCCATATCATGTCACATATTTTGATTGCATGTGATGTTTATCTTATTTTGCTTCTTATTTTGCTTAGAACGACGGTAGCATTATAAGATGATCCCTTACTAAATTTCAAGGTATAAGTGTTCTCCCTGAGTATGCACCGTTGCGAAAGTTCGTCGTGCCGAGACACCACGTGATGATCGGGTGTGATAAGCTCTACGTTCAAATACAACGGGTGTAAGCCAGTTTTGCACACGCAGAATACTCGGGTTAAACTTGACGAGCCTAGCATATGCAGATATGGCCTCGGAACACTGGAGACCGAAAGGTCGAGCGTGAATCATATAGTAGATATGATCAACATAAGATGTTCACCATTGAAACTACTCCATCTCACGTGATGATCGGACATGGTTTAGTTGATTTGGATCACATGATCATTTAGATGACCAGAGGGATGTCTATCTAAGTGGGAGTTCTTTAATTAATATGATTAAATTGAACTTTAATTTATCATGAACTTAGTCCTGGTAGTATTAGCATATCTATGTTGTAGATCAATAGCTCCCCGTTTATTTTATATGTTCCTAGAGAAAACTAAGTTGAAAGATGTTAGTAGCAATGATGCGGAATTGTTCCGTGATCTGAGGATTATCCTCATTGCTGCACAGAAGAATTATGTCCTTGATGCACCGCTAGGTGACATACCTATTGCAGGAGCAAATGCAGACGTTATGAACGTTTTGACAAAAGCTCGGTATGATGACTACTTGATAGTTTAAGTGCACCATGCTTTACGGCTTAGAACCGGGATTTCAAAAATGTTTTGAACGCCACGGAGCATATAAGATGTTCCAAGAGTTGAAATTAGTATTTCATACTCATGCCCGTGTCGAGAGGTATGAGACCTTTGACAGTACTTTGCCTACAAGATGGAGGAGAATAGCTCAACCAGTGAGCATGTGCTCAAATTGTCTGGGTGCTGCAATTGCTTGAATCAAGTGGGAGTTAATCTTCCAGATAAGATAGTAATTGACAAATTCTCTAGTCACTATCACCAAGTTAGTAGAACTTCGTGATGAACTATAATATGCAAGGGATGACGAAAGTAATTCCCGAGCTCTTCGCGATGCTGAAATCGGCGAAGGTAGAAATCAAGAAAGAGCATCAAGTGTTGATGGTTAACAAGACCACTTGTTTCAAGTAAAGGGCAAAGGGATAGAAGGGGAACTTCAAGAAGAATGACAAGCAAGTTGTCACTCCCATGAAGAAACCCAAAGCTAAACTCAAGCCTGAAACTAAGTGCTTCTACTGCAAAGGAAATGGTCACTGGAAGTGGAGCTGCCCTAGATACTTGGCGGATAAGAAGGATGGCAAAGTGAACAAAGGTATATTTGATATACAGATTATTGATGTGTATTTTACTAGTGTTCATAGCAAACCCCTCGGTATTTGATACTGGTTTAGTTGCTAATGAGTAGTAACTCGAAATGGGAGTTGCATAATGAACAGAAACTAGTTAAAGGATGAAGTGACGATGTGTATTGGAAGTAGTTCCAAGATTGATATGATCATCATCGCATACTCCCTATACTTTCGGGATTAGTGTAAAACCTAAATAAATGTTATTTGGCATTTGCGTTGAGCATGAATATGATTTGACCATATTTGTTGCAACACGGTTATTCATTTAAAGTCATAGAATAATTGTTATTCTGTTTACATGAATAAAACCTTCTATGGTCATACACCCAATGAAAATGGTTTGTTGGATCTCGATCGTGTGATACACATATTCATAATATTGAAGCCAAAAGATGCAAGGTTAATAATGATAGTGCAACTTATTTGTGGCACTGCCGTTTAGGTCATATTGGTGTAAAGCGCATGAAGAAACTCCATAGTGATGGACTTTTGGAATCACTTGATTATGAATCATTTGGTGCTTGCGAACCATGCCTCATGGGCAAGATGACTAAAACTCCGTTCTCCGGAACTGTGGAGCGAGCAACAGAGTTGTTGGAAATCATACATACTGATGTATGCGGACCAATGAGTGTTGAAGCTCGCGGCGGGTATCGTTATTTTCTGACCTTCACTGATGATTTAAGCAGATATGGGTATATCTACTTAATGAAGCACAAATCTGAAACTTTTGAAAAGTTCAAAGAATTTCAGAGTGAAGTGGAGAATCATTGTAACAAGAAAATAAGAGTTTCTACGATATGATTGTAGAGGTAAAATATTTGAGTTAGCGAGTTTGGCCTTCAATAAAAACAAATGTGAAATAGTTTCACTACTCACGCCACCTGGAACACCACAGTGTAATGGTGTGTCCGAACGTCATAACCGTACTTTATTAGATATGGTGCGATCGATGATGTCTCTTACCGATCTACCACTATCGCTTTTGGGGTTATGCATTAGAGACAGCTACATTCACGTTAAATAGGGCACCATCTAAATCCGTGGAGATGACACCGTATGAACTGTGGTTTGACGAGAAACCTAAGCTGTCATTTCTTTAAGTTTGGGACTGCGATGCTTATGAGAAAAAGTTTCAACATGATAAGCTCGAACCCAAATCGGAGAAGTAAATCTTCATAGGATACCCAAAAGAAACTATTGGGTACACCTTCTATCACAGATCCGAAGGCAAGGTCTTTGTTGCTAAGAGTGGATCCTTTCTAGAGAAGGAGTTTCTCTCGAAAGAAGTGAGTGGGAGGAAAGTAGAACTTGATGAGGTAATTGTACCTTCTCCCGAATTGGAAAGTGGAACATCACAGAAACTAGTTCCAGTGACCCTACACCAACTAGTGAGGAAGCTAATGATGATGATCATGAAACTTCAGATCAAGTTTCTGCTGAACGTCGTAGATCAACCAGAGTACGTTCCGCACCAGAGTGGTACGGCAACCTAGTTCTGGAAGTCATGTTACTAGACCATGATGAACCTACGAACTATGAGGAAGCGATGATGAGCCAAGATTCCGCAAAATGGCTTGAGGCCATGAAATCTGAGATGGGATCCATGTATGAGGACAAAGTGTGGACTTTGGTTGACTAGCCCAATGATCGGCAAGCCATCGAAAATAAATGGATCTTCAAGAGGAAGACTGACACTGACGGTAATGTTACTGTTTACAAAGCTCGACTTGTTGTGAAAGGTTTTCGACAAGTTCAAGGAGTTGACTACGATGAGACTTTCTCACCTGTAGCGATGCTTAAGTCTGTCTGAATCATGTTAGCAATTGCCGCATTTTATGATTATGAAATCTGGCAAATGGATGTCAAAACTGCATTCCTGAATGGATATCTCAAAGAAGAGTTGTATATGATGCAACCAGAAGGTTTTGTCGATCCAAAAGGTGCTAACAAAGTATGCAAAGCTCCAGCGATCCATCTATGGACTGGTGCAAGCATCTCGGAGTTGGAATATACGCTTTGATGAGGTGATCAAAGCATATGGTTTTATACAGACTTTTGGAGAAGCCTGTATTTACAAGAAAGTGAGTGGGAGCTCTGTAGCATTTCTAATATTATATGTGGATGACATATTGTTGATTGGAAATGATATAGAATTTCTGGATAGCATAAAAGGATACTTGAATAAGAGTTTTTCAATGAAAGACCTCGGTGAAGCTGCTTACATATTGGGCATCAAGATCTATAGAGATAGATCAAGACGCTTGATAATACTTTCGATGAGTACATACCTTGATAAGATTTTGAAGTAGTTCAAAATGGATCAGTCTAAGAAGGAGTTCTTCCCTGACTTGTAAGGTGTGAAGTTGAGTAAGACTCAAAGCCAGACCACGGCAGAAAAATATAGAGAGAATGAAAGTCATTCCCTATGCCTCAGCCATAGGTTCTATAAAGAATGCCATGCTGTGTACCAAACATGTTGTGTACCTTGCCATGAGTTTGTCAAGGGGGTACAATAGTGATCCATGAGTAGATCACTGTACAGCGGTCAAAATTATCCTTAGTAACTGGATGACTAAGGAAATGTTTCTCTATTATGGAGGTGATAAGAGTTCGTCGTAAAGGGTTACGCCGATGCAAACTTTGACACTAAATCCAGATGACTCTAAGTATCAATCTGGATGCGTATTGAAAGTGGAAGCAATTAGCTAGAGTAGCTCTATGCAGAGCATTGTATACATAGAAATTTGCGAAATACATACGGATCTGAATGTGACAGACCCGTTGACTAAACTTCTCTCACGAAGCAAAACATGATCACACCTTAGTACTCTTTGGGTGTTAATCACATAGAGATGTGAACTAGATTATTGACTCTAGTAAATCCTTTGGGTGTTGGTCACATGGCGATGTGAACTATGGGTGTTAATCACATGACGATGTGAACTATCGGTGTTAAATCACATGGCGATGTGAACTAGATTATTGACTCTAGTGCAAGTGGGAGACTAAAGGAAATATGCCCTAGAGGCAATAATAAAGTTGTTATTTATATTTCCTTATATCATGATAAATGTTTATTATTCATGCTAGAATTGTATTAACCGGAAACTTAGTACATGTGTGAATACATAGACAAAACAGAGTGTCCCTAGTATGCCTCTACTAGACTAGCTCATTGATCAAAGATGGTTATGTTTCCTAACCATAGACATGAGTTGTCATTTGACCAATGGGGTCACACCATTAGGAGAATGATGTGATGGACAAGACCCATCCGTTAGCTTAGCAACTTGATCGTTTAGTTTTATTGCTATTGCTTTCTTCATGACTTATACATGTTCCTATGACTATGAGATTATGCAACTCCCGAATACCGGAGGAACACTTTGTGTGCTACCAAACGTCACAACGTAACTGGGTGATTATAAAGGTGCTCTACAGGTGTCTCCGAAGGTACTTGTTGGGTTGGCGTATTTCGGGATTAGGATTTGTCACTCCGATTGTCGGAGAGGTATCTCTGGGCCCTCTCGGTAATGCACATCATAAAAGCCTTGCAAGCAAATGACTAATGAGTTAGTCACGAGATGATGTATTACGGAACGAGTAAAGAGACTTGCCGGTAACGAGATTGAACTAGGTATGATAATACCAACGATCGAATCTCGGGCAAGTAACATACCGATGACAAAGGGAACAACGTATGTTGTTATGCGGTTCGACCGATAAAGATCTTCGTAGAATATGTAGGAGCCAATATGGGCATCCAGGTTCCGCTATTGGTTATTGACCGGAGAGATGTCTCGGTCATGTCTACATAGTTCTCGAACCCGTAGGGTCCGCACGCTTAACGTTTCGTTGACGATATAGTATTAAATGAGTTATGTATGTTGGTGACCGAATGTTATTCGGAGTCCCGGATGTGATCACGGACATGACGAGGAACTCTGGAATGGTCTGGAGATAAAGATTAATATATGGGATAATAGTGTTTGACCTCCGGAAGGGTTCCGGAATTCACCGGAAGGGGTTCCGGATGTTTCCCGAAGTGTTTGGGTACGAGAACACTTTATTTGGGCCAAAGGGGAAAGCCCACGAGGCTTTAGGAAGTGCAAAAGGAAGTTTTGCGGAGACCAGAGGCTAGACGCCAGGAACCCTGGCGTCTAGGGGGTAGACGTCGTGAACCCTGGCGTCTAGCCCTGGAGTCCGAGTGGGACTCTTTCCTTTCGGGCAAAACCGACTTTGAGGAGGCTTTTGCTCCAAGTTTCGACCCCAGGGCTCAACATATAAATAGAGGGGCAGGGCTAGCACCCAAGACACATCAAGATACACCAAGCCGTGTGCCGGCTACCCCGACCCTCTAGTTTATCCTCCGTCTAGTTTCTGTAGTGCTTGGCAAAGCCCTGCAGAGATTGTTCTTCATCAACAACCGTCACCACGCCGTCGTGCTGCCGGAACTCATCTACTACTTCGCCCGTCTTGCTGGATCAAGAAGGCGAGGACGTCATCGAGCTGAACGTGTGCTGAACGTGGAGGTGCCGTACGTTCGGTACTAGATCGGGACGGATCGTGAAGGTGTACGACTACATCAACCGCGTTGATAAACGCTTCCGCTTTCGGTCTACGAGGGTACGTAGACAAACTCTCCCCTCTCGTTGCTATGCATCTAGTAGATAGATCTTGCGTGATCGTAGGAAAATTTTGAAAATACTACGTTCCCCAACAAAGGGGTACCAACTTACTTGGCCCACAGCCCCTGGGACGAGCTTACGGCTCATTGATTGCAATATGGAAGTACTCCAGGAGCCTCGAACCCAGACATGATCAAGACGTACACGACCGAAGACTTGGCATATACTTCAAGGACAACTCCAACTGTCGGCATGATTATTCCTAGTTGGTAACGGACCATGTGTAACCCTAGATTCCCCTGATGCCTATATAAGCCAGATGCTTTAGTTCGTAGAGACACAATCATAATTACTAGCCTTAGGGTTTAGAACACAACCAACGATCTCGGAAAAAAATTATATGAGACCAAGTCTCATATAATGCACGTGAGACCCATTCTGATGGATGACACGTGGCATTCACAGATCACAAAGCATCTAATCTCCCCCCTGATTTCAAGTGAGGATGGGGTAGGTGCTTTGTGATTTGTGAATGCCACGTGTCATCCATCGGAATGGCTCTCACCTGCTAATCCGTGAGACTTGGTCTCATTCCAACGATCTCGAGGTTGATCAACCTGTACTTGATACACCATCATCAATACAATCAAAGCAGCACATAGGGTTTTACCTCCTCAAGAGGGCCCGAACCTAGGTAAAACATTGTCTCTTGTCTCCTGTTACCCATCATAATTACTAGCATTAGGATTTAGAACACAACCGACGATCTCGAGGTTGGTCAAACTGTATTTGATACACCATCATCAATACAATCAAAGCATGTTGTAGGGTTTTACCTTCTCGAGAAGGTCCGAACCTAGATATCCCATGCATTATCATGTTTTGATAAAAGTGAAATATTATCATGAGTGAACAATTTTGACACTAGCCATGAGACATGGACCTAAAAGTTTCCATGGTCAATTACTAAATTTAGAATGATTAATGATTTTTTGCCATGGGTAATTAATGAAATTTTCCATGAAAAACGTAAACTTAATTTTACATGGCCATTTACTAAAAATTGCCATCTTCTTGGCAAAACAATAAAGTTTGCCATGGCAATACACCAAACTAAAATTTGCCATCATCAATGAAATAATGCCATGGGTAATTAACTAAAATGCTAAAAATTTACATGATCTATGAACTAAATTTTCCATGGTCAATTTCTAAACCATGATCAATGAGAATAAACTTGCCATGATTTGATAACTAAATTTGCCATGATTCAATAACTAAAATTGCCGTGATTCGATAAATAAATTTTCCGTGGTTCGATAATAAAATTTGGCATGATTCGTTATCTAAAATTTCCATGATTCATTAAATAGATTTCCCATGGCTGTTTGCTAATATTTACCATCGTCTTGGCAATGAAAGTAAAATTTCCATGTCAATATAAATGAATTTTCCATGCTACAAAGTAAGAATTGCCATGTTCCTAAAAGAATCATGTTATGAATATAAAAAAATCATACAATTATCATGTGACTATCCAAAAATAGTTCCGAAGTTTGCAATGATGTATGAGGCATACTTCTCATAGAAAAATAAGTTGCCGTGCTACGCAAGAAAATTGCCATGGTTTGTATGAAATTTTAAAATTTGTCCAAATATAAATTGTCGTGGTCGAAGGAATTTCCCATGCTCTACACACACAAAAAAACATGAAACTCAAAATCTGCCATGATATTACAAACTAAATTTGCCATGGTTAATTAGTAAACTTACAGTGATCAAAATGAACAATATAGTTGCCATCGTTAAGTAATGAGAAATTACAATTTTCCATGATCTATGAACTAAATTTTCCATGTTCAATTACTAAATTTAACATGATCAACGAAAAATAAATATGCCATGGTTAAATAATGATATTTTCCATGGTTTGTTAACTAAATTTGTCATGGCTGTTTGCTAACGATTACAATCGTCTTGGCAAGAAAAAGTTAAAAATTGTCTTGGCAATAATACATTGAAATTGCCATCGTCTTGGCAAACAAAAAGTTAAAAATTGCCATGTCAATAAAATGTTAAAATTGCCATTGCAATTAAACATTAAAACTACCATAATCTTGGAAAATAAAAAGTTAAAAATTGACATGGCAATAAAACGTTAAAATTGCCATGGCAATAAAAAGTTAAAAATTGCCATCCTACAAAAGAAAATTTGGCATGTTCTTAAAAGGTGCATGTTATGATTACAAAAATCATACAAATTTTTGCATGGACATATATACTGACCCAATCAACCAAAACATTTGATCAATCATATTTGCTTGATTCAACATGGAAGCAGCATTTGATGATGTGTATTAGCAGCAATTATGAATGTTCAAGATTGCTTGGCACTACTACACTTGTATTGAAAAGGCAGTGCAAAAGAAATTGAAACAAAATCATGGTAATACTGAATCAAAACAGAGGTGGAATCGATCAATCAATCAGACTAGCGCTTCAACCCAAAAAATCATAGTGATGAGATGGATGGATGCATCTTGTACCTAGAGCTTGCGCCAGATGGAGAGCTCACGGCTGATGGTGTCGTTGATCCACTCGGAGCAGAAGCCGGAGTGGCTGCCACTGAAAACATAAGCAACAACCAGAAACAGAGGTGTCAACTTTGAAGGTGGATGAAATGAAAAAAATGAAGAGAAGGGGTGGGCAGGATGCTACCTACAGCTACGGGATCAGAATACCTTGAGCATCCTGCATGAACGAGATGCTACCTGCATGTAAATGAAGTTGTGCGGCTGAAGGCCTTGAGCAGCCTGGCGGTGTAGTTAGTGGCGCCTTGTGCTGGCCTCGTTTGGTTTTGCCGGAACCCGTTGCAATCTGATCTGGGATGTTGAAGGCCAGAAGCAGCATGTCTTCTTGATAACATGCATGGAGCGCGACGCCTTGTGCTGCCGCGGCGGCGAAGACCACCTCGGTCACTGGCTTCGTTGACCCCGGATCACTACACCTGGTGCTGGCCACAACGGCAATGACCATGCATGTAGAGGCGGACCCGCCGCCGGCCGCATCTGTACGGACGAGTAGGCGTGCTCGGTTGTGCCTACGACGGCACGTCCACCGGTTCGGCGACGAGCTTGCGGAGGGAATCGTAACCGGAGTGCGGCGTCGGCCCGATGGTCAGCGTTGGCGAAGATCTCGCGGACGAGGAGGGCAGGCGGCGCTCGGCCTACACACACGACCGCACCTCTAGACGGTCCCGCGAAGCAGAAATCGCGGTGGCATGGGCTGACGCCGCCGAGAAGCACGCGGAGGGATTCGACATGCTGTCAGGGAGTTGTCGTGCTCCTCTGCCCCGCCGAGGCCACGCATGAGCTCCTCCGCCAGGGTAACGAGCTCCTCCCGATGTCGTCGGAGCATCCACCGAACAAAGCTCCTCCCGCCACGGCCACACGGCGACACACGAGCTCCTCCGCCGCGGGCACGAGCTCCTCCCCATGCCGCTGGGGCATCCACCGTGCGAGCTCCTCCCGCCACGGTTTCCGGCGACGCCTCCAGGGCAGCCACTCCACATGTGGTCGCCTCACCGCTTGTGATGTGGGGAAAGGGGAAAAAGTGCGTGAGCGGTGGAGGAAGCGGATCCTCTAACATCCTCAACGGATGTCACAAAGCTGCAGTGAAATATGTGTGTAAAGCGAAGAAATGTGTCAGCTGTAGCAAATACTGTGCGGATTTGCTGTAGCATTTACAAAAATAAATCAATTTTTTATTGCATCATAATTTTATTTGTATGTAATTTTGTAAATGTATACAGTAGATTTGTAATTTGCAAATTAATTATAATCATTTCAAGCTTAACCATATGGATATGAAGAAGGGATGTCACGGTTAATGTAGCTTACCTGACATCCCTTGAGGATGTTAGAGGATCCGGTTCCGGCGGTGCGGGGACAGGGCTGGCCCATAGGCCGGGCAAAAGGGGCGACTGCCCCGGGCCCCAAGAGGGGAGGGGCCCAACTAAAACACTAGTAAGATCTATTGAGTATACATTACATCTGAAAGATTATTAAATGGATAAAATAGAGCCTCAATTTGCAGAAGCATAAGTTCATACCACATACTGATAAGTTATACCACGCTTAAGCAAACCGATCCGACTGGCGGAGTTGAGTTCAAATACATTAGTATCTCTTTACGATGCATGTCTTAGTATCATAATAAAAATTATGATATCTCGATTTCAATGTTTAAACCAACGCACAATTTTTAATTCGATAAACGTCTAGGCATCTCATTTGCACCAAACCAAACCAAGTGAATCTGGACGAGCATGTTAGGTAATCAAATCATGCGTAAAAGTATAATCAACAACATTTTTGGTTCTTCGAATTACTGAACCTATCATACAAGGCACATTTTCTGTGCCCTAGAAGTTTCCATGAATATGACCACCTAATATACACTAGAAATTGCTATAAAAATATTTGTTACTATGTCTATAATTTATAAATCTCTGTCATAATATTCAATATAATATTAAAAGATATATGACACACGCATGTATATGCAAATGTGTATACACTACATCATTTATGCAATATTAAAAATATAAATATGAAAGATTGTCTTAACAATAAAGAAAAGTTTTGGTACATCATAAATTGTTCATTTGTAGAATTAATTTTCAATTATATACATTAAAGATGCATATCAATTAATAATATAAATGTTATTTGAAAACATTTTATGTGGCTAAGTAACAAAAAATATGAATTACAATTGTAATATGATACACTTAGTTTAAAATAAGTATAAAAGTTTAATATGAAAAACAATTATGCCCTGTGCCCAAAAATACATTGGACCGGCCCTGTGCGGGGATAACCCGAATCATTCTATGGTCACGTTGGTCGTCCCGAACGTCCAAAGAAAATGATGTGGCATTGTCCTCCTGCATTAAGATTGGTGTAGTCATCCGACGGATTAGGACGTGTTCGGGACGAGATTCGCATCAAGATTCCGTATAATTTTTTCCTTGCAGCCAACGCACTTTGGACTCCTGCTCGGATTCGGTGCCACCTCCACTTCGCCTAGGTTTAACCACCGTCCGTGTATATAAGTAGGCACGCAGCCGTGGCCTCAACACACCACCCGCACCGCGTCCACCTTCTCTTCCAGCCTCTCGCCACCGCTGATGGCTTCTCGCCCCTCGTTGGTTACCCCAAGTGGAAGGTTTGAGATGCAGTGTAGCGGAAGTTTTCCCTTGGCAAAGATACCAAGGATCGATTTCCCTGAGACTCCCAGTTTCAACAAGAAGGTGTCAACTGCTAACGGCGCCAGATATTTAGCAATCAACGTGGACCTGCACACAGATACAAATAACTTTGCTCCCAACGAGTACAGAGAGGTTGTCAATCTCTCCGACCTTGTAGTTTACAAAGGATCAAACGCAAGTGATAATAGTGATAGGTAATGCTGCAATAGTAAGTAAAAGCGTAAAGTAAATAGCGGATGTGATCAATGATGGTAATATGGACCGGGTTCCCATGCTGTTCACTAGTGATGTCTCTCTCCCAAAAGACGATAAAACAACTATGTGAGGTGAACGAATTACAGCTGGGCAATTGACAGAATTATGTGTGCAAACCAATGCTAACTATGTTACAAGAAAGATAGAGGTTCAAAGCATGGGCGGTACGCCAAGGCAAGTAGACCGAAATCCATCTGCATCTACTACTAATCATCCACCTTGAGATATCTATCCAGAACATCTCGCTGGTATTAAGTTGCGAGTCCCACCCATAGTGTAAACTCAAAGCAACAGACAACTGCATTAAAAGAACTTTGCGTAAAGTAAACAATCCTTGCACCCGCGGGCACAAGCACCGTTGTTTTCCCCCTTGTGGCAACAGCACATCCCCTAGACTCATGTTTCTGTCACTCAAGCTAGTCATCGAGGGGCATGAACCCACAATCAAGCATAACGTTCCCTCTTGGAGTCACTACCTAATACTTGGCCAAAGCAATAAATAACAACGGAGAACATGTAAGAATTACTTACAAACATAAATATAAAAGAGGTAGATCAAATATATTACTCAAACACAATCTGAACATAATCTCACAATCCATCGGATCCCAGCAAACTCAACATAGCAACAACATAAGGATTACATATGTGCCTCTATCATGTAGGGCAGCTCACGAGGACTAATTAGTGAAGCACAAGAACGGGAGGAGAACATCACATAGCTACTGGTCATGGACCCATGGTCCAAGGGAGACTACTCACAACTCATCCGGGAGGCGTCCATGGTGGTGGAGAAGCTCCCGGTGGTGATCCTCCCCTCCGGCAGGGTGCCGGGAAGTGTTCTCCTGGTGCTCCCGATCTTGGAAGCGGCGGCGGCGGCGGAACAGAGATGAGATCGCGAAAAAGGGTTCCCGTCTCGAGGGTTTCGGGACACGATATAAATATATGCCAAAGGGGGGCATCAACGGAGGCTCGGGGGGCCCAGGCGCCGCCCCGGCGCGGCCAGGGGGGGCCCGCGCCAGCAGGGCGCCTGGAGCCGTGGTGGCCCCCCTCCGGCTGTCCTTTGGCAGCTGGGAAGCTTCTGGAACGCTAATTTTTTATATAATATTTCCGGGATTTTTCTGGCAGTTCTCGTAATGGGAAAACCTGAAATACAAAAACAGCAGAAAACAGAAACTGGCACTGGTGTGCACTAAGTTAATAGGTTAGTCCAAATATGATCAAAAGTGTATGGAAGTGTATAAATATCATAGCAATATCACCCAAAAGAGGCATGGAGCAAGCAGAAATTATAGATACATTTTGGACGTATCAACATCCCCAAGCTTAATTCCTGCTCGTCCTCGAGTAGGTAAATGATTAGAAGAATAATTTATGTGGTGACATGCTATTAACCATATAAGGATTTTTCATAGTCATGTGACAAAAGCTTACTGAGACAATGAATCTGTAGTAATTAAGTTGCCTCATGAGAAAATCACAAAGAACTGAAAGTTTTACAATATGGTATTGAAACAACAAATAGATTTGTAATGAGCATGGTGTGCAAATATGATAAAGTGATATCTCGCTTGCCCCCTTTAGTGAAGCAAAACATAAATGCAGGGGCACCTCCAAGGTTTAAGTGATGACTAGATACAATGATTTCAGAATAAACGATACCACAATCATGCAAAAGACAATGCTACTTTGGGACAATGCACATTACACTCAGAATGACAATCATGCTCTCAGTAGTTGGTGCTTTAAAAGAAGGTGGAGACTCTCGAACCGTGGCTTTTGTTGGCAAGGTTGAAAACCCGTAGTCAGAAACAAAGACAAAACATGTACCAGAGCTCTTGGTTTTAAAAACAGAGGTAATAATATTTATTTTTTCTTCTTAGATCATGCATGTTTCGTCAACGAATGCTAGCAGATAACTCAATCACTTCTTGAGATGGACAAGTTTCGAGGAACGGCTCCCGAATGAGGACGATCACATCCTCTTAATCTCCTTTGTTTATCACTGCCAAAGTTTTCTGATTTCTCATGAACAAAGCGTGAAGGAGGGTTTGTTTGTTATATTAATTTTGAGCCGGGCGCACTCAATGCCAGTTCCTTCTCGTGTTATTGGTTTGCACATTATACATTTAATCCCGGGGTGAAGCTTGTCCAACTTAAAAAGATCATGAATTAACTACTACTTCCTCATGGACTTAAAACAGAGGCACAAAATAGGAATACATTTTTTTCTTTTTGAATAATTTCGAGATGGTACACGAAAGTCTTCGTTAGGAATGGCAGGTAAATACCATGTAGGAAGGTATGGTGGACTCATATGGCATAACTGGTTTAAAAGAATTTGGATGCACAAGCAGTCAGTCCGCTTAGTACAGGTGGAGGTTAGCAAAAGACTGGGAGCGACCAACTAAGAGAGCAATGACGGTCATAATCATGCAGAGCGACAAAGCAACATTGAATCACGCATGGTAGTTATATCGCTACTCAGAAATAAAAGATCATCAAGGCTTGACAGACTTTCTTTACAGTCTTAAATATGCGTGAGCATACGCCAAGTCAATCAAAGTAAATTCTTGAAGGAAGATATTACTAAACCATACCACATCATAGGCAAACAAATCATGTTGGTACTCCAATAACACATTGGAAACCCCCCAGCTGTTTGAGATTAACCATAAGAAAACATGAACTACTAAGCACCATCATGCACGTAGCATCTTTATCATAGACATATCAACCAATGCAACGGAAGCAAACTCTCTTAATAAGATAATCATGATAAATAAAGAGAGTTCAAGCAACCAACTAAACGAAAGCTCTTTTAAAAAGATAAGCATGAAAACTTAAAAGCTAAACATGATAGTAGCTATTGAAAGACAAAGAACACACACAGCAAAGATAGACATGAAAACTCTATGTTATGTTCTAGGTAGAAGTGGAGTGTGTTTCTCTCCCACATAAAGAAAGATGAGTTCCGACTCGTTATGAAAAGCTAAGGAAAATTAAAAAGGAAAACTAAAAGCAAGACGCTCCAAGCATAGCACATAACACATGAAGTGATAAAAATATAGTGGAACGAAAGACGAACTGATAATGTTGATGGAGAAGGGGATGCACGGGGGCATCCCCAAGCTTAGACGCTTGAGTATCCTTGAATATTTCTTGGGGGTGCATGGGGGCATCCCCAAGCTTGAGCGCTTGACACTCCTGAATCTTTTTATCATCTTCCCTCGCACACTTGAAAACTCCCTTCATACATAACTCATCATAATCTGATTAGCGAGGTTAGTACCCTTAATAAAATAATTGTTCCTTGCTGGAAATAAGGATATTCTTGAAGGTCTAATGTTTCTCAAGATTGACAAAAGGTTTTTGCAAAGAAAAAGCAAGCTCTAGGTTTGCAAAATGAAGAAAAGGCAAAACATGACAGAATCTGTGAAAAACAGAACAGCAGGTAGTAAATGATTTTTTCGGGGTACTTCTACAACTCTAATAAAAAAACTCAAAACAGACGCACGAAAGAAAATTATATAGAGCATTCTGTCGAAAAAATTCAGACCAAAAAGATGATCTGGTGATTTTATACGAATTTTTCTATCCAAGGACAGAATCTGTTTCCTAGACAGCACGTCACAACTTTTGAACTTTCTTGCAATCAGAGGCTACACTTGGCACAAAATTGAAAAGCAAAGATACAATGATGATGCTACTGTATTAAACAACATCATGACACAACAAAAGCAAAATAAAATTTTATTCATGTGGGCTGCCTCCCAAAAGCGCTTTCTTTTATGCCTTTAAGCTAGGCATAATGCAAAGAGATCAAGTCTTATCAAGAGTAAAAGAATAGCTAGCCCATACAACGGACTCAAAAGGTAACTTAATCTTCTTTCGAGGGAAGTGTTCCATCCCTTTCTTGAGAGGAAATTGGAATTTTATATTCCCCTCTTTCATGTCAATGATAGCACCAACGGTGCGTAGAAAAGGACGTCCCAAAATAATTGGACACGAAGGTTCACATTCAATATCCATAATAGTAAAATCAACGGGAACGTAATTGTCATTGACAATGATAAGAACATCGTCTATCCTCCCCAAAGGTTTCTTTATGGAAGAATCAACGAGACGAACACCAAAAGAACAAGAATCAAAAGGTTTCAATTTAAGCATATCATATATTCTTTTGGGCATAACAGAGGTACTAGCACCAACATCACATAAAGCATAGCAAGAGAAGTTATTCAACTTAATTTTTATCATAGGATCCCAACCATCTTCTAGCTTTCTAGGTATGGAGGATTCTACTCTAAGTTTCTCCTCCCTAGCTTTGATGAGAGCATGAGTGATATGCTCTGTGAAGGCAAGGTTAAGCGTGCTAGTGCGGGGATCTCTAGACATCTTGTGAAGGAAATCAATAACTTCGGTAAGAGTGCAATTGTCAAAATCAAGGTCACTACTATCAAGTAAGGTGGTAGTGGTGTCCTTTAGGTTCACTTGTTTGGTAGTTTCTATAGTCATAGCATCACCATTAATAGGTCCAATGGGACCAGGAGTGCATTGGGTGCTAAGAGTTTGGATATCCTCAACAACTTGGATAGTAGCAACAGTGTGGTGGGTAGGAAGGCTCTTAATTCTATCTTCTTCCTCCCTTTCTCTAGCCCATCTCTCTTTAAGTTTAGCCAACATCCTAATATTTTCATTAATTTGCACTTGAATAGCATTCATAGGAGTGACCTTCCTCTCCTCAAGAGGAGAAGTTTTAATTTTAAGCAATTCTACCTCATTGGCTAAATTGTCTACCTTCAAAGAGAGATCATCTAGTTTGTTTAGTTTTTCTCCTACACTCTTATTAAAGGCCTTTTGGGTAGTGATGAAATCTTTAAGCATAATCTCTAGTTCAGTAGTGGAGTTCTTGGTAATAGGATAAGCATTGTTGTTCCCATAAGAATTAGAGGGGAACGGTCTAGGATTGCTACCAAAGTTACTCCTATAAGCATTGTTGTTAAAATTGTTTCTAGAGATAAAGTTCACATCTACTTGTTCTTGAGCAATCAAAGAATTTAAAGGAACATCACGAGGATCAACAGAAGATTGCTTCGAAAGTAGAGACATGATCAAGTCAACTTTTTCATTTAGGGAGGAAATCTCCTCGACAGAGTTTACCTTCCTACCTGCTGGAGCGCGTTCGGTGTGCCATTGGGAATAATTGGTCATCATCTCATCGAGAAGCTTTGTGGCAGCACCAAGTGTAGTTGACATAAAGGTTCCTCCCGCGGCCGAATCTAACAAGTTCCGCGAGGTAAAGTTAGAGCCTGCATAAAAAGTTTGGATAACCATCCAAGTAGTCAAACCGTGAGTAGGGCAGTTCTTGATAAGAGATTTCATACGTTCCCAAGCTTGGGCAACGTGTTCATTATCCAATTGTTTAAAATTCATTATGTTACTTCTTAGTTGGATAATTTTAGCAGGCGGATAGTATTTTCCAATAAAAGCATCTTTGCACTTGTCCCAAGAATCTATGCTATTTCTAGGCAAAGACTGAAACCAAATTTTAGCTCCTCCTCTCAAGGAGAAAGGAAAAAGCTTAAGCTTAACAATATAACCGTCTACTTCGCGGTACTTTTGCATATCACAGAGTTCAACAAAATTGTTTAAGTGTAAAGCAGCATCATCTCCAGCATCGGAGAATTGATCTTTCATGACTAAGTTCAGTAAAGCAGGTTTAATTTCATATGAAGGTGCTGAAGTGGCAGGTGTAGTGATAGGTGTGCAGATAAAGTCATCGTTGTTGTGACTAGTGAAGTCACACAACTTGGTGTTCTCGGTGGAACCCATAGTAGCAAGCAAGCAAGATAACTATTTTTGTGATTTTCGATAAAAGATACTAAAGCAAAACTGAAAGGTAAACTAACAAGACTAAAAAGCAAAGGTAAAAGATAGCGTGCAACTCCCCTATCCTGAAGAGTGGAGTCCCCGGCAACGGCGCCAGAAAACTTTGCTTGATGGATTCTCGCCCCTTGTTGGTTACCCCAAGTGGAAGGTTTGAGATGTAGTGTAGCGGAAGTTTTCCCTTGGCAAAGATACCAATGATCGATTTCCCTGAGACTCCCAGTTTCAACAAGAAGGTGTCAACTGCTAACGGCGCCAGATATTTAGCAATCAACATGGACCTGCACACAGATACAAATAACTTTTCTCCCAACGAGTACAGAGAGGTTGTCAATCTCTCCGGCCTTGTAGTTTACAAAGGATCAAACGCAAGTGATAATAGTGATAGGTAATGCTGCAATAGTAAGTAAAAGCGTAAAGTAAATAGCGGATGTGATCAATGATGGTAATATGGACCGGGGTCCCATGATGTTCACTAGTGATGTCTCTCTCCCAAAAGACGATAAAACAACTATGTGAGGTGAACGAATTACAGCTGGGCAATTGATAGAATTATGTGCGCAAACCAATGCTAACTATGTTACAAGAAAGGTAGAGGTTCAAAGCATGGGCGGTACGCCAAGGCAAGTAGACCGAAATCCATCTGCATCTACTACTAATCATCCACCTTGAGATATCTATCCAGAACATCTCGCTGGTATTAAGTTGCGAGTCCCACCCATAGTGTAAACTCAAAGCAACAGACAACTGCATTAAAAGAACTTTGCGTAAAGTAAACAATCCTTGCATCCGCGGGCACAAGCACCGTTGTTTTCCCCCTTGTGGCAACAACACATCCCCTAGACTCATGTTTCTGTCACTCAAGCTAGTCATCGAGGGGCATGAACCCACAATCAAGCATAACGTTCCCTCTTGGAGTCACTACCTACTACTTGGCCAAAGCAATAAATAACAACGAAGAACATGCAAGAATTACTTACGAACATAAATATAAAAGAGGTAGATCAAATATATTACTCAAACACAATCTGAACATAATCTCACATTCCATCGGATCCCAGCAAACTCAACATAGCAACAGCATAAGGATTACATATGTGCCTCGATCATGTAGGGCAGCTCACGAGGACTAATTAGTGAAGCACAAGAACGGGAGGAGAACATCACATAGGTACTGGTCATGGACCCATGGTCCAAGGGAGACTACTCACAACTCATCCGAGAGGCGTCCATGGTGGTGGAGAAGCTCCCGGTGCTGATCCTCCCCTCCGGCAGGGTGCCGGGAAGAGTTCTCCTGGTGCTCCCGATCTTGGAAGCGGCAGCGGCGACGGAACAGAGATGAGATCGCGAATAAGGGTTCCCGTCTCGAGGGTTTCGGGACACGATATAAATATATGCCAAAGGGGGGCATCAGCGGAGGCTCGGGGGGCCCAGGCGCCCCCCGGTGCGGCCAGGGGGAGGCCCGCGCCACCAGGGCGCCTGGAGCCCTGGTGGCCCCCCTCCGGCTGTCCTTTGGCAGCTGGGAAGGTTCTGGAACGCTGATTTTTTATATAATTTTTCCGGGATTTTTCTGGCAGTTCTCGTAATGGGAAAACCTGAAATACAAAAACATCAGAAAACAGAAACTGGCACTGGTGTGCACTAAGTTAATAGGTTAGTCCAAATATGATCAAAAGTGTATGGAAGTGTATAAATATCATAGCAATATCACCCAAAAGAGGCATGGAGCAAGCAGAAATTATAGATACGTTTTCGACGTATCAACCGCACGCACGCAACATCTCCACCCCGCTAGAAACCATCCATCGGAGGCGATCCAAGCTAGGGGGATGGTGATGTCGCCGTCGTCCTTCCCGGCCACGTCTGGCGCCTGCGACGGTGACGGCTTGCCGCACACGGTCAAGAAGATGTGGACCAAGAGAGAGGACGACCTGCTGCGGGAGCAGGGGCGTCGGTGCGACGGCCCGCACAAATGGGACTCCATCTGCCGAGGCCTGCCCGGCCGCAACTCCAAGTCGTGCCGCCTTCGCTGGTGCCAGCACCTCGACCCCAGGGTGGAGGCCGTCAAGCCCTTCACCTGCGAGGAGGACATGCTCATCGTCAAGTACCAGGCCACCTACGACAACCGCTGGTCCACCATCGCCGAGTTCCTCTCCGGCCGCACCGACAACGCCGTCAAGAACCGCTGGAACTCCGTCCTCCAGAAGCGCCAGGAGCACGCCCCCTCCCAACAGGGCCAAACGCGCCCGTGGGCTCCTTCCGCCGCCCGACAGGCCGCCAGCCCCGAGGTCACGCCGGGGTGCCTGCCGCTGTTTCCTCTGGCGAGCAGGGATGTCAGGATGTCCCCTCGTTCGACCGAGGACGTGTCGGAGGCTGAGACATGTGCGGAGGCGAGGGAGTGCCTCGAGCTGTTTCCTCTGGCACCCGGTGATATCAGGGGCAACGCGGGTGCTGCGGCGCCGAGTGACATGTCCTGCGGAGCAGGCGACCCGCTCACCGAGCTGAGGCTCTGGCCGGCGGCGAGGGTGGTGTTCGACGTAATGCCGCTGCAGGCCTACCGGATGTAGATTCATTCTAGTCTTCTTGCCGTGACTTGGTTGTACTTCCATCCTACTTTTTGCTGATCGTGGGGAATTACCTAGTGGGTCTTGACTTGTAATGGTAGAGCTGTGCATGATGGGGTGATCAAGAAAGTATGGACACCATTGTAATGGGAGAGCTGTGGATCTTGGTATCAAGAGAACTCTGAATTTTCTGTAATCGTCTCGCCTCTTGGTCAGGCAAAATCAAGAAAGTTCTGAATTTAGTGTAATTCTGTGTGCTTCTTGAGGATCAAGAAAATTCTGAACTTCTTGTAATCTCCTTGCTGATACATTCAAAACGTATCTATAATTTCTGCTTGCTCCATGCCTCTTTTGGGTGATATTTCTATGATATTTATACACTTCCATACACTTTTGATCATATTTGGACTAACCTATTAACTTAGTGCACCCCAGTGCCAGTTTCTGTTTTCTGCTGTTTTTGTATTTCAGGTTTTCCCATTACGAGAACTGCCAGAAAAATCCCAGAAAAATTATATAAAAATCAGCGTTCCAGAAGCTTCCCAGCTGCCAAAGGACAGCCGGAGGGGGGCCACCAGGGCTCCAGGCGCCCTGGTGGCGCGGGCCCCCCTGGCCGCGCCGGGGGGGCGCCTGGGCCCCCCGAGCCTCCGCTGATGCCCCCTTTGGCATATATTTATATCGTGTCCCGAAACCCTCGAGACGGGAACCCTTTTTTGCGATCTCATCTCTGTTCCGCCGCCACCGCCGCTTCCAAGATCGGGGGCACTAGGAGAACTCTTCCCGGCACCCTGCCGGAGGGGAGGATCACCACCGGGAGCCTCTCCACCACCATGGACGCCTCCCGGATGAGTTGTGAGTAGTCTCCCTTGGACCATGGGTCCATGACCAGTAGCTATGTGATGTTCTCCTCCCGTTCTTGTGCTTCACTAATTAGTCCTCGTGAGCTGCCCTACATGATCGAGGCACATATGTAATCCTTATGCTGTTGCTATGTTGAGTTTGCTGGGATCCGATGGATTGTGAGATTATGTTCAGATTGTGTTTGAGTAATATATTTGATCTACCTCTTATATATTTATGTTCGTAAGTAATTCATGCATGTTCTCCGTTGTTATTTATTGCTTTGGCCAAGTAGTAGGTAGTGACTCCAAGAGGGAACGTTATGCTTGATTGTGGGTTCATGCCCCTCGATGACTAGCTTGAGTGGCAGAAACATGAGTCTAGGGGATGTGCTGTTGCCACAAGGGGGAAAACAACGGTGCTTGTGCCCGCGGGTGCAAGGATTGTTTACTTTACGCAAAGTTCTTTTAATGCAGTTGTCTGTTGCTTTGAGTTTACACTATGGGTGGGACTCGCAACTTAATACCAGCGAGATGTTCTGGATAGATATCTCAAGGTGGATGATTAGTAGTAGATGCAGATGGATTTCGTTCTACTTGCCTTGGCGTACCGCCCATGCTTTGAACCTCTACCTTTCTTGTAACGTAGTTAGCATTGGTTTGCGCACATAATTCTGTCAATTGCCCAGCTGTAATTCGTTCACCTCACATAGCTGTTTTATCGTCTTTTGGGAGAGAGATATCACTAGTGAACATCATGGGACCCCGGTCCATATTACCATCATTGATCACATCCGCTATTTACTTTACGCTTTTACTTACTATTGCAGCATTACCTATCAGTATTATCACTTGCGTTTGATCCTTTGTAAACTACAAGGCCGGAGAGATTGACAACCTCTCTGTACTCGTTGGGAGCAAAGTTATTTGTATCTGTGTGCAGGTCCACGTTGATTGCTAAATATCTGGCGCCGTTAGCAGTTGACACCTTCTTGTTGAAACCGGGAGTCTCAGGGAAATCGATCCTTGGTATCTTTGCCAAGGGAAAACTTCCGCTACACTGCATCTCAAACCTTCCACTTGGGGTAACCAACGAGGGGCGAGAAGCCATCACTTGCCCGTTAACAACTCAAACTTTAGCAATTTTCTTGTTCAGTCCAAGTTTGTTTGTTTATTGGCAGCAATCCAGAAAGATTTTACGTTCTTGGAAACTTTATTGCATTTTTTGGTGCCTTGTTTGATCGGAATCAAGATTTGACCTCCTTGAGTAGTTCATTGCGTTTCGTGTTCAGTACTGCACTTCAACTCTTCTATGAGGAAAAATACACACAAGTCGCCCTGAATTCATCAGTGTACAGTCCTAATTACCTTGCTTCTATTTTGTATATTTTATATCCGACGAAGAAACCTCGTTCAGTTGTTTACATTTTTGCACTCTAAATTCTGAATCAATTGGGTTGGAACGCTCGTTTCATATATAAATCCAACACAAGATGTTGTTACAAGACTACTTTAGAGCATCTACAACCGCGACGTCCTAATTTGACCCTCTATATATCGCATTGATGGACAGCGCCCGGTCACCCCTCACTTGGACGCATCCAGAGCCACCCCCCTAATATCCGAACCCCGAGATCCATACACCCCTGTGCAACGTGATCAAAAATAGCACAGAGATAAACTGAACATAAGAAAGATCGGACATTGCAAGTTTAATTTATAACCGGTCATAACATACGAAGTTTTAACCGATATAGCATAGCAAATTCATAGAAGTTAATCCTACGATATAATCTCTCCATCCCAAAATAAGTGACTCAACTTTGTACTAAGTTAGTAGAAAGTTGAGTCACTTATTTTGGGACGGAGGGAGTATAAGACAAGGAGGGGCCGCCGGACTTCATCACTTCCACGCAAGTCCCTTCCCATTGCGATTTCCACAGTGGCGGCAATACTCTGTGGTGTAGTTGTCAGTGGTCGGAGGGGCATCGACGTCATCGGTAGTGGTGCCAATATCGTTGGAGGAGGATGAAGACGAGTAGATGAGCCCGACCGGACAATCGGTGACGCAGACCTGCTCCTTGGTGAGGGGTTCAACTTTCGCCTCGCTGACCCCCCTTCTCTGGGCCACTCGGACTCTTCGATGCCGAGCCGCAATACCTTGGCATTTTTGCGGTGGCGGCAGGCATCCGCTTCCTCCGAGGTGAAGGGATGGCAGATGAGGTCGTCGAAGAGGTCGTCATCGGAGTCGGCAGGCGGAAGCGGCTCAATTGTGGATTTGCATGACCCGCGGTTGGACAGGCTAGATCCGATATGCATCACCCTCTACCTTGTGCGGGGAGCGTCCCACGCTTCGGAATGATGAAGTCGCGGATGCTCGCTCCGCTCGCTCAGCTATGCATGCACAAGCACCAGCGTCATCGGGAGGAGCAGGGGCTGGAGGTGCCATTGGTCGTCCCGCCTCCTGATTAGGGAGGATGTGGACGGTGACGGGTGGCCGCGGGCGGTCACACATAGAGTAGGTAATGCCCGTCTTGGCCACCAAGGAGGCCGATGGTAATATCGAGGGTGAGCTCATCATCATTCGCAGTGGAGTTGGATTCCTCCTTGAGGAGCGCCTCTGATGTTGCTTGAAGCTACGTCGGTATTTCCCCAAAGAAGAAGGGATGATGCATCACAGTTACGGTAGGTATTTCTCTCACTGATTATACCAAGATTATCGAACGAGTAAGAGAACCACGCAACACTATGTAAATGGTACCTGCCCACAAAGAACAATTACTTGCAGCCCGACGTGTTAAAGGGGTTGTCAATCCCTTTCGGGTAATAGATTTGGTAAATAGGTAGCTTGATAGGTGCAAATGGAAGATTGGCAAATAAAACACAGCAAGATATTTTTGTATTTTTAATAATATAGATCTGGAAATGAAAATTGCTAATAAAGGAAAAGGCAAATCGCAATATAGATCTGAAAGTATATGATAGGAAAATAGATCCGGGGGTTGTAGATTTCATTAGTGGCTTTTCTCGAGAAAAGTAGCAACGGTGGGTAGACAAATTACTGTTGGGCAATTGATAGAAGAGCAAATAATTATGACGATATCCAAAATAAAGATCATGTATATAGGCATCACGTCCAAGATTAGTAGACTGGCTCCTGCCTTCATCTACTACTATTACTCCACACTTCGATCGCTATCCAGCATGCATCTAGTGTATTAAGTTCATATGAAAATGGAGTAATGCAATAAAAGCGATGACATGATGTAGACAAGATCTATTCATGTATAAATAGACCCATCTTTTTATCCTTAATAAAAACGATACATGCATGCCTTGATGCCCATTCTGTCACTGGGAAAGGACACCGCAAGATCGAACCCATTACAAAGCATCTCTTACCATTGCAAGATAAATAGATCAAGTTGGCCAAACAAAACCCAAATATCAAAAAAGAAATATGTGGCTATAATAATCAAGAATGGATATTAAATCAAGGCAAATATGATCATAAACTCACAATTCATCGGATCCCAACAAACACATCGCACAAAGTCATTACATCAAATAGATCTCCAAGAGACCGTTGTATTGAGATACAAAGAGAGAAGAAGCCATCTAGCTACTGTCTACGGCCCCGTAAGTCTGTGGTAAACTACTCATGGATCATCGAAGAGGCACCAATGAGGATGATAACCCCCTCCGTGATCGTGTTCCCCTCCGGCAGAGTGCCGGAATAGGGATCTAGATTGGATCTCGTGGTTCTAGAACTTGCGGCGGCTAGAATAAAATTTTGTCGACTCGCCTAGGGTTTCTGGAATATTGAAGTATTTATAGAGCGAAGAGGCGGTGCGGGAGGCCACCGAGGAGGGCACAACCCACCTGGACGTGCTAAGGGGCCCAGGCGCGCCTTGGTGGGTTGTGCTCCCCTCGAAGCCCTCTCTCGGGTACTTCTTCAGCCCATCCTGTGTCTTCTGGCCCAGAAAATTCTCCAAAAAGTTTTGCTGCATTTGGACTTCGTTTGATATTGATTTTCTGCGGTGTAAAAAACAAGCAAAAACAGCAACTCGCATTGGGCACTATGTCAATAGGTTAGTCTCAAAAAATGATATAAAATGATTGTAAAACATCCAAAAATGATAATATAACAACACAGGACAAACAATAGATATGCTGAAGACGTATCAACATCCCGAAGCTTAATTCCTACTCGTCCTCGAGTAGGTAAATGATAAAAGCAGAATTTTTGATGTGGAATGTTGCCTATCATGTTCATCACATATTCTTTTCTTGTGTAGCATGGACATTTGGAATTATTTATGATTCAAAGAAATAGTCTAGTTTTGACATGAAGACTTTAATACTCAAGCATACCAACAAACAATCATGTCTTTCAAAATATCAATACTAAACCAAGTTATCCCTAGCCCATTATGCTCAACCATTGATCCATTCATGCAACACATCCAAATATTAACTACATCCAATTCTCAAGTGTGATAATAATGTTCTCTAGTTGGTTCTTTATAAGAGAAGATGGAGACTCAAATAAAAAGAAAAATTGCATGAAGTAAAAGATAGGCCCTTCGTAGAGGGAGGTAGAGATTTGTAGAGGTGCGAGAGCTCAAAGCTAAAAAATTGAGAGATAATTTTGTGGGGAGGTATACTTTTCCCGTCAATGAAAACGACTTAGAGTTCCCAACACTTTCCATGCTAGATATATCATATGCGGTTATCAAACAGAAAATAAAGTTTATTCCTTTTCCATCATTCTTTCACAAACCATGGCTTATCCGTATCCACGGGTGCCCTCCATACTAACACCTTACAAGGAATTTATTATTTGACAACATAATGTAAATTTATTTTTCATTTCGGGACTGGGAATCCCTATCACCGCCATACTCTCATGCAATGACAAGTGAATAAATACTCATCTTGAGAATAACACATCTAGCATGAAAAATATTAGCCACCCCTCACCGCTTCATGAGCGGTACGGGCACACAAAAAAGAAATTTGTTTTGAAATTAGAGTTGACACATACTAATTTGCTTAGAACAGCATGGAAATACCGCGTATAGGTAGGTATGATGCACTCATTTGTCACAACTTTGGGTTTTAGGATTTGGATGCACAAGTAGTATTTCTACTTAGTACAAGGTGGAGGCTAGCAAGAGATTGAGAAGCGACCAACCAAGGAAGAAAAACCATCATAAGAGAACATTAAACATAACTAACACCGAATAATGCAACACAAGTAGGATGTAATTTCATTGCATAATTATTGACTTTCGTGCTTGCACATGGAATCACAAACCTTAACATCAATATTATTACTAAAACATAATTACTAATTGATATGGATCACATATCACTATCGTCATATCTCAAAACTATTACAAATAATGAAGTTTATTTTGTCCAATAATCTTCATGAAAGTTTTTATTATACCCCCCTTGGATATCTGTCATATTGGGACTAGTTTCATGTGTTGCTTTTGATAAGCTCAAACAAATATAAGTGAAGAACATGAGCATACGATTTCCTTCTCTCAAATTAATCTAAGTGAAGCAAGAGAGAATTTCTTCAAAAATTTACTAACTCTTAAATAAATCTAAGTTAAGCATGAGAGCATCTCATCAAAAATAACGAAGCACATTGTGCTCAAAAAGATATAAGTGAAGCACTAGAGCAATTCCATAGCTCTAAAATATTTAAGTGAAGCATAGAGAGCAATTCAAAAAAAATCATAGCATAGTTTTGGCTCTCTCAAATGGGTGTGTACAATAAGAATAATTGTGACAAAATAGCAAACAAAACAAGCAAAGACTCATATCATACAAGACGCTCCAAGCAAAACTCATAATATGTGACGAATAAAAATAGTCTCAAGTAATATACCGATGGTCATTAGAAGAAAGAGGGGATGCCACTCAGGGGCATCCCCAAGCTTAGCCTTTTGCTAATCCTTATTCCTTCATCCGTCGTAGTCTCACCCAAAACTTGAAAACTTCAATCACATAAAACTTAACAAAACCTCGTGAGATCCGTTAGTATAACAAAACTAATCTATACTCTAAGTAATGTAGCAAACTAATTCATATTTTATAATTGTATTATATATGCTGTAGTCTAACTTTTCCATGGCAAAAACTCTTCAAAAGAAACCATAGATCTATTAAAATAAGCACATAACACAACAAAAACAGAATCTGACAAAAATAGAACAGTCTGCAAAGATGCGATTTTTTATCCTACTTCTGTAACTCTGAATATTCTGTAAAATTAGAATAACGTGGAAAATTTGTATCCAGATAACTTGTAAAAAATTCAAGAGTTTTCACGCTCCAGTCATCGTCTGAAATTCTAACTCTAGATGCAAAAGTTTTTGAATTTCAACGCAATCAAATCAATTATTAACCAAATCATCCAAAGACTTTGCTTGGCACAAACACTTATTAAAACCACAAAAACACATCTAACCAAAGGTATAATTGGGTAATTTGTTGAAAATAGGAAGAAAACCAAAAAGCAAAAAGATACATGTTGGGTTGCCTCCCATCGAGCGCTATCGTTTTACGCCCCTAGCTAGGCAAAACACATAGATCTCAAGTGTTGTCACCCTTGGTGGATGATCCATATGTTGCCCTCATTAAAGATTCATAAGGCAATTTGATCTTAGTTCTAGGGAAGTGTTCTGCCCTTTATCAAAGGAAATTGATATTTAATATTCCCTTCTTTCATATTAATCACTGCACCAATAGTGCGTAAAAACGGTCTACCAAGTATAATAGGACAAGATAGATAGCAATCAATGTCAAGAACAATAAAGTCTATGGGTGCATAGTTCCTATTTGCAAGAATAAGAACATCATTGATCCTTCCCAAAGGCTTTTTAATAGTTGAATCCACCAAATGCAAATTGAGAGAACAATCTTCAATATTGGTAAGACCAAGAACATCACAAAGAGAATTCAGAATTCTGGGAACACTAGCACCCAAATCACATAAAGCATTGCACTCATAATTTTTAATTTTGATTTTGATAGTATGTTCCCATTCATCATGAAGCTTTCTAGAAACTGAAATATCTAATTCCAACTTTTCTTCTAAAGCTTTTATCATAGCATCAATAATATGTTTAGTAAAAGCTTTATTTTGTTCATAGGCATGAATTGAATTTATCATGGTTTGCAACAAGGAGATACAATCAACCAAAGAGCAACTATCATAATTAAAGTCCTTGTAATCCAAAAGAGTGGGCGCATCACTAGTTAAAGTATTGACCTCTTCAAACCCACTTTAATCAAATTTCTCAACAAGATTTTCACCATCCGAATTATCGGTGCACCTTCTAGCTAAAGTTGACTCTTCTTCAGTCCCTTTATCATAAATCTTAACTTTACTAAACAAGGAATCAATAGAAGAAACACCAATCATTTTAAGATCTTCATCATTTTTATGAAAGCAATCATCAGAAAACATTTTTTTCTAAAAAATCTCTTTTAGCTCTAAGCATAGCGGTTCTTTTCTTACTTTCATCCATAGAAGCATATAAAGCCTTAATTGATTCCTCAACCTTGGGCACAAAAATTTCAACTTAAGATTTTCCACATCATGAGAAATTCTATCAATACTTCTAGACATATCATCAATCTTATTCAACTTTTCTTCTATAGAAGCATTGAAAACCTTTTGAGTATTGATAAATCCTTTAATATTATTCTCTAGATCAGAGGCATTCCTATTATTATTGTAAGAAAGATTACCATAGGAATTACCATAATTATTAGAGGAATTTCAAGGAAAAGGCCTAGGATTGAAAATACCTCTATAAGCATTGTTATTGAAATTATTTCGCGAGATAAAATTCACATCTATGGCATCACTATTTTGCTCAATCAATGTAGACAAAGGCACGTCATTAAGATCAATAGGAGCACTTTTACTAGCAACCATTTTCATAAGAGCATCAACCTTTTCGCTCAAAAAATCAATTTCTTCAACCGAATTAACCTTTTTACTAGTAGGCGCCCTTTCAGTATGCCATTGCCAATAGTTCGCCATAATATTATCAAGCAATTTGGTGTCTTCACCCAAAGTAATCTCCATAAAAGTGCCACCAGCGGCAGAATCTAAAAGATTTCTAAAAACAAAATTCAACCCCACATAAATTTTTTGTATGATCATCCAAAGATTTAACCCATGAGTTGGGCAATTCCTTAGCATCAATTTCATTCTTTCCCAAGATTCCGCAACATGGTCATGCTCAAGTTGCTTAAAATTCATACTTTGAGTTCTAAGGGAAATAATTTTTGCGGGCGGAAAATACTTCATGATAAAAGCATCTTTGCACTTGTCCCAAGAATCGATACTATTGCGTGGGAAAAAGGAAAATCAAATTTTAGCACGATCACGCAAAGAGAAGGGAAATAATTTCAACTTCAAAACATCATTGTCCACATCTTTTTTCTTTTGCATATCACACAATTCTATGAGTATGTTTAGATGGGACGCGTCATCCTCATTAGGAGTGCCGGAAAATTGTTCTTTCATGACAAGATTTAATAAAGCAACATTGATATCATAAGACTCCGCACTAGTTGCGGGAGGAATCAGTGTACTAATAAAATCATTGTTGTTGATATTGGAAAAAATCATACAAATTAGTGTTCTCTTCAGTCATCTTGACCAATTATAAACAAGAACACAAGTAGGCGATAGATCCGACCGGAAAACGGCGAACTAAAAAGAGGGCGAATAAAAAATGACAATTTTTTGTGAAGTGGAGGAGATGAAAACGAGAGGCAAATGACAAATAATGTAAATTGCAAGGAGATGAGATTTGTGATAAGGAACCTGATAGACGTTGATGATGTCTCCCCGGCAACTGTGCCAGAAATTCCTTTTGATGTCGGTTGAAGCTACGTCGGTATTTCCCCAAAGAGGAAGGGATGGTGCAGCACAGCTACGGTAGGTATTTCCCTCAGTGATGAGACCTAGGTTATCGAACCAGTAGGAGAACCACGCAAAACTATGTAAATGATACCCGCACACAAAGAACAAATACTTGCAACCCGACGTATTAAAGGGGTTGTCAATCCCTTTCGGGTAATAGATTGGTAAATAGATAGATTAATAGATACAAATGGAAGAACGGCAAATAAAACGCAACAAAGAATTTTTGTGTTTTTAATAATATAGATCTGAAAATAAAAGTTGCAAATAAAGGAAAAGGCAAATAGCAATATAGATATGAAAGTATATGATAGGAAAATTGACCCGGGGGCCGTAGATTTCACTAGTGGCTTCTCTCGAGAAAATTAGCAATGGTGGGTAGACAAATAACCGTTGGGCAACTGATAGAAGAGAAATTAACTATGACGATATCCAAGACAATGATCATGTATATAGGCATGACGTCCAAGATTAGTAGACCCACTCCTGCCTGCATCTACTACTATTACTCTACACATTGACCGCTATCCAGCATGCATCTAGTGTATTAAGTTCATGGAAAAACGGAGTAATGCAATAAGAACGATGACATGATGTACACAAGATCTATTCATGTAGGAATAGACCCCATCTATTTATCCTTAATAGCAATGATACATTTGTGCCTTCTTGCCCCTTCTGTCACTGGGAAAGGACACCGCAAGATCAAACCCATTACAAAGCACCTCTTCCCATTGCAAGATAAATAGATCAAGTTGGCCTAACAAAACCCAAATATCAGAGAAGAAATATGAGGATATAATAACCAAGAATGGATATTAAATCAAGGCAAATATGATCATAAACTCATAATTCATCGGATCCCAACAAACACACCGCACAAATTCATTACATCAAATAGATCTCCAAGAGACCATTGTATTGAGATACAAAGAGAGAAGAAGCCATCTAGCTACTGCCTACAGACCCATAGGTCTGTGGTAAACTACTCATGCATCATCAGAGAGGCACCAATGAGGATGATGAACCCCTCCGTGATCCTGTTCCCTTCCGGCGGAGTACCGGAACAGGGCTCTAGATTGGATCTCGTGGTTCTGGAACTTGCGGTGGGTGGAAATAAATTTCATTAACTCGCCTAGGGTTTCTGGAATACTGAGGTATTTATAGAGCGAAGAGGCGGTGTGGGAGGCCACCGAGGTGGGCACAACCCACTTGGGCGCGCTAGGGGGCCCAAGCGCGCCCTGGTGGGTTGTCCTCCCCTCGGAGCCCCCCTCTGGTACTTCAGCCCATCAAGTGTCTTCTGGTCCAGAAAAATTCTCCAAAAAGTTTCGCTGCATTTGGACTTCGTTTGTTATTGATTTTCTCCGATGTAAAAAACAAGAAAAAAAGCAACTGGCACAGGGCACTATGTCAAAGGTTAGTCCCAAAAAATGAAATAAAATGATTGTAAAACATCCAAGAATGTTAATATAACAGCATGGAACACTAAAAAATTATAAATACACTGGAGACGTATCAGCCTCCAAGTCGACGGGGTCGAACTCGTTGCCGGATCCACTGCCAAAGTTGGCCTTGGTGGTGCTAGGAGGGAAATGGACGTGGAAGGGTGGAGACATGTAGTGGAACAGAGCGGTCAAGAGTGTGGATTATGGACTAGGGTTTGGTCTCGGGTGGGGTATATGTGTGATGGCCTGGCTGATTAGGGATGATAGACTACTCATATCAATAAGGAATTCCTTCTTTTCCAGGAGCCCATTCGGACAGAACTCCAAAGTTAAGCATGCTCAGCTTGGAGTAATTTCAGGATGGGTGACCGACTGGGAAGTTACTCCTGGGTGCGCACGAGTGAGGACAAGGTGCACAGAAAAGACTAGTATTGATCTGTGGGGTCAGTCTAGATCCTGCCAGGAGTAATGACCACCGGCGGGTGTGCCGGGGCGTCGGTTCCTCTGAGTGGGGGTGTATGTGATGGCTTGGCTTATTAGGGATGACAGACTACTCATATCAATAAGGAATTCCTTCTTTTCCGGGAGCCCATTCGGACAGAACTCCAAAGTTAAGCATGCTCAGCTTGGAGTAATTTCAGGATGGGTGACTGATGGGCCTCGAACCCCTCGTTGGTTACCCCAAGTGGAAGGTGTAAGATGCAGTAAGTAGAAGTTTTTTCCCTTAGCAAAGATACCAAGGATCGAATCCCCAGAGACTCCTAGGTTCAACAAGTAGGTGTCAATTGCTACGGCGCCAGATTAGTAGCAATCAACGTGGACCTGCACACAGATACAAATAACTTTGCTCCCAACGAGTACAGAGAGGTTGTCAATCCCTCCGGCCTTGTAGTTCACAAAGGGTTAAAAGCAATGATAGTAGTGATAGATAGTTTTTGCAATAGTAAGTAAATAGCGAAAAAGTAAATAGTGGATGTGATCAATGATGGTAATATGGGCCGGAGTCTCATGATGTTCACTAGTGATGTCTCTCTCCCAAAAGACGATAAAACAGCTATGTGAGGTAAACAAATTACAGCTGGGCAATTGACAGGACCACGAACGCAAACCAATGCTGACTACATTGCAAGAAAGGTTGAGGTTCAAAGCATGGGCGGTACGCCAAAGTAAGTAGACCGAAATCCATCAATATCTACTACTAATCATCCACCTTGAGATATCTATCCAGAACATCTCGCTCGTATTAAGTTGCGAGTCCCACCCATAGTGTAAACTCAATGCAACAGACAACTGCATTAAAAGAACTTTGCGTAAAGTAAACAATCCTTGCACCCGCGAGCACAAGCACCGTTGTTTTCCCCCTTGTGGCAACAACACATCCCCTAGACTCATGTTTCTGTCACTCAAGCTACTCATCGAGGGGCATGAACCCACAATCGAGCATAACGTTCCCTCTTGGAGTCACTACCTATTACTCGGCCAAAGCAATAAATAACAACGGAGAACATGCAAGAATTACTTATGAACTAAAATATAAAAGAGGTGAATCAAATATATTACTCAAGATCAATCTGAACATAATCTCATAATCCATCGGATCCCAGCAAACTCAACATAACAACAGCATAAGGATTACATAGGTGCCTCGATCATGTAGGGCAGCTCACGAGGACTAATTAGTGAAGCACAAGAACGGGAGGAGAACATCACATAGCTACTGGTCATGGACTCATGGTCCAAGGGAGACTACTCACGAGTCATCCGGGAGGCGTCCATGGTGGTGGAGAAGCTCCCGGTGGTGATCCTCCCCTCCGGCAGGGTGCCGGGAAGAGTTCTCCTGGTGCTCCCGATCTTGGAAGCGGCGGCGGCGGCGGAACAGAGATGGGATCGCGAAAAGAGTTCCTGTTCTGAGGGTTACGGAGGACCCTTTAAATATATGCCAAAGTAGGGCACCGGGGGAGCTTCGGGGGGCCCAGGCGCCCCCCCGGCGCGGCCTAGGGGGGGCGCGCCGCCAGGGCGCCTGGAGCCCTGGTGGCCCCCCCAGGCTGCCCTTCGGACGCAGTGTTGTTTCCGGATCGCTGATTTTTTATATAATTTTTCTGGATTTTTCTGGGCAGTTCTCGAAACGTGAAAACCTGAAATACAAAAACAGCCAAAAACAGAAACTGGCACTGGGGTGCATTGGATTAGTAAGTTAGTCCAAATATGATCAAAAGTGTATGGAAGTGTATGAATATCATAGCAATATCACCCAAAAGTGGCATGGAGCAAGCAGAAATTATAGATACATTTTGGACGTATCAACATCCCCAAGCTTAATTCCTGCTCGTCCTCGAGTAGGTAAATGATAACAAGAATAATTTCTGTGGTGACATGCTATTAACCATAAAGGACTTTTTTATAGTCATATGACAAAAGCTTACTAAGACAATGATTCTAAAGTAATTAAGTTGCCTCAATAGAAAATCACAAATGACTGAAAGTTTTACAATATGAAACTGAAACATCAAAAAGATTTGCAATGAACATGATGTGCAAGTATGATAAAGTGATATCTAGCTTGCCCCCTTTAGTGATGCAAAACATAAATGCAGGGGCACCTTCAAGGTTTAAGTGATGACTAGATACAATGATTTCAGAATAAACGATATCACAATCATGCAAAACACAATGCTACTTTGGGACAATGCACATTACACTCAGAATGACAATCATGCTCTCAGTAGTTGGTGCTTGAAGATAAAAGTAAAAGAAAGGTTAAGTGCTAGAGCTTTTTATTTTGAAAACATGGAAGCAATTGTGTCAACGGTAGTAGTACTTCATATGTGTCATGCATAAAACATCCTATAAGTTGCAAGCCTCATGCATCGAATACCAATAGTGCTCGCTCCTTGTCCTAATTAGCTCGGATTCCCATGGGTTATCATTGCATTGCATATGTTTCAACCAAGTGTCACAAAGGGGTACCTCTATGCCACCTGTACAAAGGTCCAAGGAGATAGATCGCATTTGATTTCTCATTTTTGATAGATCTCAACTTGAGGACATCCATACCGGGACAACATAGAAAATAGATGATGGACTCCTCTTTAATGCATAAGCATATTCTCATGAGAGATTGAGGATTAAGGTCCAAGCTAAAACTTCCACCATGATGAATGGCTTTGGTTGGCGGCCCAATGTTCTTCTCTAACAATATGCATATTCATTCAACCCACGGCAAATCACCCTTACTTCACACAAGACGAACATGCATAGCAACTCACATGATATTCAACAAAAGTGTGACAGTTGATGGCGTCCCCAGAAACATGGTTACCACTCAGCAAGCAACTTATAAGAATTAAGATACATAAGCAACATATTCTTTACCACAATAGTTTTTAGGCTACTCTCCCATGAGCTATGTATTGCATGGTTAGTTTGCTTAGTACAGGTGGAGGTTAGCAAAAAGACTGGGAGCGACCAACTAAGAGAGCAATGACTAAACCATACCACATCATAGGCAAACAAACCAAGTTGGTACTCCAATAACACATTGGGAATCCCCCAGCTATTTGAGATTAACCATAAGAAAACCTGAACTACTAAGCACCATCATGCAAGTAGCATCTTTATCATAGACACATTAACCAATGCAACGGAAGCAAACTCTCTTAATAAGGTGAGCATGGTAATTAAAGAGAGTTCAAGCAACCTACTAAATAAAAGCTCTTGAAAAGATAAGCATGAATACTAAGAGCTGAGCACGATAGTAGCTATTAAAAGACAAAGAACACACACAGCATAGATAGACATGAAAATTCTATGTTATGTTCTAGGTAGAAGTGGAGCGTGTTTCTCTCCCACATAAAGGAATGCTGGGTTCCAACTCGTTATGAAAAACTAAAAAGAAAACTAAAAGCAAGACGCTCCAAGCATAGCACATAACACATGAAGTGATAAAAATATAGCGAAACGAAAGACGAACTGATAATGTTGATGGAGAAGGGGATGCACGGGGGCATCCCCAAGCTTAGACGCTTGAGTCTCCTTGAATATTTCTTGGGGGTGCACGGGGGCATCCCCAAGCTTGAGCGCTTGACACTCCTGAATCTTTTTATCATCTTTCCTCGCACACTTGATGTCGGTGTACTAAGGTAGAGGTACCTCAGTACCCCAACTTGTGCACGGGCAGTAGTAGCTTCCCGCGGCAGGACCTACCACGTGCTTGCCGGAGACCTTCCTGCTCCATATAAAACCATTCAAAAACAAAGTATACAAGACAGAAGATCAGGACCCCGGCAAGTGGAGCTTGCCGGGAAGGCCGTCCCAGGCTCAAGGTTACCTCACTAGCACAAGACCCTGGCAAGAGGAGCTTGCCAGGAAGGCCATAAGATTACATTACAGAAGACATGCCTCGGCGCAACGTGCGCCCCGGCAGGGCCCGGGGAGCGACAAGCTTCAGAGCCCGACGAGCTCCCGGGCCCGGCAAGGTCAAGACCCCGGCAAGGTGCTTGCCGGGGAGAGTTGCGCTGTGTGCCCGTGCTCCAGCTCATCGAACCACGCGTCGCCCTGGGGCCACTCCAGGGATGCGTGGCGGATGGCTGTGCAGCCTGGGGGACACGGTGGCACTCCACGGTGGTAAAGCCATCGCCGTGGCAAACGGAGACGCAAGGGCGGGCGCTTTTGGGGTCGACGGCGACGGGCATTAAATGCTCTTGTCCCCCACTGTCAAAGTAGGTGATGACCACTGTTCACGCTCTGTTCATCCACTGTTCCCGCACTGTTACAACTACCACCACTATTACGTTTTTACCCTTTCTCTTACGTTGACACCTGTCGGTGACCCCTTGCACTATAAAAGGAGGCCCATGCACAACGTAGAGGGGGTTCGGAACCTAGATCGCTCACTTGCTCGGTGTAGCTAGTTCTTCAAGCTCCCGAGCTCCCCAACTCAATACAAACTAAGCAGGAGTAGGGTTTTACGCGTCCACCGCGGCCCGGACCTGGGTAAACTGCCCGCGTGCTCTCCACGATCTGCTCTTTGTGCTCCCTCCGCCCTCTTACCGCACAGACAAGGGGCTCCGGTCCCATAGGTGTTCGTGGTGGACAGTTTCCCCCGACATCTTTGGCGCGCCAGGTAGGGGGCGTCGAGGTTGTGCGAACCTGATCCGGCGTTCACGCGGGCGCACTCTTCATCAACCTCTCCAAACTCGTCAGCTTCATCAGCAACAGCAACATGGCCCCGAAGAAGAAGGCTTCGGAGGTCGCAGGCCCGTCTGCGTCTCATCCGCCGCCACCGGAACCAACGGTGGGCGGGGGAGACGCCGTCGGAAGAGTGGTCGCCGGCGAGGAAACTCGCGGCGCCACCAAATCCAAGGACAAGACGGACGACCGAGCCTAGGTCTCCGTGGACGCGCCACGTCCATCTCAGCAAACAACAACCCAGCAGCGCCATGCCATAGGAGGTGGCATCCGCCTGCTGGGCCAAGGGCAAACCGGAGGCTCGCGGGACGCTCCGGGCCATCGTCCTGGCACGAGCAAGGCGCGGTCGCCGGGGCGGGACCCTGCTCCTTCTAACCCAGTTAGGAGTCCGAGCATATCCCGCTCCTCGCACCGCTCGCCCCCGCTCCCCTCCACTCCAGCAGAAGCGCTCGCAAGGGCGCAACTACTCCTCGACTTCCCTCCAGCGGCAGGCAAGGCCGAAGACTGGAGGGCAACCATTCAGAGCCTGATTGCCTTCGCCAACAACGACTCTCCACAGCAGCCGGCGACATCGCGGCCGCGGCAAGTTGAGAAGACGAAGGCCGACGGCGACAAGACCGCCGGGGGTGCAACCACCGTGCACTCCCCGCCGCGGAAGCAAAAGACGCCTCCCCGCCAGATCAACGTCGACGATGACTCCACGGCGTCGTCGGATCCGCGGGCTCGTCGGGGCCAGCGCCAGGTCCTTGATGACCGGCGACAAGAAGACGCTCGAATGACGATCGAGCGCCGCCAAGAAGCACGGCGACAATCAGATCAGCGAGCTGGAGCCGCTGTCGACACGCGCGCGCCCGGTGAACCAGGCGACTTGCCGTACGCGGCGGGTTGCCCTGCGTTTACCCGCGAGCTGCGGCGCATCCAGTGGCCCAGCATGAAGAACTTCAAGCCCGACGTACCGGAGAAGTACGACGGCAAGACGCACCCCTCGGAATTCCTCAGCATTTACACCATCACGGTGCAGGCTGCCGGGGGGCGCGACGAGAAGATACTAGCGAACTACTTCCCGCTAGTGCTTAAGCCAAACGTCCGTTCTTGGCTTATGCACTTGCCGGAAGGCTCCATTTCTTCTTGGGCAGACCTTTGCCACCAGTTTGTTGGCGCCTTCACGGGCGGCCACAAACCCCACGGCCAGGAGAGCGATCTCCACATTCTGGCCCAGAAGGAAGGAGAACCCCTGCGCAAGTATATCCAACGCTTCAGTCGTGTGCAGCACAACATCCCCGACGTCCACCCTGCCGCGGTTATCAGTGCGTTCCACCAGAACGTATGTAACCGCCGCAGGCGTGAGGAGATGGCCATGACCAAGATACGGGATGTCAGCGAGCTCGACGCTCTAGCTGATAAGTGCGCGCGCGCAGAAGAGGGGAGGAGACTCCCCGGGGAAGATGCTGGCGCAGGGGGAAGCGACAGTGACGACGCCGCGCCGGCAAAGAAGAGCCGGCGGCGGAACAACAGAAGGAAGAACAAGAAGGAAGTGCTTGACGTCGAGAAGTCCGGCAAGGAGGCTCCCGCCAAGCAAGCACATGCTGGCGGCTCCGGCAAGGAGCCTGCCCCTGTGGCGGCAGCCGACAAGCAGGACGGCTCCGACAAGCAATACTGCAAGATCCACCACACCAAGGGCCACGACCTCTCCAACTGCAAACGCGTCGAATACCTCGTCGAGCAGCAGAAGGCTGAGTACGAGCGGCGCGACAAGGAGAAGGCCCAAGGTGGCGGAGGAGAACCGAGCAAGAAACGGCCATTCAATGGCCGAGGAGGACGCCGCGGCAAGGCCAAGCAGCGGCAAGGTGACCGACCTCCCCGGGGCCGCGACAAGGATGAAGAAGACGACGACGATGACATGGAGGATGAAGATAACAGCGAGCAGGAGTTCCAGAAGGCCACGGAGGTCCTGTGCGTCGACGGGGGCGCCTCTCTGCACACTTCCCACCGCCAACTCAAGCAGTGGGTGCGGGAGGTGAATGCAGCAGAGCCGCCCGTGGAGTCGCGCAGGCTCCTCAAATGGTCCAGCACGCCCATCATTTTTGATCTTGAGGATCACCCTGACCGCACCACTGCGGTCGGGTGTTTGCCGATGCTGGTCTCACCCAGCATCCGCAACCTCAAGGTCACCAAAATGTTGGTTGACGGCGGGGCCGGGCTGAACTTGATCTCCTCTGCTGTGATCAAGAAGCTCCAGATCCCAGATGGCGAGCTCGAAGAGACCGGTTCTTTCCAAGGAATCAACCCGGGGAGGAGCAAGCCCAAGGGGAAGATAACTCTGCCGGTGACCTTTGGCGGGGAGCTCAACTTCAGAACTGAGCGCATCACATTCGACGTCGCCGATATTCCATTACCGTATAATGGAATACTCGGCCGTCCCGCCCTCGCCAAGTTCATGGCAGCTTCCCACTACGCCTACAACGTACTAAAGATGCCGGGGCCGATAAGCGTCATCACTGTCCATGGCGACAAGAAGGATGCGCTGGTCTGCACCGACAAGATCTACCGGGACGCAGCGGCCGCAGCAGAGAAGGATACACTTGCTGCTGAAGCTCCCGGGGAGAAGAAGACGAAGACCAAGTCCGGCAAGTGCTCTGGGGCCCACTCCGGCAACCGCACCTCTTCGGAGTGCTGCGCTGCCGTCGAGGACGTTCCATCGAGCTCCACCGGCAAGTGTAAGAAGGGGATGGCCGCTCCACCGGCAACCAAGAAGGTGTCCGCCAAGGAGGACGGCACTGGTGGTACCTTCACCATCAGTGCCACACTTGACAGCAAATAGGAAAGCGCGCTCGTTGCCTTCCTGCGGGCGAATGTCGATGTGTTTGCCTGGCAACCATCTGACATCCCCGGTGTTCCCAGGAAGGTAATTGAGCACAAGCTTGCTGTTTGTCCTCATGCGCGGCCCGTCAAGCAGAAGGTCAGAAAGCAAGCCGTGGAGCGCCAAGAATTCATTGCCGAAGAGATCAAGAAACTAGAAGCAGCGGGCCTAGTTAGAGGCGTGATCCATCCGACGTGGTTGGCAAACCCAGTCGTCGTGCGTAAGGCAAATGGGAAGTGGAGACTGTGTATAGACTTCACTGATGTGAATAAAGCATGTCCCAAGGATCCATTTCCCTTGTCGCGCATTGACCAGATCGTTGACTCCACTGCCGGATGTGAGCTGCTCTCTTTTCTTGATGCATATTCAGGCTACCATCAGATTTTCATGGCCGAAGAAGATGAAGAGAAGACTGCATTTATCACTCCATGTGGCACCTATTGCTTCATTCGCATGCCCTTTGGATTGAAGAATGCAGGCTCGACATTTGCAAGGGTAGTGCACACTGCTTTTGAGCCACAGATCCACAGAAACGTAGAGGCCTACATGGATGATATCGTGGTGAAGAGCAAGAGCAAGGATACCCTGGTCCAAGATTTGGAAGAGACATTTCAGAACCTGCGCAAGATACAGCTCAAGTTGAACCCCGAGAAGTGCGTCTTTGGAGTCCCCTCCGGCAAGCTTCTTGGGTTCTTTGTGTCACAGAGGGGGATTGAAGCTAACCCCGACAAGATTAAAGCCATCGAGCAGATCGAAGCCCCGAAGCGCGTCAAGGATGTCAGAAGGCTTGCAGGTTGTGTGGCTGCCCTCAGTAGGTTCATTTCGAAGTCTGCAGAACGCGCCCTACCTTTCTTCAAAATCTTGAAGAAGGCAGGTCCCATGAAGTGGACTCCGGAAGCGGAGGCAGCGTTGCAGGACTTGAAACGGTACCTATCCTCCACTCCAATACTTGTCGCACCTAGGCCACAAGAGAAGTTGCTGCTGTACTTAGCGGCTACCAATCAAGTGGTTAGTGCCGCGTTAGTAGCGGAGAGGGAGGCCGACGAGGAGTCTGCACCACCGGCAAGCGAATCCAGCGACAAGCAGGGGGCTGCTCCGACAAGCTCTGGCCCCGACAAGGAGAACTCTGCGCAGGAACAGGAAGAAGTGCGGAAGAAGATGGTACAGCGCCCGGTGTATTTTGTGAGTTCCCTCTTGCAGGGGGCTAGATCAAGATACTCCGGGGTGCAAAAGTTGCTTTTCGGCCTCCTCATGGCCTCGAGAAAGCTGCGCCATTACTTCCAGGCACATGAGATAACAGTGCTCAATCGCTTTCCGCTGAAGAGGATATTGCACAATCCAAAAGCAACAGGCAGGATCGTTGAGTGGGCACTGGAGCTGTCAAGCTTTGGTCTCAAGTTTGAAAGTACCTCAACCATACAGAGCCGAGCTTTGGCAGAATTCATAGCTGAGTGGACCCCGACGCCCGATGAAGAAGTCCAAGAAACAAGTGCACCCGTACAAGAAGCGACAAGTGAATGGGTAATGTATTTTGATGGTGCCTTCTCGCTGCAAGGCGCCGGTGCTGGCGTGGTACTCATCGCGCCCACCGGAGAGCACCTCAAGTATGTTATCCAGATGCACTTTCCCAGGGAGCAAGCGACAAACAATACTGCTGAGTATGAAGGCTTGCTTGCCGGCCTCAGGATTGCGGCCGAACTTGGGATTAGGAAGCTGATTGTGCGGGGAGATTCTCAATTGGTGGTCCGACAAGTCTACAAGAGTTACCAAAGCCCTTTGATGGAAGCTTATGTAAATGAAGTGAGAAAGCTTGAAGAGCACTTTGAAGGTCTGCAAATGGAGCACGTCCCGAGAGCTCAGAATGACATTGCGGATGGCCTTTCAAAGTGTGCTGCGATGAAGTTACCTGTGGAACCAGGGACCTTCTTGCTCAAGCTGACTCAACCATCCGTTACACCATCAATCAGGCAGTCCAAGAAGAGAAGGTTGGTCTCCGGCGACTACTTGCCGACGGATCTTCCTGAGACCGCCGCCAAGGTCCCCAAGATCAACGATCAGAACGCTGAGGAACAGTTTGCTCCTACAGATCCTCGGATCTGTACAGTTGAAGCAAGTGTTCCCGACAAGCCTCGCCCCGGCGAGCTTGCCGGGGGACCTTCAGCTCCGACAGAACCAGAGGTTCTTGCCGTGGAAGCTGAGGTTCCCGCAGCGGCCCTCGAGCCTTTAGTCCTTGCCGTCGAGCCCCAGGCTCCTGCATGGGCGCAGCAGATCGTCCGTTTTCTGCAAACTGGAGAACTTCCCGACGACCCAGAAGAAATAGAGAAGATAACCAGGCAGTCAAGTATGTACCAGTTCGTGGACAATGAGTTGTACAGAAGAAGACTCAACGGTGTCAGGTTGAAGTGCATCTCCAGAGAAGATGGACAGAAGCTGTTGGCGGAAATACACGGAGGCATATGCGGCCACCACATTGGCGCAAGGGCGCTTGCCGGGAAGGCATTCCGGCAAGGGTTCTTTTGGCAAGAAGCCCTCCAAGATGCAACTGCACTAGTAACCAAGTGTGAAGCATGCCAGTTCCATGCAAAGCAAATTCATCAGCCAGCTCAAGCTCTCCAGACGATTCCTTTGTCCTGGCCCTTCTCGGCCTGGGGGCTCGATATCCTCGGCCCCTTCCCCCGAGCTGTCGGGGGCTTTGAGTACTTGTACGTCGCAATCGACAAGTTCACAAAGTGGCCAGAAGTGGAACCAGTGAGAAAGGTGACAGCACAGTCAGCGGTCAGGTTCTTCAGGTCGATTGTTTGCCGTTTCGGAATCCCTAACAGGGTCATCACCGACAACGGTACACAGTTTACTAGTCGCACCTTCATGCAGTACGTCCAAGACCTTGGCGCCAAGGTCTGTTTCGCTTCTGTTGCTCACCCAAGGAGCAACGGTCAAGCGGAGAGGGCCAATGCTGAAGTGCTGCGCGGACTCAAGACAAGGACCTTTGACAGGCTGCGCAGGTGCGGAAGAAACTGGATAGAGGAGCTACCGGCGGCTCTTTGGTCAATCAGAACGACACCAAGTCGAGCCACCGGACAGACACCCTTTGCCCTAGTCTATGGGGCAGAGGCAGTTCTCCCCACGGAACTCGTATACGGATCTCCTCGAGTGCTCGCTTATGATGAGCTCGAGCAAGAGCAACTGCGACAAGATGACGCATTGCTCCTCGAGGAGGAACGTCTCCAGGCTGCTGTACGAGCTGCTCGATACCAGCAAGCCTTGTGTCGCTACCATAGCCGCAAGGTTAAGGCCAGGAGTCTCGAGGAAGGCGACCTTGTTCTTCGGCGTGTTCAGTCCGCCAAGAATTCCAACAAGTTGACGCCGAAGTGGGAAGGCCCTTATCGGGTGAGACAAGTCACAAGGCCAGGCGCTGTCCGCCTTGAGACCGAAGAAGGCTTACCGGTGAGCAACTCCTGGAACATAGAGCATCTTCGCAAGTTTCACCCATAAGGCGCGGTTGCCGTGATCCGCTCCGGCAACCACCTTTTGTACAAGCTTTGCCGCTGTTGCATGTAACCCTTTGTACAAAGCCGGGCGCAGATCCCGTGCATCAGTAAAGCTTTCGTGTTTTGTGCTATTTGCCTTTTCCATGCTTTTCTTCGCTATTTGCGTGCGTTACTTGGCATTTCTTGTACAACACACGTATCCGGTAAGCATTAACACGCCGAAAGGCCATATACTTGTTTCCCTCTTCTTTTTCCTTGCCTCTTAAGCAGAAGGAATGTTCCTCGCGCACAACTTTGCCGGGGGGAGGAAGGAGATGGAGGATGAACCAAGTGCTGTTCAAGAAAGAGAAGCCTTACCGGGAAGCAAGCAATATATAAAAGCTAAGTTATTAGAATTTGAGTAGTTCAAATTTTTAAATTTTTGAGTTGTCTTCCTTGAACAACCACACTTTGTATGGAAAACCTGTGCGCGGAGGAACCTACCCGCGGCTAGCCGCACCCTTATCTTGTTTTCGAGTACGCTCAGCGACTTGAGTGAGCTGCGACAAGTGTCGCGCCCTTATTTCGTTTTCGAGTTCGCTCAACAAGCTAAGTGCATTGCGACTAGCTACGGCAAGGTTGCTTACCGGTAGGACCTTGGCCAGCAGGCTGCTCAGAGTCCAGTACTTAGCGCTCGCGGCAAGGGCCCCTTGCCGGCAAGCCCCCTAGAAGCGTAGGGTGAAAAGCATACAAAGTAAAGGACCAAGACAAGGGAGATAACATTGCACTAATTGATCAAAAATAAGATAAATATCTTACAAGGGATAACTTGTCGCAATGACTAATAAGTTCATGGCACACTATGAAGCAACAAAAGAGATGAAGAAGAGGAGGCCTAATCTACGCGGTCGCCTTCAATCCTGGAGATCTTGTTCACTTTGGCGATGATGTGGGCGACCTGCGCCTTCAGCGCCTCCGTGTCCGCGTCGGCCGGCAAGCTTCGGAGAACGTTGACGAGATTTATACCGGGGTTGCGGTACACTATCTTCGTCAGAACGCGCTCCAGGGTTCCCGCGTAGAGCTGGCGTGACTCCTCGGCCAGTTGCGCGAGGAGCTTCTTCCGAAGATCTGCAAGAGCCGGCGCGATCCCTCTGAAGAAGAGGCTGAGCTTGGCGCTGTGGGGGAGGTTTGGGTCCGGAGAGTATATAAGATGCTCGACCTTCAGCGCCAACAGCTCCTGGTCGATGTTGGATGCAGAGGCCACCAAGTCGTCGGTCCATACCTCGACGGTCCGGCGGAAGTTCTCAGCCGCGGTGGTGGCGCTCTCCACCAAGCCTCGCTCCCTGTGGAGCTCTTCCTTCAGCTTGGTTTCCCGGTCCCGGACGGCGTCGAGCGAGTCCTTCAGCGTGGAAACCTTCAGCTCCAGATCCTCAATCGAATCCTTGGCGGCCTTCAGCTCGTCGCCCTGCTTGGAGAGACGCACCTGGAGTTCGGAGTTGGTGTGGGCGTCCTTCTCGCGCTCTGTGTTGAGCGCGGTGACCCTCTCCACGCTCGCTTTCAGGGACTCCTCTAGTTGCGTAACCTTGGCCGCGAGCTCCTCCTTGGCGGTCTCCGCGGCAGCCACGGCGGCCTTCGCCTCCTTCAACTCTCCGCCAAGGGCCTGCTCCCGGGCGGCAAGGTCTTCCTCGTGGGAGTCGAGGTTGACCTTCCGTTGGGTGAGCTCTCCTTCTCGCCGGGACAGCTCTTCTCCGGCGAGTCGCTGCTGCTCCTCGGCCTCGGCCTTCTCCAGGAGCCACTCCTGGTACTCCCCGGCGAGCCTCTCACGCTCCTCCGCCACGTCGCGGAGGGCAGCCTGGTTGGCGGCGCGGAGCTCCGCCGCGCGCTTCTCCATATCGGCGGCGGCCTTGGCGGCAAGGGCCTCCCGAGACGCGAGCTTCGCTTGCCTGGCCCGGTAAAGGGCCAGGAGCTGATGAAGCAGCTTCTCCTCCTCGGGCCCGTCGCTTCCGCCGGGTGCCTCGACGATCTTCAGTCCCGCGGAGGCGAGAACCTCTCCATCAAAGGCCTCTCCCTCCGCGGGGGCTCGCGACGAAGATCCCCACGGCACCTGGATGTAGACGCCGTTGGGGGCCTCAAGATAGTAGGCAGACGGCTCCTTCTCGGTGGAGGGGTCGGCGGCCGGCGCAGCGCTCGACGCTCCTGCCGCCTCCGGGCCGGCAGTATGGCCGCCGTCCCCCTCCCCGGCTGCCGCGTCCGCGGCCGGAGCGGTCTCCTCCGCAGCCGGCTCGGTGGCTCCCGCCGTGTCCTCAACGACAGGGGCGTTGCCACCGTCGCCCTGCGCGTCCTCCTCCACGACGATGGTTTCCGTCTCCATCTGTTCTGGGGGAGGAGGATCTAGAAGAAGAAGAAAAAGAAGAAGAAGTTCAAGCAAATATCCAAAAAAGATGAATCCAAGAAGACGAGATTATAAAACTTACCTTGGCGGACTTCGTCGACGGCGGGCTCCCTCGCCGGGGAGCTCTGCCTTGGCGGGGTGGCCGCCCTCGCCGGGCTGCTCGCCCTTGGCGGGGTACTCGCCCTTGGCGGAGTACCCGCCCTTGGCGGAGCGCTCTCCCTTGCCGGAGAGTTCGTCCTTGGTGGGGACGGCTGGGCCTGCGGCTCCTCGGGAGCGGTCTCCGGATGCTCCTATGGCTGCGGCTCCACCTCTGCACAAGACAATCAAGACAACAACAAGAACAACAAGGTGTTAGCATAAACAAGATCCTCAAGCGCGCCCGACGAGCGGAAAGGTTGAAACCAAACTTACGCTGGGGGCTGCGCTGGGGGCTGCTCCTCGGAGCAGCGCTCGGGTCCGGCAGGCTCGTCTCCGGCGCGTCCCCAGTCGCCGTGACGGGCGAGTCGTCCGCGACCTCGACCACGGGAACCTTGGCCTTCTTCGCCACTCGCTGTGCCAGGGTCCTGAAATCGAAGCAAGAAGCAAGATCAGAATCAACAAGAATCAAAACAAAGTTAAAAAAAGATACAAGACCTCAAGTTCTTACTCCTGTTCCTCGTCGTCGTCGTCGTCGCTCAGGGCGGAGAAATCGAACGCCACCTGAGGCGCGTCCGCGCGAGGAGCAGGAGGCGAAGACTCCCTCGGGCGCTTGGCGGTCCCCGGGACTGGGGGCTGCGAAGACCCAGCCCCTGTGAACGCCGAGGCCCGGGGAGCGGGCGGAACAGCCGCTCCGCCCTGCGAAGACCCTCCTCCGCTTGGCGCTGACGTGCGGGGCGCCTCTGCCGTGGCCTGTGTGCGGGTCGCTCCCGCCGTGGCCTGTGTGCGGGTCGCCCCTGCCGTGGTTGGTGCGCCGGGCGCCCCCGTCGCAGCTTGGCTCCCCCGGGTAGCTCGCGCCGCCCGGCGAGTTGGTTGTTGTCGGGGCGCCTGCGCCCTCGCCCCCGTCGTCGCCTTGCGGAGACGTTTCAGCGGAGATCGCCTGGGACTTGCCCGAGGCGGGGAGGTCTCCGACGACGAGGAGAGGTCGTCGGCATAGAGCCCCAGAGACCCGTCGGAGTCCTCGTCGGCCCCGGCGTCCTCCTCCTCCTCGGCTGGCTCGCTGGGCCCAGCGCCCTGCCCTGCGGCCGTTCTCCCTCCGGCGCCTCCGCTCCCTCCGGCGCCTCCGCTCCCTGCGGCGCCTCTGTTTCCTCCGGCGGCGCTGCCTCTCGCCGCGGCCTCGGTCATGATTCCAGGGATCCCGGAGTGCCTCAAAGAAGGGACCCCGGCGAGCTCGTCGGGAGGAAGCTGCAGCAGCCTGCGGATCTCCGCCTCCTCTGCTTGGCAGGACGCATCCGCAGCCTCTGCCTCATCGGGGTGTAAAGCCAAACTCTCCTGCCGCTGCGGCTGCAGCGGCCTCCTCTACCCGAGAAGCTATATAAGCAATCTCCTGGTCGGTGGTGTCCCGGGTGAGCCCCTTGATCTCATCTTTGTTCTTCGGCACCTCCACCAGGTTGTCGAAGAAGCTCATGATGTCTGCTGACTTGGGCGGTATCCATGTGCGGTCCACGCCATGCGAGTCGCATGCGGGCATCATGGCGCGAAGAGGATCCCGGGCCGTGCTGTTGCAGAGGGGCACCACTCCCCGGGGAGCTCTGAACCACTCTGGGTGGGCCGGGTCGTGCTTAAAGAGTTCCCGGACCATCCCCTTCAGCTCCAGCGCCGTGAAGTTGAAGTTTAGCCCCGGGCGCAATCTCATTACGTCCGCCGCGTTGCCGTACTCCCATGCCGGCCTCTTCCTATCCTGTAGAGGGGCAATGCGGCGGCGGAGGAAATCTGCTCCTACCTCTCCGACGGACAACTTTGCTACCCGGAGGCGAAGAATCCTGATGAGGGCGACGTTGAGCTTGATGTCGTCCGAATCCAACTCACTCCAGTCCCTGCCGCGCACGATGGCTGTTGTGCGCGGCGCAGTGAAAGGTTGCGGCTCGTCCTCAACTACCCAGCACCAGTCCGCACGCCACTCCTCCCACTTGCCGCGGAGCTCCCCCGGCAAGTAGGACTCCTTCTTGTTCAAGCGGAAGACCCAAGAAATCCCCCCGGAGAGGGGGGCGCCGGCCTCTACTCTAGGGGTGAAGAAGTGCCTAAACAGCGCTACGTTCGGATAGATCCCAATATAGTTTTCGCACAGATGTGCGAAAACCGCCATCGTGAGGATGGCGTTGGGGGTGAAGTCAAGAAGGTGGAGGCCGTAGGTGTGCATGATATCGCAGAAAAAGTCGGAAAAAGGGGGACAAAGGCCGCAATGAAAGAAAGCTGCGAAGAAGAAGTACCCGCCGGGATAATTGTCCTTGGCGGCGGCGGGATAGGCTCTGGTCCGAGGATGCGCCTTGGTCTCCTTGGCCCAGAACAAGTTGTACTTGTTCCAGAGTTCCCGCGCGCTGAGCCGCGGCGCGAAGACGACATTCCTCTTCCACAGAAGAGCAAGCCTCGCCGCCTGGTCAGATTTCTCCTTCTTGGTCTTCTCCGCCTTCGCCTTCTCGGTCTTCGGGGCCATGGCGGAGGCGGCGAGGGAAGGGGGACGAAGAGTCCGGCGGCGCCGCGGATGCGGAAGACGGCGGAGGAGGTGTGGAGGCGGAGCGCAAGGGGGAATCTCTGGAGATGGAAGAAGAAGCAATGAAGGCGTAGGAGGGGAACCGCTCCTGCTTCCTCTGCTTTTATGGGGAAGTGGGGGACGTTTCGCTCTTTCCATTAAAAGAACGTGGCCACGTCCCATCCCACGACGCCGCAATCGACGCGTGCCGTTACGGAGGGACGCGGCGGATGCGGAAGTGGATTCGGCGTGCCGTGGGCCGCGCGTGCCCGTGCACTGTTTTGGGCCTGGCCCAACAGTGCTCGGCACCGTGTGTGGCCCAGGCCCGGGGGCTCCTGTCGGTGTACTAAGGTAGAGGTACCTCAGTACCCCAACTTGTGCACGGGCAGTAGTAGCTTCCCGCGGCAGGACCTACCATGTGCTTGCCGGAGACCTTCCTGCTCCATATAAAACCATTCAAAAACAAAGTATACAAGACAGAAGATCAAGACCCCGGCAAGTGGAGCTTGCCGGGAAGGCCGTCCCAGGCTCAAGGTTACCTCACTAGCACAAGACCCTGGCAAGAGGAGCTTGCCAGGAAGGCCAGAAGATTACATTACAGAAGACATGCCTCGGCGCAACGTGCGCCCCGGCAGGGCCCGGGGAGCGACAAGCTTCAGAGCCCGACGAGCTCCCGGGCCCGGCAAGGTCAAGACCCCGGCAAGGTGCTTGCCGGGGAGAGTTGCGCTGTGTGCCCGTGCTCCAGCTCATCGAACCACGCGTCGCCCTGGGGCCACTCCAGGGACGCGTGGCGGATGGCTGTGCAGCCTGGGGGACACGGTGGCACTCCACGGTGGTAAAGCCATCGCCGTGGCAAACGGAGACGCAAGGGCGGGCGCTTTTGGGGTCGACGGCGACGGGCATTAAATGCTCTTGTCCCCCACTGTCAAAGTAGGTGATGACCACTGTTCACGCACTGTTCATCCACTGTTCCCGCACTGTTACAACTACCACCACTATTACGTTTTTACCCTTTCTCTTATGTTGACACCTGTCGGTGACCCCTTGCACTATAAAAGGAGGCCCATGCACAACGTAGAGGGGGTTCGGAACCTAGATCGCTCACTTGCTCGGTGTAGCTAGTTCTTCAAGCTCCCGAGCTCCCCAACTCAATACAAACTAAGCAGGAGTAGGGTTTTACGCGTCCACCGCGGCCCGAACCTGGGTAAACTGCCCGCGTGCTCTCCACGATCTGCTCTTTGTTCTCCCTCCGCCCTCTTACCGCACAGACAAGGGGCTCCGGTCCCATAGGTGTTCGTGGTGGACAGTTTCCCCCGACACTTGAAAACTCCCTTCATACATAACTCATCATAATCTGATTAGCGAGGTTAGTACACTTAATAAAATAATTATACCTTGCTGGAAATAAATATATTCTTGAAGTTCTACTGTTTCTCAAGATGGCCAAAAGGTTTTTGCAAAGAAAAAGCAAGTTCTTAATTTGCAAAGTGAAGGTAAGGCAAAACAGGACAGAATCTGTGAAAAACAGAACAGCAGGCAGTAATTGATCTGTTCGGGATACTTCTGCAACTCAAATAAAAAAACTCAGAATAGACGCACGAAAGACAATTATATATAGAACGCTGTCGAAAAAATTCAGACCAAAAAGATGATCCGGTGATTTTATACGAATTTTTCTATCCAAGGACAGAATCTGTTTCCTGGACAGCACCTCACAACTTTTGAACTTTCTAGCAATCAGAGGCTATACTTGGCACAAATATGAAAAGCAAAGATACAATGATGATGCTACAGCAGTAAACAACATCAAGATACAACAAAAGCAAAAAAATTATTCATGTGGGCTGCCTCCCAAAAGCGCTTTCTTTTATGCCTTTAAGCTAGGCATAATGCATAGATCAAGTTTTATCAAGAGTAAAAGAATAACTAGCCCGTACAACGGACTCAAAAGGTAACTTGATCTTCTTGCGAGGGAAGTGTTCCATCCCTTTCTTGAGAGGAAACTGAAATTTTATATTACCCTCTTTCATGTCAATGACAGCACCAACGGTGCGCAAAAAGGGACGTCCCAAAATAATTGGACATGAAGGATCACATTCAATATCCATAATAGTGAAATCAACGGGCACATAATTATCATTGACAACAATAAGAACATCGTCGATCCTCCCCAAAGGTTTCTTTATGGATGAATCAACGAGACGAACACCAAAAGAACAAGAATCATAAGGTTTCAATTTAAGCATATCATATATCCTTTTGGGCATAACAGAGGTACTAGCACCAACATCACATAATGCATAACAAGAGAAGTCATTCAATTTAATTTTTATCATAGGATCCCAACCATCTTCTAGCTTTCTAGGTATGGAGGCTTCTACTCTAAGTTTCTCCTCCCTAGCTTTGATGAGAGAATTAGTGATATGCTCTGTGAAGGCAAGGTTAAGCGTGCTAGTGCGGGGATCTCTAGACATCTTGTGAAGGAAATCAATAACTTCTGTAAGAGTGCAATTATCAAAATCAAGGTCACGAGCATCAAGTAAAGTGGTAGTGGTGTCCTTAAGGTTCACTTGTTTGGTAGTTTCTATAGTTATAGCATCACCATTAATAGGTCCATTGGGACCAGGAGTACATTGGGTGCTAAGAGTGTGAGCATCCTCAATAACTTGGATAGTAGCAACAGTGTGGTGGGTAGGAAGGCTCTTAATTCTTTCCTCTTCCTCCCTTTCTCTAGCCCATCTTTCTTTAAGCTTAGCCATCATCCTAATGTTTTCATTAATTTGCACTTGAGTAGCATTAATAGGGATGACTTCCCTCTCCTTAAGTGGAGGAGTTTCAATTTTTAGCAATTTTACCTCATTGGCTAAGTGATCTACCTTAAAAGAAAGATCATCTAGTTTATGTAGTTTCTCTTCTACATTCTTATTAAAGGCTTTTTGGGTAGTGATGAAATCTCTAAGCATGGTCTCTAGTTCAATATTGGAGTTCATGGTACTAGGATAAGCATTGTTGTTCCCATAAGAGTTAGAGGGGAACGGTCTAGGATTGCTACCAAAGTTACTCCTATAAGCATTGTTGTTAAAATTGTTTCTAGAGATAAAGTTCACATCTACTTGTTCTTGAGCAATCAAAGAATTTAAAGGAACATCACGAGGATCAACAGTAGATTGCTTCGAAAGTAGAGACGTGATCAAGTCAACTTTTTCATTGAGGGAGGAAATCTCCTCGACAGAGTTTACCTTCCTACCTGTTGGAGCGCGTTCGGTGTGCCATTGGGAATAGTTGGTCATCATCTCATCGAGAAGCTTCGTGGCAGCACCAAGTGTAGTTGACATAAAAGTTCCTCCCGCGGCCGAATCTAACAAGTTCCGCGAGGTAAAGTTCAAGCCTGCATAAAAAGTTTGGATAACCATCCAAGTAGTCAAACCGTGAGTAGGGCAGTTCTTGATAAGAGACTTCATACGTTCCCAAGCTTGGGCAACGTGTTCATTATCCAATTGTTTAAAATTCATTATGTTACTTCTAAGTTGGATAATTTTAGTAGGTGGATAGTATTTTCCAATAAAAGCATCTTTGCACTTGTCCCATGAATCTATGCTATTTCTAGGCAAAGACTGAAACCAAATTTTAGCTCCTCCTCTCAAGGAGAAAGGAAAAAGCTTAAGCTTAACAATATTACCATCTATTTCTTGGTACTTTTGCATATCACAAAGTTCAACAAAGTTGTTCAAGTGTAAAGCAGCATCATCTCCAGCACCGGCGAATTGCTCTCTCATGACTAAGTTCAGTAAAGCAGGTTTAATTTCATATGAAGGTGCTGAAGTGGCAGGTGTAGTGATAGGTGTGCTGATAAAGTCATCTTTGTTGTGACTAGTGAAGTCACACAACTTGGTGTTCTCGGTGGAACCCATAGTAGCAAGCAAGCAAGATAACTATTTTTGTGATTTTCGATAAAAAGGAACTAAAGCAAAAATGAAAGGTAAACTAACAAGACTAAAAAGCAAAGGTAAAAGATAGCATGCAACTCCCCTATCCTGAAGAGTGGAGTCCCCGGCAACGGCGCCAGAAAATACTCCTTGATGGGCCTCGAACCCCTCGTTGGTTACCCCAAGTGGAAGGTGTAAGATGCAGTAAGTAGAATTGTTTTCCCTTAGCAAAGATGCCAAGGATCGAATCCCCAGAGACTCCTAGGTTCAACAAGTAGGTGTCAATTGCTACGGCGCCAGATTAGTAGCAATCAACGTGGACCTGCACACAGATACAAATAACTTTGCTCCCAACGAGTACAGAGAGGTTGTCAATATGTGATGGCCTGGCTTATTAGGGATGATAGACTACTCATATCAATAAGGAATTCCTTCTTTTCCGGGAGCCCATTCGGATAGAACTCCAAAGTTAAGCGTGCTCAGCTTGGAGTAGTTTCAGGATGGGTGACCGACCGGGAAGTTGCTCCCGGGTGCGCACGAGTGAGGACAAAGTGCGCAGAAAAGACTAGTATTGATATGTGAGGCTAGTCTATCCCGCCAGGAGTAACGACCACCGGCGGGTGTGTCCGGGGCGTTACAAGTTGGTATCAGAGCCGACCCTCACGGTTACACGAATGTTTGCGGACAGTTTGCAGTCATGTTGTGCATGACGTTTGTGACCCGTCGTGGCACACGGCATGGCACATGTGCTGTCCTGGAAGCACAGATGGTTGTGCCAAGAGGGAACGTTCCTGTGGCCCGACGAGGACGTCGGTTCCTCTGAGTGAGGGTGTATGTGATGGCCTGGCTTATTAGGGATGATAGACTACTCATATCAATAAGGAATTCCTTCTTTTCCGGGAGCCCATTCGGATAGAACTCCAAAGTTAAGCGTGCTCAGCTTGGAGTAGTTTCAGGATGGGTGACCGACCGGGAAGTTGCTCCCGGGTGCGCACGAGTGAGGACAAAGTGCGCAGAAAAGACTAGTATTGATATGTGAGGCTAGTCTATCCCGCCAGGAGTAACGACCACCGGCGGGTGTGTCCGGGGCGTTACACTCCATGGTTCCCGTAGAACCATAGGAAAAACTTTAGCCAATCACTGGATGGTTGTCACCATCCAGAGGGCCTCCATGGTTCCCGTAGAACCATAGGAAAAACTTTAGCCAATCACTAGATGGTTGTCACCATCCAAAGGGCCTCCATGGTTCCCGTAGAACCATAGGAAAAACTTTAGCCAATCACCGGCGGGTGTGTCCGGGGCGTTACAAGTTGGTATCAGAGCCGACCCTCGCGGTTACACGGATGTTTGCGGACAGTTTGCAGTCATGTTGTGCATGACGTTTGTGACCCGTCGTGGCACACGGCATGGCACATGTGCTGTCCTGGAAGCACAGACGGTTGTGCCAAGAGGGAACGTTCCTGTGGCCCGACGAGGATGTCGGTTCCTCTGAGTGAGGGTGTATGTGATGGCCTGGCTTATTAGGGATGATAGACTACTCATATCAATAAGGAATTCCTTCTTTTCCGGGAGCCCATTCGGATAGAACTCCAAAGTTAAGCGTGCTCAGCTTGGAGTAGTTTCAGGATGGGTGACCGACCGGGAAGTTGCTCCCGGGTGCGCACGAGTGAGGACAAAGTGCGCAGAAAAGACTAGTATTGATATGTGAGGCTAGTCTATCCCGCCAGGAGTAACGACCACCGGCGGGTGTGTCCGGGGCGTTACACTCCATGGTTCCCGTAGAACCATAGGAAAAACTTTAGCCAATCACTGGATGGTTGTCACCATTCAGAGGGCCTCCATGGTTCCCGTAGAACCATAGGAAAAACTTTAGCCAATCACCGGATGGTTGTCACCATCCAGAGGGCCTCCATGCTTCCCGTAGAACCATAGGAAAAACTTTAGCCAATCACTGGATGGTTGTCACCTTCCAGAGGGCCTCCATGAAACTTAGCCAATCACTGGATGCGGGTACCATCCAGAGGGCCTTATGCTATGTCCTCCTTGGTCCGGATACGACCTATGCTTGAATAGAAAGCTCTTTAGTAAGTTTGGCTATGTTCTCTTTGGTTCGAATACGACCTATGTTCGAACAGAAAGCCCTTCAGTTATCACATCAGCAGAGTACACAGAGTTGCCCTGCACAACCAGATAGACTGATCAAAGCATCTTATTTTCTTAATGAAAAATGATATATAACAAGAGAAATAATATTGTAGATGGATATCACCTGAGTGAATTTGAACCGGTATGTTGAATAGACCGGATCACAGGGCGGACAGTGAAACAACCGCAGCATCCATGGCAGCACAGATATATGAATCGGCCGCAGTTGTAAACCGGCGCATATAAGCAAGTTGTCCCCCGCGTTGTAAACCGGTGCGGATGCGTGAACCGGCCGTTCGTTCATTAGATAATGTGACACAGAGGAAAACGCCATTGTAGAACATTGCCAGTGCGTGTTTTATATCCGCAGTATAACAATGATTTTACCTGTATATAGAAAACACCAATAGGCAGTGTAATGATGCTGAGAGGAAATAAAATGTCTTGATAAAATATATAGGAGGGATAACACCTTATTTGCTTGAAGAACAGATGGGTCGGCCGGCGCCGACGGGCTAGTTGCCTTCCTCGTTGTGAGCCGGCGTTGCAAACCGGTGTGGTCGCGAGAGACGGTCACGGCGTTGTAAACCGGTGTGGTCGCGAGAGACGGCCACGGCGTTGTAAACCGGTGCGGTCGCGAGAGACGACCAAGGCGTTGTAAACCGGCGCTTGAATCCGTGGAATAACGACGATCACTTGTGTCGAACAATATTTGGCGTGCCTCCATCTTCGTGGTATAATACCATTTTATAATGAATAATTTTCCTGCATATATAATACAGCAGGGCGAGGAATTTTTGCTCGGACGAATTAATATGTATTAAAAATAAATAGGATAGATATCACCTTATTCGCCTGGAGAACAGATGAGCCGGCCGCTTATTGATGTAAGCATAGCAACGGGGCAGCGACTCGCACGCGTATCCGCTGGGCCGGTTTATGAGGACAGGTGCGGCACCGGCGTGTTAATGTAGACCGGACCGCAGAAGCGGTGGCGTGCGCACATCCATTGGCGAGGGAGTCGGCCGCGGCGTTGGAGACCAGCGCGCGGGTGCGCAGACAGACGAGTTGCAGCAGTGGTAGCCAGTGCAGGCACGAGAGTTGACCACGACATCTAAGCCTGTCCGAGCCTCACATTTATGATGTCATTTTTGTAGTAGACTTTGTCCTGCATACAATATATTGAAAGACAGAGTAATTGTTCCAGAAGAATTAATATGTGCTAGAAATATTGAGAATAGATAGCACCTGATTTATTTTCCGGATGAATATGGATACTAGTACTAAATCTTGTAGTCTTGTTTTGCTTATTCCTTCAGCGGCCGGATTAACCATCAATCAGCCCAAGTTTTCGTCTGTACTAGTGCAAGTAGCCCTTTGTTTTTTTGGATTCTACTAGTCTCCACCACAGGAAAAAGAAGCGGCGGCACCGATTCCTTCAGGACTTTAAAGCCGCAGGTGGCCAAGCTTTCTGGTAGTGGTGTACGGTGGCTCCTTCGGATAGACGATCCAGCGGAGAAAGAACACATGTCTGTCTCGGCGAAGAAAAACTGCAGTCTGGGTGATTTGTACGCGTAGGAACAGCAGATCAATTCCATCTCAGTCTGGGGCAGTTACGTCATCGAGAAATCACCCGTGCCGCAGACCTTGTCTCGGACTTGGCGAAAACGCGTAGACACGGTAGCGCAGGAAATCGCGGTAGGTGGACGCAAGAAAAAGCGGTGGCGCGTTGGGCGGGCGCCGGGCGATGCGGGAGACAGCGCAGGAGGTGACGTGCCTCTGCGGTACCCGCCTGGGCGGTTGGTGATGTGCACGCTTGGGCCTCCGGCTAGGCCCTCTTTTTTTTATCTTGCTCTGGCCTTGGCCCATTGAGAAATTGGCAGCAGGCCTGGGGAGTCATATTACGTGATAGCGACGGACACTGGTCCTCATCGGATATAGACGATGGAAACGTTACGAAGCGGTTGGTCCCGGCAAGTTATAAATCGTATCAACTGATTCCAGGTCCGAGTTTTTCTCGATGGCTTGTTGATAGTATAAATCCTTCCATGCTAATAACAGTCGGATACGGCCGCCGTTCAAATTTGATACTGCAGCAGAAATTTGTCCGCTCGCCAGGCGCATGTTTCGCCCCGATTTTTCTTTCTTGTATTCTTGTCGGCCTCAGTGACTTGATGTGACGCCCGAAGACCGACGTCCCAGAAGATCCCAGAAGATTCCAGAAGCTTCCAGAAGTTCCAGATGTTCCGGGTTGCCCGTGTGTTTCTTTTGAGCTTGTGTTATTTATTTTTTGCATTGCATCATGTCATCATGCCATCATGTCATTTATTTTTTTGCATCTCAACCAAATAAATCGTGTGGACCTTCGGTCCATTTAAATCGAGGGAAGGTGACTTCTCTTTATAACATATAAAAGCCTCTCAATATATTAGGGAGCTATATAAATAATATTCCATTTGCTTCGGAATCAACATAACACACTTGCATAATTTTTCCCCATGTATTTTCACTTCGAGTTTCTACTTCTAGACCTTGCCTATAATTCTTTCCGTTGTTTCGAGGTTCTTCCAAAAAACCCTCCTTCTATTTTATTTAATTCCTGACATTTTGTGAGTCCAGGGAATTTTTACCCTTGCTCTAACTCTATTTCTAGCACCTTCTATCTTTCCTTCTTGTTGTTGTTTTTTTTAGAAAACAGCAGCAGTTTTTTTTAACAGAAGGGAGCAGCCAGGCCTCTGCATCCCTCCTTTGGCCCAAGCTCCCAGCCATCTGGGCCTCCTCCTTCCCTAAGCCGGCCCAAAAACCCCCCCTAAGCCGGCCCGGTTTTCCCCCCGAACCCTAGCCTTCGCACTCTCCCTCGCTCCTCTCCTCTTCTCCCGCAAGCCGCCGCCACCCCCTCGCTTTCTCCCTCTGCCCGACCGACCGCTCGCCCCGAGCCCGTTCCCCTCGACCAGCCTCCCTCTCCCTCGTCTGTTTCCTCCCCTTCTCCCGATTCTCCCTCGCCCCGCTCCCTCCAGCTTCGAGCCAAGCAAGATGCCCGATCCCCTCGTTGCTCGTTCGTCCTCCCGCGGCTAAGCAGCAGGTCGCCGCCCCTCCGTCGCCTCCTCTGTCCACACCCGAAGCCGCGGCACCAGGGCCGGCCGGGGATGCGCTGCAGCGAGCGCCCCTCCTTCCTCCTCGGCGTCGGCCAGGCTTCCACGGCCTCACCTCGTCCAGCCCGACGCCCCTTCCGCGAGGCGTCTCTCTGGTCCGCCTCGCCCTCCAGCGTCGACCGCACTCCGCGCAGCGCCCCAGGCCCGTCCAGGCCTCGTCCACGTCCCGAGCAGCGCCGCGCCGCACCTTCGTCCTCCCGGCGTCCCGTCCTCGCCGCGGCCAGAGGCCCTGCCGCCTCGCCCCGTTGGCCTCCCAGGGCCCTGCCTCCGTCGCCGTGGTCTCCCTCAGCCGCCCTGCCAAGCCGGCCGAAGCCGCTGCTCTTCCTCTCCGCTTCGCCCAAGGCCAGAGCCGCAGCGGCTGCGCCTTCCTCCGTCCGTGGACGACTCCAGCAGCAAGGCCCCGTCCTTCCTTCCGTCGCCAAGACCGCTGCTGCCCTTGCCTCCGTGGACTATCCCGTGCTGCAGTAGTTTTGTTTTTGTTTTGTGTGTTGTGTTGTTAACCTTAACAGAGAACCGGGAACGTCTACCGCCAAAGACCGCAACGACCCGAGTACAACTACGTTTTTTCGTCAAGTACGACTACCGACGCCCGGAAACGCCAAGTACCTCTACATGACCGACAAGTACCACGACGACCGTACGAGACCCTCAAGTACCTCTACGAACGGAACGACTACTCGTTGGCGACCTCGTGTACAACTACTTCCTCTCCGATGAACGAGAAAAACTACTTCCCTCTACGGCGTGTACCACTACCGTCGCTCGATGACCGCGAGTACCACTACCGTCGCCCGAGTACAACTACCGCTACGAGAACGACTACCTTCGGTGAAGAAATGAGAACGTCTACTTCCTCTCCGAACGGAACATTTACTTCCTCTACGAATCGCGTGAACGACTCCTTCCTCTACGTCTCGAACCGCCCCGAAACGCACGCTTCAAAGGTATAACGAGACGACCCCGTGGATGACTCGTGGAATGCTTGCTTGTGTTGTATGAAATGTCTTCCCTGTGTGCTCCGTGCCCGTTGTGCCGTTTCACCTTTTGTCTTGTTCCTCGGTTGCCTCGTCGCCGACCCGTGGGAACCCGGCAACGGGATCACCCCATCATCTTGTTTCGCTCACGCCTCCCGTCATCTTTTGCACCGGTCTCTCAACGAGTTACCAGAACCGATATGATGCCGTTGCATCATTTTCGGTTCGTTGCCGTGGCACCCTTTCATTCCCCCACGGTGACAACACTTCATATCCTCTTATGTTAACCTTTTAATAAAAACATGCATAAACTTGTTCATGTCATCCGCATCATGTTAACAACCTTTGAATGCTTAATTGTTGTTGCTTTATAATTATTAAACATGCTCATGGGGATTTTCCGGATATGTTGTTGTTATTTTTTCCGGCCTCATTTAAATTGCCTAAATAGTGTAGTTTTATTATGTTTCACCTCTTGCCATGTTAAAAACATTTAATCTTGTCTTGTAAATAACGAGAGTCAACTAAATAAATAAATGTGGTGTTTCGTCAATATGCAACTCGTTGCATATTGAGCTCCACTTAACTTGTAGTTTTGTTTGTGCATTTTGCCATGCCATGCATATTTAAACCGGACATGCATCATACTTGTTTGTGCATCGTGCCATGTTTATGCTTGTGTGTTTACCGTGTTGTTTCTTTCTTTCCGGTTGTTTCTCTTGTTAGCTTCGGTTTCGTTCCGGAGTTGTGAGGTTTCGCTCGACTGTTGCTCTGTCTACTTCGTGGATCCGTTCTTCTCCCTTGTGGAATCCCAGGCAAGATGACCGAACCCGGATACCATTACTATCTTTGCCTATTGCTAGTAGATCCGCTCTATAGTTTTGCCTCGATGCCCATGATCTTCTTGTCAGCCTCCTACTTGTAACCATGAACCTGTTTAACCACCCTACCTATGCAAACCGTTGCTTGGCTAAGTACGCTTCGCTCAGCCCTTCTTATAGCATTGTAGTTGCGGGTGAAGACCGAAGATGCTTGCTTCATGTTGAAGTTTGTTGGGTTATATCACACTATATAAATGCTTAAAAATGAAATCATCTATATATTGGCAAGGGTGGAAGGCTAAGCCTTTTGCTTGGTGATTTGTTCCACTCATGCCGTTAGGAACCGTATAAACTGGTGTTATGTTCCTTGATTTTGCGTTCCTAACACGGTTGGGGTGTATGGGACCCCCTCGATAAACCGCTAAGTGCTAAGTCTTTTCCAGCAAGTCCCAACATTGGTACTATTTGCCTAATAACTAAATAACTTGCATAGGAAGTAATTAACCCGAGTTCTTAATCAACAACCCTGGGCCAGTGCTCCACATGAGTGTTGGTCCGAAACGGGGAGCCTGTGGGGTCACCATGAGGGAACTCGAGGATTGATATAAACCCGTAGCCTCGCCCATCCGGTCGTGTCCTGAGACTTAGATACGCGCGGCTACTATCAGGGTGTCGACACGCCGGGAGGATTTGCTGAATTAGCCTTACCTTAGTTCGGTTTAACTTGAGCACGGGATTCCGAGAATACTCGGGTCTTCCCACCTATGGAGTTGCGGCTCCGCGGATCGTGGGCTTGTAATGGGTCAAGTTGGAACACCCCTGCAGGGTTTGAACTTTCGAAAGCCGTGCCCGCGGTTATGTGGCAGATGGGAGCTTGTTAATTCCGGTTGTAGATAACTTGACACAATGTTTCAATACACTACCAGCGTGTGTACCGTGACTGTCAATTTCCGAATAGGGATTCGGGAGTTGAACACGGTGGGGTTATGTTTGACCGGCTTTAGTTAGGATTACTTCGTGATCATCTTTCGACCGAGGCTCTTCTCTTCTCGCTCTCTATTACGTAAGATAGTGCTAGTTGCTGCTGCAGACTCTTGTTGTTCCTTCACCTCATGTTCTTTCTTCAGCCTTGTCCTCACCCAAGGCTTAAATAGTCTTGTTACCCGGGAACGGGATTGCTGAGTCCTCTGTGGCTCACAGTTACTTCACCACACCAGATGCAGGTTCAGCCGAGTTTGATGCAGGAGCTGGTTCAGTTCTTCACCGGGAGCTCGATGAAGAGTTTGGCCGTATGCTTGTGACGTTTCGATGTTCAGTAGTGGTTTATACTAGGATTCGATCCTGACCTGTGGCTTTATGTTGCTTTGGTATCTTTCTTTTGGATCTTCACCCGTAGTCGGGTTGTGATGTTTTCGAATGATGATTGTTTATGTAATGTATTGTGTGAAGTGGAGAGTGTAAGCCAACTATCTCCTTTTGCATTTTAATCCCTCTTTTACATGAGTTGTGCAAAGATACCAAACTTGAGATCACTCTAGGATGGGCTTATACCTTTAAGTCGTGCCTCGACACGTAGGAGGTATAGTCCCATCCTGGGCATTACACTTGATTCTTACGCCGATTGATCTCGCGCACGTCTTCAATTCTAATTTCTCTCTGATCCTTGCAGTACCAGCTTCAAAGCTAACCACAATTCCGATCACAAACAATGAAATTGCCGGTTCTCCCACATGTTGACAAATCACGAGCTTCTTGACGCCATAGGAAAGATCCCTCCAAGAACTCAACACCACCGTGCGCAGGCCCCATGGTGGGCGCCAAATGTCGTGGAATTAACATGTCAGATGTCCGGATTACGGACTTAGTGGTGAGGCCGCGCATCTATGTAGTAGCTTGAGAGGGGTTGAGCGGAATCGAGAGACGCGATGCAAGACAAGAATTTAGACAGCTTCGGGCCCCGGGAAACATCATCCGGTAATAGCCCTACGTGCTGTTTGAGGCTAGGTCTCATTATGATCCTCATGGTGTCGCCGGTAAACCGGCTCTTCGTGTCTAACCCTAGAAACTTGTCTGCTTGTGGCTTGTCTAAACTTCTCTAAACTTTTTCTCTTTGGGGAGCCCTGCCCCTCCTTATATATGTTGAAGAGGCGGGTTACATGACTAGTCCTAGTAGGACTAGGATTGATCTATTAAAAGGAGTCCTACTCTTGCTTCCTTTGTAAGAGAATATTCCTTATACTTTCTTCATAAACCGGCCCACCATACATGAACCGGCCTTCTGGGCCTTGGGCCTTGTCATCCGTGATCCACCAGCCGGGTTACCAGTGAGTGGTATGATTTAGACAGGTTGCTTGTAAACCGTCTGGTTAAGACGGATCGCCAGTGAATCATCAAGTGTAAACCGTCAAGTAAACCACCAAGTCCGGCCGGGTTATAATTCCAGCCAGTTTATATGGCGGGGGAATATCCCCGACAAAACTTGTATTAGAAAATGTAAATCAAGCATTCATAAATATGAAATGTGTATCGAAATGTTGACCATGCATTAAAAATTGTTAACCAAACATGTAAAAATATATTAAATGTGTATAAACAAAATTTTCTCGTGTATATGAAAAATGTAAACAAAAGTATAAATTGTGCGTGAATGTTTTGATTCTTTATTTATAATATGTTAATTAATTATTTGAAAACATGTTAACAAGTATTCGAAAAATGTTCAAAGTGTATGGCATTTTTTGACCATGTACAAGAAAATGTTAATCTTGTATTTAAAAATTATTAATGAAGCATTACAAAATGTGAATAGAAAAATGTTGACTATAACTAAAACAATGTTAATCTTGTGTTTGAAAATTGTTGAAAATGTGTATAGAAAACATATTGACCATGTATTAAAAAGAATTAAACTTATATTTATAAAATATTAAATCTCTATTAAAGAATGTTCTCAATGTATACAAAAATATAAAATGAAAACAAAAAGGAAAAAAATAAAACTACAATGAAAACTGAAAAAGAAAGAAAAAAGAAAGAAAAAAGAACACAAGAAAACAAAATGGAAAAGAAAGACAAGAAACGAGTGCAAAAAATTGGAAAACACTGAAAACCATTAAAGGAACAAAGAAAAACATTGAAACCGAAGAATGAAAAAAAAATGAGAAAGAAAATAAAAACTAATAAAAATCACGAAGGAAACAAAAAAATAGAAACCGAAGAAAAACGAAAGGAAAAATCAAAAGACCAAATCATAACAACAAAAGAAACCAAAGAATACCCAGAAAAAATATGAAAACCAAACAAAAAAGAAACAAAGCAAAAAAACAAAGTATAAAAAAGAAAAAGAGAAAACCGGGGAAGAAACAAAAGACTACCGGAGAAAAGGTAAAATAAAAAGGAAAGACAAGAAAAATTGGTGCACAAAAAAGAAAACAAAAAAAACTAGAGAAAACGGGGATAATAAACAAAAAACGAACAAATAAAAGGAATACAATGAAACAGAAGGAAAAAACAACGTGTAAGAAAAAACGGTTAAAAACAAAGAAAAACAAAAAAATGATGAAAACCCCTTAAAGATGACCGGAGTAAACACAATAAAGTATAAAAGAAAAAAGTATTCAAAGCAAAGGCGGCCAATATTGATTGGGTGTCTCGACCGCAAACCCGATCGAACAAAAAAAAGACAAAACTGGGCCGGCCTAATAGCTATGCATGGGGAAAAGCTTTTAGGTGATGGCGGCATATATCTCCCTATAGGCAAGATATGGCTCCCGCACCAGACTGGGATGTAAAAAGACATACTCAACTGGGCCAGTGGGCCTTGGACAGTAAATTAGTATATGATTTAAAAAAAATCTCAATATTCTGGGTGGGCCACAGCCCACCGTACCTACACACTTTCTCCGCCGATGGTTGTAACCCACGAACAAATGAGCTTCCGGCGGTGACCATGCGTGCCGGGTGCTGCAACCGTGGTGGCCAGAAACCAAGACAGCATAGGTGTTGGAACCATGACAATCGGATTTTGGAACGGGTGGGAGCCTCGTGCTGTGATGGTCGGGATCTACAAAATGCTGGAAGGATGGCGCAGATGTTGGGATCGGCCTCGCGAGATGTTGAATCAGTGGCGCGCGATGAAGGAATAACGTCATGAGATGCTATGTCGTGGTTTTTGCGAGATGTTGGGACCTACTTTGTGAGATGCTGGAAACAGCGTCGTCGGATGATGTGGTCGCCTTCGACCAAAAGTGCAACCGGCAACATCTTGTGTTGTGAGCGGCCTCGCTGGTGATATGAGCCATGCTACCAACATCGATGAGTTGTATTGCGATCAGTGCACTGGGATGCTACGAGCAGAGGGCTAGGCGTAATGCGACCAACGATGAGAAGTAGCGCGCGTCGACGAAGGCGACCTGTGACTCATGCGACCAAGCTCCTACAACGGTGACAACCACTCAAGGAAAAGCTTTACTCAATGGTGCTGAAGGCCACCAGGGAGGCCGCGGAGCTCGAGCTCCCACACCTGTCCTTCCGCAACCAGCGGAGGGCAATGCACGGGGCGAGCTACTCCCTCCGTCCCAAAATAAGTGACTCAAAAGTGACTCAACTTACAGTTGAGTCACTTTTGAGTCACTTATTTTGGGACGGAGGGAGTACTTGTCATCCAAAGTGGAGTTGGATTCCTCATTGAGGAGTGCCTCTCAGTTGACGGGTTCGGACTCGTTGTCACATTCCGCTGTTGGAGTTGACCAAGGTTGTGTTGGGAGGGGAAGGTTTGGAGATGGGACAAGACGTGTAGTGGAAGAGTAATGCTACACATACATAGGTTTACACGAGCTTTACAAACATGTGAGTTTTGATTAGAGATTAAGAAGGAGAAGGGGCCCACCCCCATGAAAATCAAGTGGGGAGTGGTTAGTTAGGAAGAAAGAATCCTAATCAGCGTGTAAATGCGTGTAACTCTTTTTATGTTTAGCATTATTGGTAGTGGAGCGGTCAAGAGTATGGAGTGTGGAATTGGATTGGGTCTGGATGGGGCGTATGTTGGGTCGAACTGGCCAACCTAGGATGGTTTTACGTGGAGGCAGCGTCCGGACTGCACCATATCCGCCTCACATCCGGGATGGATTTGAAAATGCTGAACGACACAAACCTTTAGAGCATCTACAACCAGACCCCTCAAGCCATCCCTAAACATTCGGTCAGACAACTCAATCACTTCCTGGATCGAAAAACTCACCCAACCGGACTCCTCATAGCCACCCCAAATGGCTGGGTTGTCCAACACCCACCAAACCCGGTCCATATGTGGGGTTGATATGGAGGGGTGCGGTCCAGTCGCAGTGGCTGTGTCGGATTAGCCTCGGCTGGCTGAGTACGACCACACATATTGTAACGCGCCGGCACACCCGCCAGTGGTCGTTACTCCTAGAAGGATCTATACTGGCCCCACATATCAATACTAGTCTTTTCTGCGCACTTTGTCGTCACTCGTGCGCACCCGTGAGCAACTTCCCGGTCGGTCACTGATACGTCCAAAACGTATCTATAATTTCTGCTTGCTCCATGCCACTTTTGGGTGATATTGCTATGATATTCATACACTTCCATACACTTTTGATCATATTTGGACTAACTTACTAATCCAGTGCACCCCAGTGCCAGTTTCTGTTTTCGGCTGTTTTTGTATTTCAGGTTTTCACGTTTCGAGAACTGCCCAGAAAAATCCAGAAAAATTATATAAAAAATCAGCGATCCGGAAACAACACTGCGTCCGAAGGGCAACCTGGGGGGGGGGCCACCAGGGCTCTAGGCGCCCTGGCGGCGCCCCCCTTGGGCCTTGCCGGGGGGCGCCTGGGCCCCCCGAAGCTCCCCCGGTGCCCTACTTTGGCATATATTTAAAAGGGTCCTCCGTAACCCTCAGAACATGAACTCTTTTCGCGATCCCATCTCTGTTCCGCCGCCGCCGCTTCCAAGATCGGGAGCACCAGGAGAACTCTTCCCGGCACCCTGCCGGAGGGGAGGATCACCACCGGGAGCTTCTCCACCACCATGGACGCCTCCCGGATGACTCGTGAGTAGTCTCCCTTGGACCATGAGTCCATGACCAGTAGCTATGTGATGTTCTCCTCCCGTTCTTGTGCTTCACTAATTAGTCCTCATGAGCTGCCCTACATGATCGAGGCACCTATGTAATCCTTATGCTGTTGCTATGTTGAGTTTGCTGGGATCCGATGGATTATGAGATTATGTTCAGATTGATCTTGAGTAATATATTTGATTCACCTCTTTTATATTTTAGTTCATAAGTAATTCTTGCATGTTCTCCGTTGTTATTTATTGCTTTGGCCGAGTAATAGGTAGTGACTCCAAGAGGGAACGTTATGCTCGATTGTGGGTTCATGCCCCTCGATGAGTAGCTTGAGTGACAGAAACATGAGTCTAGGGGATGTGCTGTTGCCACAAGGGGGAAAACAACGGTGCTTGTGCCCGCGGGTGCAAGGATTGTTTACTTTACGCAAAGTTCTTTTAATGCAGTTGTCTGTTGCATTAAGTTTACACTATGGGTGGGACTCGCAACTTAATACCAGCGAGATGTTCTGGATAGATATCTCAAGGTGGATGATTAGTAGTAGATATTGATGGATTTCGGTCTACTTACTTTGGCGTACCGCCCATGCTTTGAACCTCAACCTTTCTTGCAATGTAGTCAGCATTGATTTGCATTCGTGGTCCTGTCAATTGCCCAGCTGTAATTTGTTTACCTCACATAGCTGTTTTATCGTCTTTTGGGAGAGAGACATCACTAGCGAACATCATGAGACTCCGGTCCATATTACCATCATTGATCACATCCACTATTTACTTTTTCGCTATTTACTTACTATTGCAAAAACTATCTATAACTACTATCATTGCTTTTAACCCTTTGTGAACTACAAGGCCGGAGGGATTGTGTAATGCCCAGGATGGAATTATACCTCCTACGTGTCGAGGCACGACTTAAAGGCATAAGTCCATCCTAGAATGATCTCAAGTTTGGTAATCTTTGCACATCTCATGTAAAAGAGGGGATTGTAAACATAAAATAGTTGGCTCACACTCGCCACGTCACACAAATACAATACATGTCTCAAACATCATACATTAAGAACATCACAACCCTCTAAGGGCAAAATCCAAATGCAAGATACCAAACTTAAATAAAATCCACAGGTCGGATCGAATCCTAGTAGAAGTCTCCATTACTGATCATCAGGATAACGAACATAGTATCGACTACGCTCCTCGTCGTACTCCCAGTCAAGCTCGGTGCCATCACCTGGATAGCTCACAACTGGACCTGCATCTGGTGTGGTGAAGTAACTGTGAGCCACAGAGGACTCAGCAATCCCGTTCCCGGGTAACAAGACTATTTAAGCCTTGGGAGAGGATAAGGCTGAAGAAAAGAATAAGTGTCTGCAGCAGCAACTAGCAACTAGCTTACGTGAGAGAGTGCGAGAAGAGAAAGCCTCGGTCGAGAAGTGATCACGAAGTGATCCTAGCTAAAGCTCAACAAACATAACCCCACCGTGTTCAACTCCCGAATCCCTATTCGGAAATTGACAGTCACCGTACACACGCTGGTAGTGTATTAGTAACGTTGTGTCAAGTTATCTACAACCGGATATTAACAAGCTCCCATCTGCCACATAACCGCGGGCACGGCTTTCGAAAGTTCATAACCCTGCAGGGGTGTTCCAACTTGACCCATTACAAGCCCACGATCCGCGGAGTCGCAACTCCAAAGTGGGAAGACCCGAGTATTCTCGGAATCCCGTGCTCAAGATACTCCGAACTAAGGTAAGGCTAATCCAGCAAATCCTCCCGGCGTGTCGACACCCTGATAGTAGCCGCGCGTATCTAAGTCTCAGGACACGACCGGATGGGCGAGGCTACGGGTTTATATCAATCCTCGAGTTCCCTCATGGTGACCCCACAGGCTCCCCGTTTCGGACCAACACTCATGTGGAGCACTGGCCCGGGGTTGTTGATTAAGAACTCGGGTTAATTACTTCCTATGCAAGTTATTTAGTTATTAGGCAAATAGTACCAATGTTGGGACTTGCTGGAAAAGACTTAGCACTTAGCGGTTTATCGAGGGGGTCCCATACACCCCAACCGTGTTAGGAACGCAAAATCAAGGAACATAACACCAGTTTATACGGTTCCTAACGGCATGAGTGGAACAAATCACCAAGCAAAAGGCTTAGCCTTCCACCCTTGCCAATATATAGATGATTTCATTTTAGCATTTATATAGTGTGATATAACCCAACAAACTTCAACATGAAGCAAGCATCTTCGGTCTTCACCCGCAACTAGAATGCTATAAGAAGGGCTGAGCGAAGCATACTTAGCCAAGCAACGGTTTGCATAGGTAGGGTGGTTAAACATGGTAATGGTTACAAGTAGGAGGCTGACAGGAAGAACATGGGCATCGAGGCAAAACTATAGAGCGGAACTACTAGCAATAGGCAAAGATAGTAATGTTATCGGGGTTCGGTCATCTTGCCTGAAGTGTAGTCGTTCGGATCGTAAGAAGGGTCCTCGTGCTCAACCTCGTTGGTAACCTCGTGCTCGTACTCGTACTCGGTCTCAGCTTCCGGCTCTAAACAATTCAATCACACAAGGCACGAATCAACAAGATGCAATGCGCACTCAAAATGATGGATGCATGATGGATGCACTAAGGATGCACATAGAGCACGGAAAATAGCACTCAAGCAATACACCTCAAAACATGATAACAATAAGATATTATGAATCTACACAAAAAATCAATCAAGTTTCATATAAGACTCGCTGAAATCGGAGCTACGAGCTAAAAGTTATGCCCGAAACAAGAAATGAGCGAAAGCTGAAAATTACAGCAACATAGCAACTTCGGAGCACAAAATAATTAAGCTACAGCACTCAAACATCATGGCAAAGGACATGAACATAAACTAGACATATACTACAGCAAATAAGTCCAAAGGTGCACCCCCAAAGGAGCCACGGATCAATAGCAATAAGCTTGGACATATTGAACTTGACAATAAAATTCTGACAGCAGAATTTTATTGAAACTTTGGAGCAAAAGTTAAACATGCTACAGCCACTTAAATAAACATGTGAGAACATGAATGGAAAGCCAACAATATATACTGCAAGGAACAATCAAGATCCGCTCCAAAACTATCATGGTTTGTCCTAGAGCAGCAAGCAAACATGGCATCGGAACGTTACAGATTTCAGACTTAGTGAAAAACCACTAAGTCCTAAAATAGCAGTTTCATCATGGCATCTAAATGAGCAAGTTTAAGTCACCTCGAAACTAAACATGGCAAGTGGTAAGCACCACATCAAAGTACACATGATGGTGATCTCGAAACATACAAGCATGCATCATGGAGATAAACACAACGATAGCAACGAGCTCAACAAGATGGCATTTCATAACAAGTGAAACAACATCACAGCCACATGGCACTTTGCAACAGAGATATACATGGCAAGAATAAATCTATCATGCAACCTAACACAAACAACATGCAGAGCATGGCAAGACGAACACGTGGACATGTCATTTGCATCATTCGGACAAACGAGCTAAAAGATATCACTATGCAAAGATGGCATAAAAACATCACATAGCAGCAATTATACCGGGATGCACTCTTGCAACGGGAAAACAAGCATCTAGATGATCTCTAACATGCATGACACAAAAAGATGAAACGTAGTGCTAATCACCACGAACGTCTGGACATGCTATTTGCGCGAAACGGACATCCACATAAAAAGTTATTGCAGTTCTAGTATAGCATCAGCACACACAAAAACAACAGGGACTAGGGTTTGAAATAACCTCAGATCTGAGATCTGGAAGAAGTCAACGGGCCTCGGGCTGAAACTGGTGCGGCCCGCGGTGGAAGCAGATCGGGGCGGTGGCTACTGGGCCCGCGGCTGGGGCGGCCCGGCCGGCTGGAGGCGGATCTGGCCCGGATGGGCCTGGAGGGAGGCGGCCCGGCGGATCCGGCGGGAGCTGGAGGCGAGGGAGCCCAGCGGCCTGGCCCGCGCTAGAGGAGGGAGCCTGGCGGCGCGGCTCGGCCCGGCTGGAGGCGGGGCACCTGGGGCTCGCGGCCCGGTGGCGGGGTGTACGGGCCTGGAGGCGCTCGTGCGACGAGGGGAGGTGGCTGGCGAGGCCTCGTCGGGCGATGTGGTCCTGGGCCCTGGCGATCGAAGTGGCCGAGCGGATCAATCGAGGGAGTGGCGGCTGGGCGAAGTGGTCCCTCGAGGCCAGAAGGATCGATGCGGCCGTTGACTTGCGAGGGGATCTGGCGATCTGGTCGGCGCGGTCGAAGGAAAACGGCTGGCTGCGGCTGGTCGGCGCCCGATCCCAGGCGCGGGAGGGAGTGGATCCGGTCGGGAGCTGCGAGAGGAGTTGCCAAGTGGAGAGATGGGGGTGGTGGATCCAGAATTTTTTAGGGGAAGGAGGAGGAAGAGGCTAGAGATGCCAAAATAGACATAGGGTCTATTATATAGCAGATTTTTGGGTTTGAGGGATGTTGGGGTGCTTAGGAGCCCTCCGATCGCGATCCGACGGATCCAATCGCGGGGGAAGTTTAGATGGGCCTAGGAGAGGGTAGTGGGCTGTTGGAGGGATGTTTCGGGCCACAAAGTGAAGGCACTTTGGACCCACACGAATAATTGATGGGATAGCAAACGGAGTCCAAACGCGACGAGATTTGAGAGGCGGGTTACACACAACAAAACAACAACACACGACAAGTCTCGCGCCACACCGGCAACGTTACACGCCCAAACAACAAGGTAGGCCTACGGGACGTCACGGACACGTGAGGGAGCTCCGGAACGCGAAACGGACAACGGGAAGGAACGCGTGGAACCGGATGCAAACGACAACACAAATGCAATGCGATGCACATGTCTACATGATATGAATGAATGCCACACACTCACACAACAAAACGACGAAAACCCGAAAGATAAAGAACTCGGAATGGAAATAGATGAAGCCGGAGATATATTATATGCCCAAAAGGGAAAGTATTACATCCGGGGCATTACATGGAGGCCCTCTGGATGGTGACAACCATCCAATGATTGGCTAAAGTTTTTCCTATGGTTCTACGGGAACCATGGAGGCCCTCTGGATGGTGACAACCATCCAGTGATTGGCTAAAGTTTTTCCTATGGTTCTACGGGAACCATAGATGCCCTCTGTATGGTACCCGCATCCAGTGATTGGCTAAAGTTTTATATGGCCAGCGGGGGGCAGGATTGTACCCGAATTCTAGCTTAAACCCCTCTTGGTCATATCCGGTTCCTATGGATGGTACCCGCATCCATCGACCGGCCCTCTGGATGGTACCCGCATCCATTGATTGGTTGAACCTTGCTTTGAACCTGGCAGCTCGTAAAAAGCCTCGACTACATGGTTTTATTTGCAAACTTGCATTTCTGGTATTTGTGTTTTATGGTTCTTTGATCCGGAGTGGGACAACTTCAAAGTTGACCACATATCTTCAAAGTCTGGACACAACGCTCCAGGATTATTTAAACGGGCAGTTCTTGTAAACCCGGAATAATTGGGTACGCCTCAACGGAGCCAAGAGCTTCCTCAGAAACAACAATGTTCGCCGGATTAAGGATATCAAGCATACTTAATCACAGGAACCGGTTTTCAAGACCAGATTATATTATTCAAAATCTTTAATAGCCAACATGGCTGGATTATTATTATGGTTATCAATATTACGATTGAGGTTTTCAAAGTCGCTATAAGCGCAATGGATATTATTTCATCAATGGAAGTGATTTATTTTACAAAGGAATAGTCCCGAGTTGCTGCAGGCTTACAACCCGGCACTTGGGGGCTACATTATTTAAATTGAGATTACATCAAATACACAAGTCTCATGTCGCTGCAAGCATGCACCATGACACTTGGGGGCTAATGCAAAGTCATTTTTTACTGGCCTTATTAAAGACCCGACTCATCATATTATAATAAGCCAGCCCTTGGGGGCTACCAGTCGCTCCTATCAACAATTCAAGGTACACAAGTATTAATCCATTATATTGAATCTTTCATAGCTCAGTTGGTAAAGCATAAAGCTCTTAACCTTGTGGACGTGAGTTCAAACCCCACGATGGAAGTTACATTATATAATATGATTATATCTACAAAGTCCCTGTTCATTATTGCGTAATAACCCGGCACTTGGGGGCTACATGTTGCTATTCAAATTTACATGATCATATTTTCAAAGTCCCTGCTCATTATTGCATAATGACCCGGCACTTGGGGGCTACATAATATGGAATATTCAGTTTCATAGTGATTGGGATGAATGATCCGGATTTCTTCAAGATTATACAATGCTATTTTCAATGAAGTATATACAAAGTCCCTGCTCATTATTACATAATGACCCGGCACTTGGGGGCTATAGGTAATATGCATATAAAGGAGGAACATCTTCAAATTTTCAGTTCTGGCAAATTAGATTAATTGTGTGACCCGGCAATTTTTGGCAATCATAAACCGGCAAGTTATACATCTTCAAGCTGGCTGGATACCAATTGAATAGTTGAAGATCAATAAGTCAGAGCATTGAAAGGCCGAGTCAAATGGATTCTTTATTTGCAATATTTTTTCTACAAACAAGTTGATTATGAAGCTGGTCTGTTGACCCGGATTTTCTAGAAGAAGGAAAGACAAGGACTTAAGGATGGTCAGAAGCCGGTTTACAAGAATTCTTAACCCGGAGCACAACCTATCAGATTCGCTCTTATGTTTATTTTGCAGCATAAGTTTACCATGGATAAATCCAAGCTAAACTTGGGGGCTAATGTCGGGGATATTCCCCCGCGATATAAACCGGCCGGAATTATAACCCGGCCGGACTTGGTGGTTTACTTGACGGTTTACACTTGATGATTCACTGGCGATCCGTCTTAACCAGACGGTTTACAAGCAACCTGTCTAAATCATACCACTCACTGGTAACCCGGCTGGTGGATCACGGATGACAAGGCCCAAGGCCCAGAAGGCCGGTTCATGTATGGTGGGTCGGTTTATGAAGAAAGCATAAGGAATATTCTCTTACAAAGGAAGCAAGAGTAGGACTCCTTGTAATAGATCAATCCTAGTCCTACTAGGACTAGTCATGTAACCCGCCCCTTCAACATATATAAGGAGGGCAGGGCTCCCCAAAGAGAAAAAGTTTAGAGAAGTTTAGACAAGCCACAAGCAGACAAGTTTCTAGGGTTAGACACGAAGAGCCGGTTTACCGGCGACACCATGAGGATCATAATGAGATCTAGCCTCAAACAGCACGTAGGGCTATTACCGGATGATGTTTCCCGGGGCCCGAAGCTGTCTAAATTCTTGTCTTGCATCGCGTCTCTCGACTCCGCTCAACCCCTCTCAAGCTACTACATAGATGCACAGCCTCACCACTAAGTCCGTAATCCAGACATCTGACGTGTTAATTCCACGACAAGTTTGACATTTGTTTATTACATGGTCAACATTTTTTTATCCTCATTTAACCTTTTTGAATGCTTTTTCCATATATTTGTTTAATTCTTCTTCAAATTATTGATTGACATTTTTTTAAATCATGATCAACTTCTTTCACACACATTGTATATTTATACAGTTTTTTCGTATACATGGGAACATTTTCATTATACTCAATTAACATCTTTCTAATGCTTGGTTAACATTTTGTTTCTGATGATTCATGTAAAATGTTTTTTGTTATATATTTATTTAGAATATTTAGAAGTATAAATGAAAGTAAAAAGAAGAAAGAAAGATAACAAAAAAAACGTGAAAAGAATGAGGCGGTGGCCTCCCTTGCGCCTTGGCCGGCCCATTTAGAAGGTGTTTGACGCGAGAACATGGTAGGTCTACCTATAAGCGAGACATAGTGCTACCCCCAGCCTCATGCTCGTGCGTGAGAAACGGGAGCGAGAGACTCCCACGTGGTCAGCCACTGCATGCTGCCTCCCATTTTTGGCTCTCCCCTTGTTGTTGGCCGTCGACCCCTAGTCCCTACCCTTGCTGCCCCCCTCCTCTCTCCACTCCGCCACCGACCTCACTATAGTCATGACACATGTGATCCTTTATTCTTGGAAGCCACTATCTCAGCGATCCCGCCCACCTCACCATAAACGGAGGCCGACGATCTACCCTTCTGGCTGGACACTTCTCCAGGCTCCAGCCGCGTCTTGGTCACGGTCTCAGCCACCTTGGACTTGGCACCAGCTTCCCCAACCTCTTGTTCCGCAAATCAGCAAGGTGAGCTTCTAAGCTTCCCCAAAACCTGATTCATTTTCCCGCTTCCCCCCAAATTAGGTATACATGCCTAGTCTGGTGTCTATGCTAAATTATGGCTTATGCTATGCTCAACAATTTATTCTTATTTCAAAAAAGCTAACTTTGGAATGGTCGTCCCTATACGACCTCAGGGTCGTCGGATTTTGATCACATGACTAGAGCTGATCACATGCAAATGGTGGATTTTATCGTCAGCCCCCAAAAATAAGTGTGTCCCATTGGACTCGAACCAGGGGTGCTTCGCTGGACTAGTACACCAATAACCAGGGAATGTATCTGGTGCACCCACACTTGTGGTGCTACCGATGCACCGGATGCCATAGAACATTTTTTTAAATTTGGAAAATGTAGCATATTAACATATTGTCAATGTATGGTGTCATAAAATTTCGTATCAAATGTTGAAACATTTTTTGAGACAAGTGTTCTAATGGGTCAAATCTAAAGCCCAAGTTATATTATGTACTATTCAGTGTTGAATTTGTTATTTTTGTTTTTTAGGTTATATTTCAAGTTCTAACTTGAAATTTTGTGACAACCTACGTTGACGTTATGTGCATGTGCTATTTTTTAATTTAAAATAAAAATAAAAGCGCAACACGAGTCCGATGCACGGGTAGCACCACAAACTCCGGTGCACTAGATATTTTCCCTTAATAACCAACCCGCACTTCGTTGCTGTCACTTTTAAATCAAGTGTCCTATTTAACTTCTGTGCATATTAAATGCGAGTGAAAAAGAAAATAATAAGAAGCAGCTAATGGGATTTTTGAGCCTGTGACCAATTGGTTGACATTCCGCGATCAAGACCAGCATGACTAATTTTCTCCGATGACCATATATAGGTAAGTTACCTTTTTGTTTATCCTTTTTAATACGAAATTGAAAAGAAACATCCATCTATCTCCTTTTTTGCATGGTATCCACATATCTCTTTTATTTTTTTGAGCAAAAGCATATCTCTTTTATTGACCGGTCTGGCTTAAAAAAAGGTATACGTAAACGATGAACGTTTCACATTTTTAGTCATATGTACACGATTTTTAACCAGATTTTTTGTTGGAACATACCTCCGGTAATTTACGTGTAAACAAGAAGGTAATTTACGCTAACTGACGTACAAACATCATGGTGACTCTTACCTAATAACATGCTAACTTACACATCATAGATCCGATGACATACCTCCGGTAACTTTTGTGCAAATAGATAGTAGTCTATGCACCGTAGACCTCCGATAACTTTTGTACAAATACCACGATAAATTTTGTACAAACATCACGGTAACTCTGACCTAATGAAGACAATGTTGAAAATATACACCTAATAACTTATGTGTAAATAAGATGGTAATATACGCTCTCAAACCTGATAACTTACATACAAACACCGTGGTAATCTTTACAGGATGAAAACATTTATTAAAAACACACCCGGTAACTTCTTTGTGTAGCATGATAATACATGACCTGTAGACCTTATAACTTATGTACAAACACTGCGGTAACTTTTGATCTCAAGATAAAAGTTGTTAAAAATATACCACTGATATTTTCTGTGTAAATAGCATGGTTATATACACACAATAAATCTGATAACTCAGTACAAACAACACGATAACTTTTGACACCGGCATAAAAACATACCTCTGATAACTTCTGTGTAAATAGCATGGTAATATACACACAACATAGATGATAAATTACTTAGCTTAGTCGTGGTAACATTTTGACCCAGCGAAAGAAATTGTTGATCCCCCACCCTCCTAAACTCAAGTGTAAATAGCATAATAATATAAGCACAACTGAGCTCATAACTTACTTAATCCAGGTGTAATAACGTTTTTGGAGAGGGGGTGGGGATTGTTGGAAAAACATCCTTGGTAACTCGTACGTAAATACCATGGTAATATACACACAACAAAGCTTATAACTTAATTATCCCAGGCTTAATAAGTTTTTGACAAAACTATCATCGAAATGTATCAATATGGGATCTAGTTCCGAAGGTCTTGTCGCGCTAGATTTTTTAGTGACTAATGTCTTCTTGATAGGACCAACGATTTGAGCTACAATACATTTTAAAGTTTCAAAATATGAGAATCTAGGATGACATTAACTTTTTTTGTCCTCTAGTGCGTTCATGTACATGTAGGGAGAAGGTTGGAGGAACCATTTTTATGCCCCGTTAATTTATGTGTAAAACATGATAACTTATGTATCATAGGTGTGATAATTTACATCACACATACGTGATAACTTTTTACCCCAACAAAATATCATCGAAATATGGCAACACGAGATCTAGTTTCGAAGATCTCATCGCAATGATTTTTTATGTGAAAACTGGTTTTCAAACGGACCACCATTTTGAGTTACGAAACATTTTGAATTTTTGAATTTCAATGAAATCATTGATGACATCATCTATTTCGTCTCAGCTGCATGCATGCATGCTTAATTCACCCAAAACTTCACTCATACATACTACACGAAGATAGGTAATAGTGATTGGGAATAATAAATGCAATGCCTTCTGATCTATTCCTAATTAGCGACCAGTCGGAAGTTAGAACTATCCTTACTTAGTTGTTTTAGTTGTACTTTTTTCCTCACAAAAAACTTTCGATCTATACACGTTCAATCATGTCAGTAAAACAAAACTAGAAATAATAAAAATTGCATTCAGATCCGTAGATCACCTAGCGGCGATTACAAGCACTGAAGTGAGACGAATGCGCGCTGCTGTCATCATCTCTCCCTCGTCGGAGCCAGGAAAATCTTGTTGTACTATAGTCGGAAAGTCGTCGTGTTAAGGCCCCATAGGACCAGCCCACTAGAGCAACAACCACCACTGATGAAGAGTAGCGTAGATCGAAAGGATCGAACCTGCAGACACACAAGTGTAGACGAACGACGATCAGATCCAAGCAAATCCACCAGAGACATACCTCTACATGCCCACCAACAATGTTAGACACACCATCTGAATGGGGGCTAGATGTGGAGAACCTTATTCCATTTCCAGGGAGCCATTGTTGTCTCCCCTTCCTAAGTAGGACACAAACCCTAACAAAAATTGAAGAAACATCTAAAAACAGAGACCTATTATCGGCAAGGGCCAGGATCCACCGCGACCACATGGCCGTAAGGCCACCTGAGATGAGGTGGACCGGGGACAGCATCGGTGAAGGCTGAGGAACCCTAACTTTTCTTGGACAGAAGGCGACAATCATTTGGTAGTTAGATGTCCTTGTTTTGTTGTAATTCTAGAACAAACTAGAGAGCGAATATTTGTGTTAAACTGATTATATATGTTGCTGACAATGATGTATTAATTTGAAAAAAATTCCACATTTCAACCCTAAACTAACCACTTGGTTTAATTTACAACCTTAAACTTTAAAACCAGTCAAAAGAGAGAGGAGTGAAGGAGAGAAAGAGAGGGATGATGACCCACAAGTGTAGGGGATATATCATAGTCCTTTCGATAAGTAAGAGTGTCGAACCCAACGAGGAGCAGAAGAAAATGATAGGAAGTTTTCAGTAAGGTATTTTCTGCAAGCACTGAAATTATCGATAACAGATAGTTTTGTGATAAGGTAATTGGTAGCAAGTGACAAATAGTAAAAGTAAATAAGGTGCAGCAAGATGGCCCAATCCTTTTGTAGCAAGACTTCTCACATGTCCTCAGGAACAAAAGTAACTACTCACAAGACATAATATTGTTCATGATCAGAGGGGTATTAATATGCATAATGGACCTGAACATATGATCTTCCACCAAGTAAACCAACTATCATCAACTACAAGGAGTAATCAACACTACTAGCAACCCACAGGTACCAATCTGAGGTTTGGGTACAAAGATTGGATACAAGAGATGAATTAGGGTTTGAGAGGAGATGGTGCTGGTGAAAATGTTGATGAAGATAACCCTCCCCAAGATGGGAGAGTTGTTAGTGATGACGGTGGTGATGATTTCCCCCTCGCGAAGGGAAGTATCCCCGGTAGAACAGCTCCGTCGGAGCCCTAGATTGGTTCCGCCAAGGTTCCGCCTCGAGACGGCGGCGTCTGGTCCCGAAAGCCTCCTTCTGATTTTTTTCTAGGTCAAAACACCTCATATAGGAGAAGATAGGAATCGGGGGGGTCACCGGGTGGCCCACGAGGTAGGGGGGCGCGCCCAGAGGGGGGGGCACCCTCGTGGACAGGTGGTGGCCCCCTGGTGAATCTCTTTTGCTAGATATTTTTTATATTTTCTGAAACGGCGTTTCGGAACTTTTTGAGTTGTGCAAAATAGGTTTCCAATGTTTGCTCCTTTTCGAGCCCAGAATTCCAGATGCCGGCATTCTCCCTCTTCATGTAAACCTTGTAAAATAAGAGAGAAAATCATAAGTATTGTGGCATAACGTGTAATAACAGCCCATAGTGCAATAAATATCAACATAAAAACATGATGCAAAATGGACGTATCAACTCCCCCAAGCTTAGACCTCGCTTGTCCTCAAGCGAAAGCCGATATCAAAAAACATGTCCACATGTTTAGAGATAGAGGTGTCGATAAAAATGAAATGCGGACATGAGGACATCATGATCATTCGTATAACAGCAACACACACACATTGTCAAGTATGAATCAGAAACTTCATTGAAAACCAACAAACTATGATCTCAGTCATTGAAGCAATTGCAACTTATCATAACATCGGAAAGAGTCATTATAAGAGCTTTTCAGCAAGTCCACATACTCAACTATCATATAGTCTTTCACAATTGCTCACACTCACGCAATACTTATGGGCATGGAGTTGTAATCGGACACAGAGAAAGATAGGGGCTTATGATATTGCCTCCCAACCTTTTACCTCAAGGGTAATGTCAACAGTAATATACCATGATAACTTACATCCAAGTGGTATATATGTCAGGATCTTTCCAACACAATGTGCTTGCCAAAGGATAAAATGTAAAAAGGAAAGGTGATTTTCACCTTGACTCTTATAAGGTAAGAATAATAGATAGGCCCTTCGCAGAGGGAAGCAGAGGTTTTCATGTGCTTTTATGTTTGGATGCACAAAGTCTTAGCGCAAAAGAACGTCACTTTATATTGCCACTTGTGATAAGGACCTTTATTATGCAGTCCGTCGCTTTTATTACTTCCATATCACAAGATCGTATAAAGCTTATTTCCTCCACACTAATAAATCATACATATTTTAGAGAGTTTGCAAACATGACAACTTACTTGAAGGATCTTACTCAATCCATAGGTAGGTATGATGGACTCTCATGGCAAAACTGGGTTTAAGGATATATGAAAGCACAAGTAGTATCTCTACTTGGTGCAAGGAGTTTTGGCTAGCATGAGGGGGAAAGGCAAGCTCAACATGTTGGATGATCCAAGACAATATACTTTATTTTGAATATAAGAAAACATAACCCATTATGTTGTCTTCCTTGTCCAACATCAACTCTTTAGCATGTCATATTTTAATGAGTGCTCACAATAATAAAAGATGTCCAAGATAGTATATTTGTATGTGAAACCCCTCTTTCTTTATTACTTCCTATATAAATTGCAACGATGACAAAGACTATGTTTGTCAACTCTCAACAACTTTTATTCATCATACTCTTTATATGTGAAGTCATTACTTCCCATAAGATCAATACGATCTCTTTGATACTTTTTATATTTTCTTTTATTCTCTCATGACCAAAGTGAGGAAATAAAGCCCTTGACTCAACACTAATCTTTATTATATAGCTCATAGACTCGATTACAAAGGTAAAGATCAAAAAGCAAAAGCTCACAACTAGATCATGCTAACTTTATCCTACTAGATCCAGATATTACCAAAAGGATCGAACTAAGAAAAACGGTAAAGGTAGGAGTGTGATGGTGATACAATACCGGGTGTCAGGGATATTATTATCAGGTATAAATCGACAGGAGGGTCCGGTTTATGTTATTAAGATTATGCTAACAGAAGCCCAGTTGAGTTTATAGTAGAAGTTTATAGCCTACGGAGGTTAGGGGCCCATGTATAAGGCCCATGATTTGTAAACCGTCATGCTATGTACCTTGGGATGTAAGATAGAAAGAGTAGAGGCCGAGGCGGACACGTTTATGAGCCGGCCTCGGGACTCTGTAAACCGGACCGGGCGTCGCCTCCTATATAAAGGGACGACCCGGCGACGGTTCAGGACAAGAAACAACAGGTCGAGACACAGGCAAGCGGATTCGCTCCCTGGTCATTGAAGCCCAAGCAATACCACCCCAAACTAGACGTAGGCTTTTACCTTCATCGAAGGGGCTGAACTAGTATAAACTCCATGTGTCCTTCGTCCGCTTTAACCCCTTTAAGCTAACCCGGGCGATGGCCTCACGACTAAGTCCTTTAACCAGGACATCTGCCATGCTAAATCCACGACAGTTGGCGCCCACCGTGGGGCTATCGCACGATGGTTTCAAGTTCTTGAAGGGCAGCTTTGAAGGGCTCAAGAGTTACGCAGTGGGCCGGATGACCAAGAGTCGTCGCGGCCGGATCTACATCGACGATGCAGGCTGGGGCCCCGAGGCCGATTCAATCGAATACGGGTACCGGGTCCCCTTCGGCGGCATCCACGTCTTCATTGGCAAGATCGGCGAACCGGGCCCTGGGTCGGACATCTTCCCCAACATCGTCGAGCCGGCTCAGCGTGCGAGATCAGCCCGGATTCAGCCCGCCGTGAAGCGCGTTTTTGTCGGAGCAGTGCATGGAGTACAAGCCGAGGACGGATCGGATTCTGGTGGCGAGACAGTTGTCTATTCCGGCGATGAATCTTCATCCGGAGAGACTGAATCTTTGTATCTGTTGCAGGTGGGCCGGTCTGAGGGTGTGTCTGATGGCGATAGTATTTCGGACCCCTTTGATCCACCAAACAGGGTTGTTGTTTTCATGGCCGGATCACAACCTATGCAGCAGCCCTCGATGACTGGGGCGTTAACCTCAGAGGCAGTGTGAGCTAGAGCTGGTGACCTTCCCCCGTCGCCCTCTGACGTCCTATCCACCCTAGTCGACACCTTGACAGCACTCGCAACAGCAGAAGTAGCCCAGGCCGACAAGGCGCAGCATGATGCAGAGATCGCTCAGGTGAAGAGCCGGATTGAGCAAGCTAAGTTGGATCTAGATGCGGAGAAAGCCAGGATGGCTACAAGACACGCAGAGCTAGATTCCCAAGCTTTCCAGCTCAGGTTAGATCAGAATGCTTCATAGGAGGTAATGTACAGAACACAACGATCTCGTTTGCCGCCGGTTTACGAGGCCAGGAATCTCTTTAGCACACCAGAAGCAGGAACCAGTAACCATCCAGAGGTAAACCGGGGAGGAGCCACGGGGACGGGCGCGTCGGTTCAGCCACCAGCCGCGGAGCCAAACCGCCAAGTTGTGCCGACACAGCACGTGCCCACCCCTCCTGGTCATTATTCTAACCCGTTGGACAACATCGTAGCAGCCGCTTCACGGCTAGCCGCCCTTCCCATTGAGGGGACGTCCCCCATAGCAATGGAGGCACGACGAGCCAAGGAGTTGCTGGACACAGCGCTAACTCAGCAGCAAGCTTATTCATATAGCCGGGAGAGGATTCATTCAACCCCCCGCCCGAGCCGGAGTTACACGAGGCACCTGGATGAACCGGCTGTATCCAGCAGCGCACGGAGACGGCACCGACAGAGGCAGGATAAGCCGGCAGGAGCAGGAGCACATGCCCAAGAGGCGGCGGATCAGGCCAGGCATACGGCCCATAACGACGCCCGTCAGGCAACGCCGGTTTACCCCACCAACACAGTTGAGACAGGAATCATGTCCAGTTCCCTGGGAGTGCATTGTCTCATCCCCGCTTTACGAAACGTGAAACTACCCAAGGACTTCAAAGGTCCACGTAAGGTACCCAATTACACGGCGGATCTGGCTCCGGAGGCGTGGGTTGAAAGTTATGAGATGGCTATGGAGATGCTTGATGTGGATGAAGCCGCGTGCGCCAAATACTTCACAATGATGCTTGAGGGCACGGCCCGGACATGGCTAAAGGGTTTGCCACCTAACTCCATCGGATCATGAGGTGAGTTGCGTCGCCGGTTTATCAATAATTTCAATGACACATGCAAGCAGCCGATGTCTGTTGTTGACTTAGCGGCATGTGTTCAAGGAGAGCAAGAGACCACCAGCAGTTGGATGCGGCGAGTGTCTGAAATCCTGCACTCCTCCAATAGTATCAATCCAAGTACAGCGATAGTAACCTTGGAAGGCAATTGCCGGTTTGAGCCTTTGAGGTTGAAGTTGGGACGACTCAAACGTGATTGCAACGACATGGGAATGCTCTTGGGCGCTTTGGTAAAATATGGAGACTCTGATAACACCAAGTATCCAGATGCAGACGGAGACAAGTCCGGGAAGGCAAGCAAAAATGGTAAACCGGCGCAGGCCAACCCGGCGGGCGCAGGGTACAATGGCAAGCGTAAAGCGGAGGGCAGCTTAGACTTTGTGGCCAATACCAACGCTCAGGACAATGGGCAGCGCCGCAAAGGTAAACCGCCCCCACACAGCAGAAGGCCACCTATCAATCTAGATCGCCAGTTGAACATGCCTTGCCCAAGGCACGGTACGGAGGAAAACCTGGCTACGCATCTTTGGAAAGACTATTTCATTATGCAAGAGATTGTGAGACAGGCCAAATATAACCACGGCCCCCCCCCCCGGCGGGTCAGGTCCCGGTTTTCAAGGACCGGGTTATCAAGGTGGTGGATCCGGTTCAGGATACCACGGCGGTAATAATAACCATAATAGCAACAATCAGCATCAACCTAACCAGCAACATGGTCAGGGTGGATACAACAGCCAAGGGAATCAACAGCGTCAGCACCAGCAGCAATCCGGGTATCAGAATAATCCGAAGGAGCTGAGCAGTGGGCAGTATCACGTCTTCACCACGAGTTTATGCAAGCGGGATCAAAAGGTTTTGAAGAGGGCAGTGCACTCCGTTGAACCGGCGGCACCACGTTTTTTACGTTGGTCTGAGCAACCCATTGTGTGGAGTAGAGAAGATCACCCGCCACGGGTTGATAATCCGGGTCAGTTGGCTCTGGTGGTGACACCACAGGTGGGTGGTTATAAGTTCACCAAAGTACTCATGGATGGAGGCAGCAACATCAACATCTTATACTATGAGACCTTTCGACGTATGGGGCTGACAGATAAGAAGCTCCGACAATCCAACACAGTGTTTCATGGGGTGGTGCCCGGTAAATCGGCTTATCTAGTTGGAAAAATCGATCTGGAAGTTATTTTGGGGGATGAGCATGACTCTAGATCAGAAACGATGACCTTTGAAGTTGTAAAGATCAGGAGCCCATACCATGCTCTGTTTGGGAGACCGGTTTACGCCAAGTTCATGGCCGGACCGAGTTATGTTTATTTACAACTCAAGATGCCAGGCCACAAAGGAACTATCACGGTTCACGGGAGCTATAAGATCGCGTTGGAGTGCGAGGAAGGAGACGCGGCGTATGATGAGGCAGTTTGTGCTATGGAGGACCTGAAGTTCTATAAGGACAATGTTGATCCGGCGGATATGTCCCCTCTAAAGAAACCAACGACAGAACATGATTCGGCAGTAAAGTTCAAATCAGCTAAGGAGACTAAACAGGTGGACTTTGTTCCGGGCGACTCATCCAAGCAGTTCACTATCAGCGCTAACCTAGACCCCAAATAGGAAAGCGCGCTCATCGAGTTCATCCGTGAGAACCGGGATATCTTTGCATGGAAACCTTCTGACATGCCACGTATACCGAGGGAACTCGCTGAGCACAGTCTTAATATTGATCCGAAATTTAAACCGGTCAAGCAATATCTGCGCCGCTTCAACGAGGAGAGGCGCAAGGCTATAGGTGAAGAAGTAGCTAGGCTCTTGGCCGCAGGCTTCATAGTTGAGGTGTTTCATCCGGAGTGGTTGGCTAATCCGGTACTGGTACTAAGAAAAATGGAACCTGGAGGATGTGTGTTGATTACACAGACCTGAACAAGGCTTGCCCAACCGATCCTTTTGCTCTCCCCCGTATTGATCAGATTATCGATGCTACAGCTGGATGTGAGCGGCTAAGTTTTTTGGATGCATATTCAGATTATCATCAGATCAAGATGGCAGTTAAGGACTAGGAGAAGACAGCTTTCATAACTCCCTTTGGAGCCTTCTGCTATGTGTCCATACCTTTTGGGCTCAAGAGTGCCCAAGCAACCTACCAGTGTTGTGTGCAGAACTGCCTACAAGGGCAGATTGGAAGAAATGTCCATGCATATGTTGATGACATTGTGGTAAAATCCAGGAAGAAGGAGACGCTGATAGATGATTTAAAGGAAACTTTTGACAACCTCCAAGTTTATAAAATGATGCTCAATTCGGAGAAGTGCGTTTTTTGTGTTCCAGCGGGCAAGCTCCTTGGTTTCCTAGTCTCAAACAGAGGGATTGAAGTTAATCCGGAGAAGATCAAGGCGATCACATCCTTGGCTAAACCGGCGTGCATCAATGATGTCCAGCGCGTGGCGGGTCGTATTGCGGCGCTGAGTTGGTTCATCAGCCATTTAGGAGAGAAGGTGATCCCGCTTTATCAGATGATGAAAAAGACAGACCAGTTTGTTTGGAGTGATGCTGAATATGCTGCGTTCGAGGATCTAAAGCGGCAATTGGTGGAACCACCAGTCCTTGCTGCCCCGGTTGACAAGGAGCCGATGCTGTTATACGTGGCCGCCAATGCCCGTGCAGTCAGCGTGGCCATTGTGGTGGAGCGCAAAGAGGCAGGTAAAAAATATCTGGTTCAACGGCCGGTTTACTACATCAGTGAGGTGCTCATTGAGTCGAAACATAGATATCCACACTGGCGGAAGCTGGTATATGGCATGTTCATGGCAAACCGGAAGTTGAAGCACTATTTTCAGGGCCACCCAATCACTGTTGTCAGTTCAGCTCCGTTAGGGGATATAATCCAGAACAGAGAAGCCACTAGCAGAGTGGCGAAGTGGGCCATTGAGCTTAGCCCGCATGGATTAAAGTATGTGCCCCGCACTGCTATAAAGTCCCAAGCACTGGTGGATTTCATTAATGATTGGACAGAGTTGCAAGCACCTGAGGAGAAACCGGATCATACATACTGGACTATTCACTTTGACGGTTCAAGACAATTGGAGGGCTCGGGGGCTGGAGTCGTGTTAACTTCCCCACGAGGTGATAATTTCTGCTACGTCCTCCGTTTAATGTCCCCTTGTACTAACAATGCTGCTGAGTATGACGCTCTCATCCATGGTCTACGATGGTTAAGGAGATGAACTTGAGCCGGGTTAAGTGTTTTGGCGATTCAGATCTGGTGGCACAACAAGTATCAGGCAAATGGGATTCCAAGGATCCACTCATGGCAGCATATCGACGCGAGGTAGACGCAGTCGCGGGATACTTCAAGGGGTACCAGGTGGATCACATAGACCGGCGAAAAAATGAAGCAGCCGATGCATTAAGCCGGTTGGGCTCTCGGCGTAAACCGGTTCCACCTAATACTTTCTTGGATGAATTGCATAATCCGTCAGTGCAGATACCTTCAGAGGAAGACTTGGCTGTTCCTGATACGGAGGCACAGTTGGTCGCAGCACTTCATGTCATCCCGGATTGCACACTCCATTACTTGGCATATATGAGTCGAGGAGAGTTGCCAGAGGACGAAGTTGAGGCCCGGCAGATAATCTGGCGGTCTAAGTCTATGACTATCATCAATGGAGAACTTCATCACCGCAGCGTTTCGGGGGCGTTTCAACGGTGTGTATCATCAGAGGAAGGCTGTGATATTCTTCGACAGATTCATGAAGGGGATTGCGGTCATCACGCCGGTTCAAAATCCTTGATAGCTAAAGCTTTTCGTCATGGGTTCTACTGGTTGACGGCTCACGCCGACCCATAGGACTTGGTTAGAAAATGTGACACTTGCCATAAATTTTCACGGCGTGCTCATGTACCGGCGCAGGAGTTGCCGATGATTCCAATTACCTGGCCGTTTGCGACTTGAGGGCTTGATATGGTTGGACCCTTTAAAAGATCCCAAGATAAGAAAACCCACCCGTTGGTAGCAGTGGAAAAGTTTACAAAGTGGGTTGAAGCGGAGCCGGTCAGTAAGTGTGACGCGGCAACATCGGTTCAGTTCATCAAAAAGGTGATTTTCCGGTTTGGCTTTCCACACAGCATTATAAGTAGCTCACCCACAGTCCAATGGTCAAGCTGAGAGAGCCAACCAAGAGATCTTGAGAGGCATCAAGCCCCGGCTTATGGTTCCTTTGCAAAGAACACCGGGTTGCTGGGTAGAGGAATTGCCTTCTGTCCTATGGAGCACCAACACTACACCTAACAGATCTATAGGGTACACACCTTTCTTCATGGTATACGGTGCTGAAGCGGTCCTCCCTAGTGATATCCGGCATGACTCACCACGGGTAGCAGCTTACGTTGAAGCGGATAATGAACAAGCAAGACAAGACAGCTTGGACCGGCTGGATGAGGAACGGGACACAGCCGCAGCGCGATCAGCGATTTATCAGCAAGACCTGCGCCGATACCACAGCCGCCGGGTTAAGACCAGGACATTCCAGGAGGGAGATTTGGTGCTCCGGCTCATACAAGACCAAACAGATATGCATAAGCTATCCCCACCCTGGGAAGGGCCCTTTGTGGTCAGCAAGAACCTGCACAATGGATCATACTACTTTGTCGACATTCGAGAACATAAGGACTCACGTACGGCAGAGGAGGAGACCAAGCGGCCGTGGAACATCGCTCTTCTTCGACCTTACTATACTTGAGCCATTGGCTCCGCTTTATGTACAATGTATATATTATGATTAATATAATAAACGGGCGCCCCCGGTACACCGGGGAATCAGCCATCTTTTCCAAAAAGAGTATCACATGGGGGTTTCAAAAGAAACCTTCCATGGCCTCTTAAACCGGCGCCCTTGATAGAATCAAGGAATCAGCCGTGTCTTTCAGACATAAAGAGTATCACATGGGGGCTTCGAAAGAAACCTTCCATGGCCTCTTAAACCGGCGCCCTTGATAGAATCAAGGAATCAGCCATGTTCTGTACGCAAAGGAGTATCACATGGGGGCTTCCAAAGAAGCTTTCCATGGCCTCCTAAACCGGCGCCCTTGACACATCAAGGAATCAGCCATCTCATCTATACAACAAGAGCCACATGGGGGCTTCCGCGGGCAAGGAAGTTTTCCCATGGTCTCTTAAGCCGACGGCGGAATGAAGCCCATCATAAGAGCACTGCTCTGGTTGCTTCGGCAATTTCCACATGATGATGAGGGGTAAAAGAGGGTTTGATGCCTAGCACAACTCAAACATATGCACTGATGAGCAAACGGCTCACACACTACCTGGGGGCTCGCATCGAGTTGAATACCCTTTTAGTGAACATGGCTTGGAAGCCCGGTGCATGCACCTAAAACTCCGGATTAACCTGCCTGCATCAAGTAAATCACGTCATCCAGGTAAACCTGGTATGACCCGTCAAACCTGTCACAAGTCAATCCTTCGGGACCCTGAACTTGGTCACGTTAAAATGACGATCATCGAGTTGATTACCCAAAGACAAAATCTTTATGAGATTTTGAAACATTGGGTAGCTTGTACATCGATGATTTGGTTAAGGATTGCAGAGCATCTTGACAGGCTTTGCTAAAATGGTTAATGACAGTAGCCTGGCAGCTCATAAAAAGCCTCGAATTTGGAGCCTGGCAGCTCGTAAAAAGCCTCGACTACATGGTCTTATTTGCCCAAAAACCTTATTTTCAATTTTTATGTTTTTACAAATCTTTGTCTTCAAGGTCATTGGTTTTTTAACCAAGTCCATTGATGCGAGACTGGACAACTACACGGTTGACCATATGTCTATAGAGTTAAAAATCTGGGTCATGAACACCAGCGAGAGTCAAACCGGCGTTCATCGTAACCCGGATCGGCCATCATACTAAGCCGACAAGAGAGCCAAGGGCTTCATCAGGCGCCCGCGCTTTAAAATATTCCCACCGGGTTAAGGTCTACAAGCACACTTACTCACAGGTATGGTACATGTTTGTGTTTTATATGCAGTTCAAGCTATGTATGTATCAGGGCAGTATAATCCGTCCGGTGGTAAACCGCCAGGACATCTTTTAGTATTGTCCATGTAAATACAGGTAATATAAGTTGTTAAAAGCATTGAAAACTGAAGATAAATTGGGAGTGCCAAATCAAAATAATACCATAACGGTGGGACAAAGGCAGTATCTCAACTATTCTATTACAAGGCACGTGCAGGCCTGAATGAATCAAAGTTTCTTGCAAGGTATTCAACATCTAAAAATTAAACCGGGACGGTTTAGGATTCTTCTTCAGCACGCTGTGAAGGCTGAGGGTCAGCTTGCTCCGGATTTTCCTCGACTTCTGGTAGCTGCCGGAAATCAGGAGTGCTCCAGTCAATCTTGGAGAGGGCACGGAAATACACTTCATCGTTTATAAGATCTGACGGATCAATGTCCGGAGCGAAGGTGTGCTTACGAACTGGTGGGATTAGATTTTCGGTGTCGTAAACCGGCCGCCCCACCCGTGCATTCTCTAGATCGTAACCCGGATGATACCTCGTTAAATCCGCTTCGTTAGCAAGCTTACTGGCAAGAGGGCGCATGTCTTTGGTTAAAGAACGGAGATCTTCACAAGAGAAGGCCGACCCATCCTCTTTCATGCTGGGATAACCATTCATGGCCTCCGCCGGATCAAAATCGGGGACCCATGCCTTGGCTCAGGTTAGCGCCATGAGAGAGCCAGCTCGTGTAGTAGATTTGTTTACCTCAACAAGTCGAGCAGGCAAGACAGATAACTTTTCCAGAGTGCCTTGGATGGTGGTCGGCGCCGGTTTATTGTGCGACATGGCGCTGATAGCAGAGCTGCTCCACCAAGGTATAAGCAGCCTTGAGCTTCTTCCGAACATCATCTCCAAGATGAGTTATGCGCCTCCCTGTATACAATTGGCGAGTTAAACCGGAGCAGAATAAAAATTGCAAGGATGCAAACATACGAAGACAGGTACTCACCGAAGATAGCAGATGTCATGTTCTCTATTTGCTGTTTCAACCCGAATAGCTCTTGTGTCACCAGATTAAGAGCAGCTTCGACATCTTTGGCTCTTTTTTCTAGAGCAGCCCTTTGCACCTCCCATGTGGACCGCTCCGCTTCAAAATCTTTCTTGAGTTTTTCCATGCTAGACAGAGCAAGGACAAGTTCTTCCTTACTTTTGGTTGAAGCAGTTTCATGGAAGGCCAAGCTATTCTAGAGCTCAGTTGCCTCTGAAGCTCTCCGGTTCAAGTCAGCCTGCAGGAAGAGGAAACATATTACAAGAACAGGTCAATCAAAGTCTCAAGCACATAAACAAGTTATGCACTCGACACTTGGGGGCTAATGTACAATTGAAGTCAAAGAAGGCAAATTTTTCAGACAAGTCTCAAGCACATAAACAAGTTATATCCTTGACACTTGGGGGCTAATGTACGATCATTCTCAGTCATAAGAGAAGTCCCGGTTCACTTACAATGAAGTAAACCGGCACTTGGGGGCTACCATGGCCTAAAGATATAAATGCAAAATACAAGCAGAAACGGAAGGCAAAGGAAAGGAAGTTACCTCATATTTCTCCTTCATCATGTTGACTAAACCGGCTTCATAGTCATGGGCGGTGAAGAGCCGGTTTAGGTACCCATAATGGAGCTCCTGGGCACTAAGCTAAGTATAACTGGATAAGTCTGTGCTCCACTTGCCTTTATCTTGCTGTTTTTCTTCCTTGGCAGTGTGTTTAGCCAAGGCAACAAGTTCTGAGGGAGCGGAGAAGCCTATCCCAGTTATCTCAACGTCTTCGGTCGAGGCAGCGGTTGGCTGGAGTGGATTAGCAGTGTGCACCGGACTAACAGGAGCCGAGCTAGCCCGAGGAGGACTAACCCGGATAGGGCTTGCCGGTTCAGCCGTGTTCTCCATAATATCACCCCCCGGAGCAGCGAAGTCTTCATGATCCATAGGGGTGGGATCATCGTGCTGAACTTCAACATTTTCCTCTAGAGGATTGGCCGCTTCAGGGTCCTTGGCCGATTCAGGAATGGTGTGTTCGGCAGCCGGTTTATTTAATTTTTCCTTTTTGCTAGGCTTGGGCATGCTGATAAAGATAAAAAGAACAATGAAAATCAAAAAGTCAAAACGGAAAGGTAAACCGGACGTTTGGAAAGATGACTTACCCAGGAACGGTTTTAAGCACCGGGATTTGAGTAGCAGTAGACTTGCCGGAAGAAGATAGAGGAGCTTCCTGATAGTTTGGATCAGACGGTTTAAGAGGTTTGCGAATAAGACCTGCTTTCGAATGAAGAAGGGTTGGAGTAAGCAAAACCTCTGAGCGACGTTTGCGAGCCGGCGTGTGGGGTAATCCGGACGATTCCACCACGTGACCACTATGGCGTGTGGTCCGGTGAGCCTCATGCTGCTGTTTCTTCAAAAGAAAGTTGGGATCCAATTGAGCATAAGGGTGAGAAAAAGGATACTTTCGGGATGTCCGGCGAATCTTGGGTGGCAATGGTTCTGAATCAGATGAGAGAGAAATTACCTCAACTTCATCCGGTTTACTTCCCTCCGCCAGATCCTGGGAAAAGACATCATTGATATAAATATAAACAAGGAGAATTCAAAGGACATAAGAGTCAAGCAGTACCTCAGAAGCCGGATCATCTTCTTCATGGTTCGAACCGGAAGCGGCATCAACTTTATTCTTCTTTACGACTAAGCTCTTCTTACGAGTTGGCTCCCCTGGTTTATCTTGAGCCTTCATCTTCCAGTAGGGATCATTGGCCTGTGAAAAGGGAACAAGAAGATATTGAAGACAAGCGATATGAACGGATTAAGCCAAAAAGAAAGGGTCGGAAGAGTCTTACCGATGGCGGTTTGTTGGTTATGCAGAAAGGAGCTAAACCGGTCCGGCTACACTCCTCCAGAGGGATGTTCAGCATCTTTTTTGCAGATTCAGTAACTTCATTGTCAGGAAGTACTATTTTTGTGTGACGCTGAGGATCTTCCGGTTTACCAGTGTATTTACACATTAAGCTGGAGCGCCGGCTTAGTGGGAGAATGCTCCAGGAGAGCCAACATCGGACAAAATCGACCCCGGTTAAACCGTTGGCCACGAAAGCCCTGAGCTTGGAGAGTTGGGGGGCATATCGAGCCCGATCCTGGGCGCTAAGCCGCTGCAGGAAAGGATGACCCGGCATCAGGCGGTAAGCACGATAACCCGACAGTGGGTTTTCTCCCTCTGGTGAAGTGTCTTTGCAGTAGAACCATGTCTGGTTCCAATCCTTGGGGTGGCTGTGAAGAGTGGCGTGAGGAAAGCTGACATCCTTCCTTTTTTGGATGCTCATGCCGCCAAGTTCAGTGTGAGGCCCGTCAGAAAACTCAGTTCGGCGGTTCAGATGGAAGAAATCCCGGAACAGCTCCACAGACGGTTCTTCTTGTAAATATGCCTCCGAGAAGACTTGGAAATTGCATATGTTCGATACAGAATTGGGGCCTATATCTTGTGGATGGAGTTGGAAATTAGCTAAAACATCGCGGAAGAACTTTGAACCGGGAGGACTGAAACCCCGGGCTAGATGATCATAAAAGACTATAATCTCTCCTTCCTTAGGCTCAGGGCGACACTCATTTCCAGGGGCACGCCAGTGCAGAACCTTTTTAGGACCAAGAACGCCGATTGAGGCCGCTTCTACTAAATCATCCTCAGTGATCCGGGAAGGGACCCAATTGCAAGCAACGGACTGTTTTTCCATCTTTGCTAATACGGGAGTGCTGAAAAATACAATACAAGACCCGGTTTACAAATCTACTGAATACAAACCGGCGTGTTCTGTGAGAGTATTGATTCAATTGACGGTTTAAGCAAGGGACTAATGGTACCCCCTAATCCGGAGCAAGCATGAACGGGACAGCTACCGGGTTATGACGATAGACGGAGGAAATTAAACCGTCAATTATGGGATGCAGACTTAAATCTAAACCGTCAGTACAGGCGTATGAGGCGCAAGTCATAATTAAACCGATAACATAAACAGATAAGCTGCAGATCTAAGGTGTGAAAAAACAACTTTTACATGGAGCAGAGGTAGAATATGAATCTATGGCGCAGAGGAAAAGGAAAACAATTCAAGTCATATTCATTGAATGCAGCGGAAGGTCTCCACAGATCCAATCTAAGGTAGCAGTATTGGAGAAACTAAACTTATGGGGGTGGAGCAGAATCACGTGCAAGAGGGTTGACCTAACAGGTTTTACATCTACAGCTAAAAACAGCCTACAGCGATGAACTACGAAGAACCAGGGGTTCACGACGAGCTACAGAGAAACCCTAGAACTGAGAGCCATGGGAAGAAGAAATAATGTACCTGAAGAGGTGGAAGAACGGCGGTGAGTATCTGGACGTGCTCAGGTCGATGCAGCGGCCGGGCTTGCTGACGACAGTGAGCTCGAAGGACGACGGTGGAGGTTTGAGCGCTGGAGACAGAGGAAGACGAAGCAGAAAGGGGGTAAAAGAGATGGGCCTCAGTCTCATTTATAGGCCGAAGGGATAAAACGGCATGCGCGGGAATCGAGGGGACTGAAAATCGGATATGGATTAAGTTGACGCCTCGATCTTCGAAACGGTAATAAAGAAAGGTAACAAACAGATGCGGGCGTTAAATGCGCAGATGATGTCATGACAGATTGAAGCAATTCCGGGAGATGATGTCATGTCCTGTTTATGAAATATACCAGAGCTGCAGAAAGGGAAATTCATACAAAACTTTGAAGACTGACATGAACAAGTTCAAATCAATCTGGGGCCTAATGTCAGGGATATTATTATCAGGTATAAACCGGCAGGAGGGTCCGGTTTATGTTATTAAGATTATGCTAACAGAAGCCCAGTTGACTTTATAGTAGAAGTTTATAGCCTACGGAGGTTAGGGGCCCATGTATAAGGTCCATGATTTGTAAACCGGCATGCTATGTACCTTGGGATGTAATATAGAAAGAGTAGAGGCCGAGGCGGACACGTTTATGAGCCGGCCTCGGGACTCTGTAAACCGGACCGGGTGTCGCCTCCTATATAAAGGGACGACCCGGCGACGGTTCAGGACAAGAAACGACAGCTCGAGACACACGCAAGCGGATTCGCTCCCTGGTCATCGAAGCCCAAGCAATACCACCCCAAACTAGACGTAGGCTTTTACCATCATCGAAGGGGCCGAACTAGTATAAACTCCTTGTGTCCTTTGTCCGCTTTAACCCCTTTAAGCTAACCCGGGCGATGGCCTCACGACTAAGTCCTTTAACCAGGACATCTGCCGTGCTAAATCCATGACACCGGGGCACCTCCCCCTAGCTTGGCAGTTGCCAAGGGGAGTGCCCATACCCATATGATTATGTCTCCTTCTTTGGAAGTGGTGATATGACAATCTTGGCAATGATACCCCTCAAGATACGATTCTCCTCCTCGAGCTTGTTAACTTGTTGCTTAAGGTCCATAATTTCCTTGCGGAGCTTGCCAGTGACGGCTAAAGCTCCTTTCACCCAAGGACGCTGCATAGCTGCAAAAGAACAAGTAACACTCTTTTTCATATTTTCATAAGAAATAAACCTGACATTGGTAGGGATGACTGAGTTTGGAATAGCTGAGCTCTGTAGTTCCCCCATCGTGAATCCAGCTTGGAACCGAGAAGTAACTTCTTGATCTTCCTCCATGGCATCTATCCTCTTCAAGTCAGCCTCCATCTCTTCCTCCGTTGATGGACCAAAGTGGTCAGCATCGCTATTTGCTCCTGGGCCAGGTGTTGGATGAGACACCCGACTCTCTCCAACTGACTCCTGAGAAGACATCTTACTCTTATCTGCGACAGGAACAGCTCGAAACAAAAACAGAGGATTTTTGCGTGATACGGTGGTCAAAACCTTCGGGAGAATATATAATGATTTTTTATCGACCAAAAGGAGTAACATGCAATAAATCGGAGTCCAGGAGGCACACGAGGTGCCCACGAGGCAGGGGGCGCGCCCAGGGGAAGGGAGCGCGCCCTCCACCCTCGTGGACGGCTCGTGTCTCTTCCAGAGTGCCTCTTATTTTTCTATTTTTCTAAATATTCCAAAACGGTGAAAAATTGCCATTAGAACTGTTTTGGAGTCGGTTTACTTACCATACCACATACCTCTTCCTTTTCGGGGTCTGAATCGTTCTAGAAAGTGTCCCTTATGTATTTCTCCGGGGTTACGGTTTCAATAACATTAGTTTCAACATTTATAGGATTACCTAAGATATAATGTTTGATTCTTTGACCATTCACCACCTTCGGATTTGTGCCTTCGAAGTTGTTGAATTTTTATGGCACCAGAACGATAGACCTCCTCGATAACGTAAGGACCTTCCTATTTAGAGAGAAGTTTTCCTGCAAAAAATCTTAAACGAGAGTTGTATAGCAAGACATAATCACCTACGTTAAACTCACGCTTTTGTATCCTTTTGTCATGCCATCTTAACTTTTTCTTTAAACAGCTTGGCATTCTCATAAGCTTGGGTTCTCCATTCATCAAGGGAGCTAATGTCAAATAACCTCTTCTCACCGACAAGTTTGAAATCATAATTGAGCTCGTTAATAGCCCAATATGCCTGATGTTCTAGCTCAAGAGGTAAGTGACCAGCTTTTCCATAAACCATCTTATATGGAGACATACCCATAGGATTTTTATATGCAGTTCTATAGGCCCATAATGCATCATCAATTTTCTTGGACCAATTCTTTCTAGACCTATTAATTGTCTTTCGCAAAATTAATTTCAGCTCTCTATTACTTAATTCTACTTGACCACTAGTCTGTGGGTGATAAGGGGATGCAATTCTATGATTAACATCATACTTAGCAAGCATTTTACGGAAAGCACCGTGAATAAAGTGTGAACCACCATTAGTCATTAAGTATCTAGGGACTCCAAACCTCGGAAAAATAACTTCTTTAAGCAGCTTGATAGAGATGTTGTGATCAGCACTAGTAGTTGGAATAGCTTCTACCCACTTAGTAACGTAATCAATAACAACTAAAATATGTGTGTACCCATTAGAGGAAGGAAACATTCCCATATATTCAAAGCCCCAGACATCAAACGGTTCAATAACAAGTGAATAATTCATAGGCATTTCTTAACGTCTACTGA
>LR738715.1:172711824-172801264 GCA_902687465.1 Secale cereale
AATTAATTTCAGCTCTCTATTACTTAATTCTACTTGACCACTAGTCTGTGGGTGATAAGGGGATGCAATTCTATGATTAACATCATACTTAGCAAGCATTTTACGGAAAGCACCGTGAATAAAGTGTGAACCACCATTAGTCATTAAGTATCTAGGGACTCCAAACCTCGGAAAAATAACTTCTTTAAGCATCTTGATAGAGATGTTGTGATCAGCACTAGTAGTTGGAATAGCTTCTACCCACTTAGTAACGTAATCAATAACAACTAAAATATGTGTGTACCCATTAGAGGAAGGAAACATTCCCATATATTCAAAGCCCCAGACATCAAACGGTTCAATAACAAGTGAATAATTCATAGGCATTTCTTAACGTCTACTGATTACCAATTCTTTGACATTCATCACAAGATAAGACAAACTTACGAGCATCCTTGAAGAGAGTAGGCCAATAGAAACCGGATTGCAATACCTTATGTGCAGTTCTATCTCCAGCATGGTGTCCTCCATAAGCTTCGGAGTGGCACTTGCGTAAGATCTCTTCCTATTCATGCTCAAGTACACAACGTCTAATAATACCATCTACTCCTTCTTTATAAAGATGTGGGTCATCCTAGAAGTAATGCCTCAAATCATGGAAGAACTTTTTCTTTTGCTGGTATGTGAAACTAGGAAGTATAAACTTAGCAACAATGTAATTAGCATAATCAGCATACCATGGAGCAATACGAGAAGTATTTATGACAGCTAATTGTTCATCAGGAAAGCTATCATCAATAGGTTGTGGGTCATCAAGAATATTCTCTAGCCTAGACAAGTTGTCTGCAACGGGGTTCTCAGCTCCCTTTCTATCAATAATATGCAAATCAAATTCTTGCAGCAAGAGAACCCATATAATAAGTCTAGGTTTAGCATCTTTCTTTTCCATAAGGTATTTGATAGCAGCATGATCAGTGTGAATCGTCACTTTAGAATCAACAATATAAGGTCTAAACTTATCACAAGTAAATACAACTGCTAAAAATTCCTTCTCAGTAGTAGCATGATTTCTCTGGGCACTATCTAGAGTTTTACTAGCATATTGGATAACATTCAATTTCTTATCAACTCTTTGTCCTAGAAAAGCACCTACAGCATAATCACTAGCATCACACATAATCTCAAAGGGTAAATTCCAGTCAGGAGGCTGGACAATAGGTGTAGAGATCAATGCTTTCTTAAGTATTTCAAATGCTTCTAAGAAATCATCATCAAAGACAAAAGGAACATCTTTTGTAAGAGATTAGTCAGAGGCCTGGAGATTTTGGAGAAGTCCTTAATGAACCTCCTATAAAATCCGATATGACCAAGGAAACTTCGTATACCTTTGATGTCCTTGGGACACGACATCTTTTCAATAGCATCAACTTTAGCTTTGTCAACTTCAATACCTCTTTCAGAAATTTTATGTCCCAAGACAATGCCTTCATTAACCATAAAGTGACACTTCTCCCAATTCAAGACAAGATTAGTGTCTTCACATCTCTGGAAAACTCGATCAAGGTTGCTTAAGCAATCATCAAAAGAAGTTTCGTAAACGGAGAAATCATCCATGAAAACCTCAATAATCTTTTCACAAAAATCGTAGAATATAGCTATCATGCATCTTTGAAAGGTAGCAGGTGCATTACATAAACCAAAAGGCATACATCTATAAGCCAAGGTACATAAAGGACAAGTAAAAGTGGTCTTTTCTTGACCCCCTTTTGACACAGGTATTTGAGAGAAACCAGAATAGCCATCTAGAAAGCAAAAATGAGTATGTTTGGATAACCTTTCTAGCATTTGATTAATAAAATGCAAACGGTAATGATCTTTCATAGTAGCTTTATTTAATTTGCGGAAATCAATTACCATCCTATAACCTGTAAAAATTCTTTGTAGGATCAATTCATCTTTGCCATTAGGAACAACAATCATACCTCCCTTCTTAGGGACACAATGAACAAGACTTACCCACTAGCTATCAGCAACTGGATAGATAATACCTGCCTCTAGAAGCTTTAGTATTTCCTTCCTTACCACTTCTTTCATCTTAGGATTTAACCGTCGTTGATGATCAATAACCGGTCTAGCGTCCTCTTCCAATTTTATCTTGTGTTGGCATAAAGTGGGACTAATGCCCTTAAGATCATCTAGAGTATATCCAATAGCAGCACGGTGCTTCTTCAAAGTTTTCAATAATTTTTCTTCTTCCTGCTCTAAAAGGTTAGCACTGATAATAACAGGATATATATTCTTTACATCAAGATAAACATACTTAAGATTATCAGGTAATGATTTAAGTTCAAACACGGGATCACCCTTGGGTGGAGGAGGATCCCCTAGGATTTCAACATGCAAGTTGTTTTTCAGTAAGGGTCCCTGCTTAAAGATTATTTCATCTATTTCCCTTCTCTCATTCATATACATATCATTTTCATGGTCTAGCAGATATTGTCCTAAAGGATCGTTAGGAGGCACAACAATAGAAGCAAGACCAATAATTTCATCCTTACTAGGTAATTCTTTATCATGGGGTTGTCTACGAAATTTAGCAAAGTTAAAATCATGAGACATATCCCCTAAAGCAACAGTAACAATATCTTTTACGCAGTCTATCTTAGCATTGACAGTATTCAAGAAGGGTCTACCAAATATGATGGGACAAAAATAATCTTGTGGGGAACTAAGAACAAGAAAATCAGTAGGGTATTTAATTTTCCCACACAAGACTTCAACATCTCTAACGATCGCAATTGGTAAAATAGTGTCTCTATTAGCAAGCTTAATAGTGACATCAATACCTTCTAGCTCAACGGGTGCAATATCATGCATAATTCAATCATATATGGAAATAGGTATTACACTCGCACTAGCACCTACGTCACATAAACCATGATAGCAATGATCTCCTATTTTAACAGAAATAACATGCAAGCCTACAACAGGTCTATGTTTATTCCTAGTATCGGGTTTGGATATTCTAGCAGCTTCCTCTTGGAGGTAAATAACATGTCCATCTAAATTTTCAACCAAGAGATCTTTAACCATAGCAACACTAGGTTCAACTTTAATTTGCTCAGGGGGTGTAGGTGTTCTAGTATTACTCTTACGAACCATAGTTAAAGCTTTAACAAGATCCTTTATTCTAACAGGGAAAGGTGGTTTCTCAATATAACCAGTAGGAACGATAGGATCAACATTATAAGTGATAGTCTTTTCTTCAACTTTAACAGGTTCAACTACTTTTACTTCAATGGGAGGATGGTATTTAAACCACTTCTCCTTGGGAAGATCAACATGAGTAGCAAATGATTCACAGAAAGAAGCTACTATCTCAGAGTCAAGTCCATATTTAGTGCTAAACTCACGGAAAACATCGTTATCCATAAAAGCTTTAACACAATCAAGCTTAGGGGTCATACCTGACTCCTTACCTTCGTCGAGATCCAAATCTTTAGAGTTGCGTTTAGTTCTTTCCAATAAATCCCATTTGAATTCAATAGTCTTCATCATAAAAGAACCAGCACAAGAATTATCGATCATGGTGCGATTATTGAGAGAAAGTCGAGCATAAAATTTTGAATGATCATTTTTCTTGAGAGCTCATGATTGGGGCATGAATATAACATTGACTTAAGCCTCCCCCAAGATTGAGCGATGATTTCTCCTTCGCAAGGCCAAAAGTTATATATATAATTACGATCACGATGAACCTGATGCATAGGGTAGAACTTTTGATGAAATTCCAACTTCAATCGATTATAGTTCCATGATCCAATATCATCGCATAGCCTAAACCATGTCAATGGATCTCCCTTTAAAGATAAATGGAAGACCTTCTTCTTGATAACATCCTCGGGCATACCTGCAAGCTTAAATAATCCACAAACTTCATCCACATAGATTAGGTGTAAGTCGGGATGCAGTGTCCCGTCTCCTGTAAAAGGATTATCTAGCAGTTTCTCTATCATACCCGAAGGAATTTCAAAGCAAACATTTTCAGTAGGTTCAGTAGGTTGAGGAGCAACTATTTGCTCTACTGGTCGGGGTGAAGATACCCCGAACAAGCCCCTCAAAGGATGATGAGCCATAGTAACAAGTGACAGTAAATTTCAGCACACTATATAAATTTTTCCTTACCAAATTCCACTTACCAAATGCTCTTCACTCCCCGGCAACGACGCTAGCAAAGAGTTTTGATGACCCACATGTGTAGGGGATCTATCGTAGTCCTTTCGATAAGTAAGAGTGTCGAACCCAACAAGGAGCAGAAGGAAATGATAGGCAGTTTTCAGGTATTTTCTGCAAGCACTGAAATTATCGGTAATAGATAGTTTTGTGATAAGGTAATTGGTAGCAAGTGACAAATAGTAAAAGTAAATAAGGTGCAGCAATATGGCCCAATCCTTTTTGTAGCAAAGGACAAGCCTGGACAAACTCTGATGTGAAGGAAAACGCTCCCGAGGACATATGGGAATTATCGTCAAGCTAGTTTTCATCACGATCATCTGATTCGCGTTCGGTACTTTGATAATTTGGTATGTGGGTGGATCGGTGCTTGGGTGCCGCCCTTACTTGGAATAGCATCCCACTTATGATTAACCTCTATTGCAAGCATACGCAACTACAAAAAAGTATTAAGGTAAACCTAACCATTGCATGAAACAAGTGGATCCAAATCAGCCCCTTACGAAGCAACACATAAACTAGGGTTTAAGCTTCTGTCACTCTAGGAACCCATCATCTACTTATTACTTCCCAATGCCTTCCTCTAGGCCCAAATAATGGTGAAGTGTCATGTAGTTGACGTTCACATGACACCACTGGAGGAGAGACAACATACATCTCATCAAAATATCAAACGAATACCAAATTCACATGACTACTTATAGCAAGACTTCTCCCATGTCCTCAGGAACAAAAGTAACCACTCACAAGACATAATATTGTACATGATCAGAGGGGTATTAATATGCATAATGGACCTGAACATATGATCTTCCACCAAGTAAACTAACTAGCATCAACTACAAGGAGTAATCAACACTACTAGCAACTCACATGTACCAATCTGAGGTTTGGGTACAAAGATTGGATACAAGAGATGAACTAGGGTTTGAGAGGAGATGGTGCTGGTGAAGATGTTGATGAAGATAACCCTCCCCAAGATGGGAGAGTTGTTGGTGATGACAACGGCGATGATTTTCCCCTCCCGGAGGGAAGTATCCCCGGCAGAACAGCTCCGCCGGAGCCCTAGATTGGTTCCGCCAAGGTTCCGCCTTGAGACGGTGGGGGGGGGGCGCCCCCACCCTCGTGGATAGGTGGTCGCCCCCCTGGTGAATCTCTTTCGCCATATATTTTTTATATTTTCTGAAACGGTGTTTCGTGGAGTTTTAGAGCTTTTCGAGTTGTGTAGAATAGATTTCCAATGTTTGCTCCTTTTCCAGCCCAGAATTCCACCTGCCGGCATTCTCCCTCTTCATGTAAACCTTGTAAAACAAGAGAGAAAAGGCGTAAGTATTGTGACATAACGTGTAATAACAGCCCATAGTGCAATAAATATCAACATAAAAGTATGATGCAAAATGGACGTATCAAGGGCCCTTTTTTTCTTGGGTTCCCAGTCAGCGGTCAATGTGGTCAAAACCACTTGACCTAGTCAAAACCGAGACCAGGGTTGATATTTGAACCGCATGGTTAGTTCGAGGTGTATGTCGACCGATTTTAAAGTTCAAAGTTGAATTTTAAACCATGTGGTTTGTTTGAGGTCGAAATGTGGACTTTTCTCTATTAATTTTGATGAAAATATTGAACATGATATGAAGAGGAATGGTGACATTATGGACCCCTTTTTCAAAAGCATGAAGACAAAGCAAGGAAGATTGCAACTGAACATCACACGAAAGATATTGGAAATGCACACCGTCCTAATTCCCCACCCCAATCCGTTCTATTACAGACATGGATACATATATTGAGATCAATGTTGAAACTGAAGAGACAACACCTTCCATCACTAGAATAGCAAGTGCTCATGTCCTTTTAGGTTATCCAGGGAAAAAGAACTCCTATTTCAGAGTATGCTTTTAATGATCAAGATAGTGTTTGAGGAAGATATGTTGCAAAAACTGCATGCCGACCATATGCACATGCTTTTGAAGTAGGGAAAATCTATGGCAGAAATCGAAACCTTAGTTGTGTTTGGTTTGAAAGGTACAGTTGGCTAGGATATAGTGTCACAAAGGAAGTAACTCATTGCTTTGTGTGTTACATGTTCAAAGGGAAAACTAATGTGGGGCCTAGCGGTGATGCCTTTGTTAAAAACGTAGGAGAAATTGGAACAAACCTGATGAACTGGACAAACATGTGGGTGGCATTGGTAGCATTCACACCAATCTCAAGAGAATTAGAATTTATTTGTGACACCTCAAATGTGAATTGATAATATCATTGTGAAGGTTTCTAAACATGATCTACGTATTTACAAGGCAAAGCTAACTTATTCACATAGATGCTTGAGGTTTCTTTCAAACCAAGGATTGGCATTTTTGTGGACATGATGGGAGTTAACAATCTTGCAATAGAGGGAACTCCACTTCTTGACTAGTCCAGCGATACAAAAACAAATTATTGAATGTTGTGCGGTGCAAACTCCAAAATATATTATTGAAAATCTTGGTGATGACCACTATGCAATCCTAGACGATGAGTGTAGTGATGTATCTCACAAAGAGCAACTTGCTATTTGCATACGTTATGTTGATAAAGTTGGAAATGCCTGTCAGAGGTTGCTTCTTGGAGTTGTTCATGTTGCCAACACAACTTCATTGTCACTTAAAACTGCATTTGAATATTTTCTTATCACACATCATTTGACTCGTATTCATATCCGTGGGTAAGGATATGACGGGGCTAGCAACATTAAATGAGAGATTAATGGTTAAACATTTATCATGAAAGAGTCACCCTTTGCTTATTACATTAATTGCTTTGGGCATAAACTTCAATTGGTTCTTATTGCCATGGCAAATGGAAATGTACACTAGTAGAAAAACGACCTTACGTGAGACACATTAGTCCCGGTTCGATTTTGGCCCGGTACTAGTGTTACCATTAGTCCCGTTCGAACAACTATGCACCGGGACTAAAGGGGTCCAACCTTTAGTCCCGGTTGGAAACACAAACCGTGAATAAGGGCAGTTTTCGAACTCTACCTCCTTTCAGTTTTGACAAAAAACAAAAGAAAATGAAAAAACTTCAAAAATTAAAATCCTTCGAGATGTAGTTATGTTACTACATCTACTAGTTAGGGAAATTTGAAGACATAAATTTCGACATGTTTTGCAAAAAAGTGTTATGAAAAAGTAAAACGACTATATCTTTTGCATACGATGTCAGAAAAAACGTATGATATATCAAAATGTTCAGCACGAAAATCCGCATCCGATTTTGACGGCCAAAGACCGTTTTGCAATTTTTTAGAATCCTCAAATTCTGAAAGGAAAAAAAGTTATGTTCAAATTTTGGCTTTTTTGAATTTTGGTTAAATCTGGTCAAACTGTGGTCAAACTAATTATTCAAGAAATATTAGTGTTACTAAATAATTATTCAATAAAATTAGTGTTACTAAATAATTATTTCATTTTTTGAATTTTGGTCAAATTGTGGTCAAACTGTGGTCAAACCGTGGTCAAACTATGGTCAAACTACTTATTCAATAAATATTAGTGTTACTAAATAATTACTATTTTTTAGAATAATAGTTTCAAACTCAAAAGTTGAAACAGGTGACTTCATGCTCAAGCTAAACTCCTGAGGGTTAATAGGATTGACAACTTACTATTATGAGGAAAACAACAAGTGTAGTCTTGAAAGTAGGGAGAATAGATCTCGGAAGTTAAGCATGCTCACGCTGGAGTAGTGAGAGGATGGGCGATCGACCGGGAAGTTAGATGATTTGGATTGAGTGCTTCACATTTCAGCAGTGATGAGGGATGATTAGAGATTAAATCATCAAATAATTCAGAAATTTGAAAATAGAAAAAATTCAAAAAATTGTCTTTTTTTTAAATCCTTTAGTACCGGTTGGTGTTACCAACCGGGACTAAAGGTCCCCCAGCCCCCGGCGCGGGCTAGTGCCACATGGTGGGCCTTTAGTCCCGGGTCGTGTTGAACCGGAACTAAAGGCCCCCTTTAGTCCCCACCCTTTAGTGCCGGTTGCAAAACCGGGACTAAAGGTCCTTACGAACCGGCATTAAAGGCCATTTTTCTACTAGTGACCATGTGGGTGATTATTTTATCATGTTTCTTACTTGCTCAATATTATTGGAGTTTCTTGCAAGTGTCATGACATGCTTCGAGATGTTAGAGCTCAAAAGGTTTTGGAAGCACTTGAAATGGGTGAAAGTGGAAGTGGGTTAAATCAAGAGATGTGATTAGGTAGACCACATTATACTCCATGGGTTTTCTCATTTATAGAACCATTTTGCACATTATTAGCATGTACTGCACAATCCGTGAAGTACTTGATACCATTGGAAAAGATCCTTCACAGAGAGGTGAGTCGACAATAACATGGGGAGTGACTTTGGAGTCATTTGACTTTGTTTTCAATCTTCACTTGATGCTTGTTATTCTTGGATACACCAATGAGTTGTGCCAATCACTGCAAAAGAGAGATCAAGGTATCGTTAATACAATGTCACTTGTTAGTCTTCCAAAGAGTAGAATGCGACATGTGCTGTCTCATGGATGGAAATAATTTCTTGCAAAGGTGACATTGTTTTGCAACAAATATGGCATTGAAGTTCCTCTACCGGAGGATATTTAAGTGCCTCATGGAAGGTCATGTCATTATTAAGTGCAACAAATAATGATCGTTGTAGAAGAGACGTATATCTTGGTATCATTGATCAAATCACTCAAGAGCTTGATAATTGGTTTGATGAGGTTAATATGGAGTTGCTTATTTGCATGCCTGCTTTGAATCATGTCAATTCATTTGCTTCTTATGATGCACTCAAGGTAATAAAACTTGTTGAATTTACCCCAATGACATATCAAGCATGGATTCGGTAAGGCTACAATTCCAACTTACAACTTTTATTGATGATATAAGACACAATGATAGGTCCAGGTATGTTCCTAATATTGGTGAGCTCTCTATTATGCTTGTTGAAAAAAACATGTTCTCTATGATTTAGTCTACTTGCTTATAGAACCAGTATTGATCTTACTGGTGGTCATGACGAGTGTTGAAACAGTATTTTCAACAATGAATCTAGTGAAAAATTAGTTGAGAAATAGTATAGGTGATGATCTCATGAACTATTACTTAGTGACAGTCACTGAGTGTCGGTGTACTAAAGTAGGGGTACCTTAGTATCCCGACTTGTGCACGGGCAGTAGCAGCATCCCGTGGTCAGGCTCACCACGCGCCCGCCGAGGCCCACTCTAGATCCTTTGGAGCCATTCAAGAACAAAGTGTTCAAGTTAAGAAACAAGACCCCGGCAAGAGGAGCTTGCCGGGAAGGCCGCACCAGGCTCAAGGTTATCATTCCAGCACAAGACCCTGGCAAGAGGAGCTTGCCAGGAAGGCCAAAGAACAGCACCTCCGAAGATATATCGTGGCGCATCATGCGCCCCGGCAGGACCCGGAGAGCGATCACCTTCCGGGCCCGGCAAGATAGCGCCCCCTGCAAGGTGCTTGCCGGGGGAAGCTTACGCTGTGTGCCTGCGCTCCAGCTCATCTGGCCATGCGTCGCCCTGGGGCCCTTCCAGGGGCATGTGGCAGATGGATGTGCAGCCTGGGGTACACGGTGGCAAGCCACGGTGACGAGGCCACCGTCGTGGCGAACGGAGACGCCCGGACGGACGCTTTTTTGCACTGTTTGGGGACGACGGCGACGGGCATTCAATGCCCTTGTCCCCCACCGTCAGGGTTAGGTATAGACCACTGTGCATACATTGTTCATGCACTGTTACAACTACCACCAATTTTACACTTTTACCCTCATCTACGTTGACACCTGTCGGTGACCCCTTTGAGCTATAAAAGGAGGCCCATGCACAACGTAGGGGGGGTTCGATTCCAGAAACTTGAGCACTCCCACGCTCGGTGTAGCTAGTACTGTAGATCTTCAAGCTCCCGAGCTCAAGAACTCAATAGCAAAACCAAGGCAGGAGTAGGGTTTTACGCATCCGTGCGGCCCGAACCTGGGTAAACTGCTCGCGTGTGCCCCTCGATCTGCTCTTTGTGCTCCCTCCGCTCCCTTGCCGTACCGTAAAAGGGGCTCCGGTCCCATAGGTGTTCGTGGGCGACCAGTTTCCCCGACATCTTTGGCGCGCCAGATAGGGGGCGTCGAGGTTGTGCGAACCTGATCCGGCGCTCACGCGGGCGCAATCTTCAGAAACCTTTCCAGCTTCATCAACCTCATCGACTACATCGGCATGCCGCCGAAGAAGAGAGCTTCGGAGGTCGGAGGCCGATCCGCGTCGATCCCACCACCACCAGAACCAACGGCTGGTGGGGTAGACGCTGGCGGAAGGGTGGACGCCGGCGAGGACACTCACGGCGCCGCCAAGTCCAAGGACAAGACGGACGATCGGGCGAACTCCAAGGCCTCGGCGTCCGTGCACGCACCGCGCCCCTCTCAGGAGGTGCCGGATCGGCAGCGGCGTGGTACGCACGGTACCATCCGCTTGCTGGGACAAGGCCAAGCAGGCGGGTCGCGGGACGCTCAAGGCCAGCGTGCCGGCACGAGCAAGGCGCGGTCGCCGGGGCGAGAACCTGCTCCTTCTAACGCTATTAGAAGTCCGAGCATGTCTCGCTCCTCACACCGCTCGCCACCGCTTCCCTCCTCTCCAGCAGAAGCTCTAGCCAGAGCTCAGCTGCTCCTCGACTTCCCTCCAGCGGCGGACAAGGCAGAAGACTGGAGGGCTACAATCCAGAGCCTCATCGCCTTCGCCAACAACGACACGCCGCAGCAGCCGGCAACATCGCGGCCACGGCAAGTCAGCCAAGCGAAGGCTGATGGAGACAAGACCGCCGGGGGTGCAACTACCGTGCACTCCCCACCGCGGAAGCAGAAATCGCCGACCCGCCGGATGAACGTCGACGACGACTCCACGGCATCGTCGGATCCGCGGGCTCGCCGCGATCAACGCCAAGTCCTTGACGACAGGCGACAAGAAGACGCTCGAACTCGCATCGAGCGTCGAAGAGAAGCGCGACGACAGTCCGACCAGCGTGCTGGAACCGCTGTCGACATGCACGCGCCCGGTGAACCAGGCGACTTGCCGTACGCAGCAGGTTGCCCTGCGTTCACCCGAGAGTTGCGGCAAGTCCAGTGGCCCAACATGAAGAACTTCAAGCCCGACGTACCCGAGAAGTACGACGGCAAGACACACCCCTCGGAGTTCCTCAGCATCTACACCATTGCGGTGCAGGCTGCCGGGGGACGCGACGAGAAGATCTTAGCGAACTACTTCCCGCTCGTGCTTAAGCCAAACGTCAGCTCTTGGCTTATGCACTTGCCGGAGAACTCCATCTCTTCGTGGGCAGACCTGTGCCACCAGTTTGTCGGTGCCTTCACCGGCGGCCACAAGCCCCACGGCCAGGAGAACGATCTCCACATTCTTGCCCAGAAGGAGGGAGAGTCCCTGCGAAAGTACATCCAGAGATTCAGCCGCGTTCAGCACAACATCCCGGATGTCCACCCCGCCGCGGTTATCAGCGCGTTCCACCAGAACGTGCGTAACCGCCGGATGAAGGAGGAAATGGCGATGACCAAGATCCGGGACGTCAGCGAGCTTTACGCTCTGGCTGACAAGTGTGCGCGCGCTGAAGAAGGGAGGAGACTCCCCGGAGAGGATACTGGAGCAGGAGGAACGGACAGCGAGGATGCCGCCCCGGCAAGGAAAAACCGGCGGCAGAACAAGAAGAAGAAGAACAAGGAAGTACTGGCTGTGGAGAAGTCCAGCAAGGAGGCTGGCGACAAGAAAGGTCAGGCTAGTGGCTCCGGCAAGGAGCCTGCCACTGTAGCCGCCGCCGACAAGCAGGACGGCTCCGACAAGCAGTACTGCAAGATCCACCGCACCAAGGGGCCGCGACAAGGATGAAGACGAAGACGATGACGAGGACATGGATGACGGAGACAACAGCGAACAGGAGTTCCAGAAGGCCACAGAAGTTTTGTGCGTCGATGGAGGTGCCTCTCTGCACACTTCCCACCGCCAACTCAAGCAATGGGTGCGGGAAGTGAATGCAGCTGAGCCACCCGTCGAGTCGCGCAAGCTGCTGAAGTGGTCCAGCACGCCCATCATCTTCGACCTTGAGGACCACCCTGACCGCACAACTGCGGTCGGGTGCTTGCCGATGTTGGTTTCGCCAACCATCCGCAACCTCAAGGTCACCAAGATGTTGGTTGACGGCGGGGCCGGCCTAAACTTGATCTCCTCGGCTATGATTCGGAAGCTGCAAATCCCCGACAGCGAGCTCGAGGAGACCGGGACGTTCCAAGGAATCAACCCGGGAAGGAGCAAGCCGAAGGGGAAGATCACACTGCTCGTGACCTTTGGTGGAGAACTAAACTTCAGGACTGAGAGGATCACCTTCGACGTCGCCGATATCCCATTGCCATACAACGGGATACTTGGCCGTCCTGCGCTCGCCAAGTTCATGGTAACCTCTCACTATGCATATAACATGCTCAAGATGCCCGGCCCGATAAGCGTCATCTCTGTCCCCGACGACAAGAAGGACGCGCTTATCTGCGCCGACAAGATTTACCGGGATGCAGCAGTCGCGGCAGACAGCAAGACACTTGCCGCTGAAGCTCCCGGGGGGAAGACCAAGACCAAGTCCGGCAAGAGCTCTGGGGCCCACTCCGGCAAACGCACCTCTTCGGAGTGCTGCGCTGCCGTCGAGGACGCACCATCGAGCTCCACCGGCAAGTGCAAGAAAGGAATGGCTGCTCCACCCGCAACCAAGAAGGTGCCCGCCAAGGAGGACGGCACTGGTGGTACCTTCACCATCAGTGCTACGCTCGATCCCAAATAGGAAAGCACGCTCGTTGCCTTCCTGCGGGCGAATGTCGACGTGTTTGCATGGCAACCGTCTGACATCCCCGGCGTTCCCAGGAAGGTAATTGAGCACAAGCTTGCTGTTTGTCCTCACGCGCGGCCCGTCAAGCAGAAGGTCAGGAAGCAAGCGGTGGAGCGCCAAGAGTTCATTGCCGAAGAGATTAAGAAGTTGGAGGCAGCAGGCCTTGTTAGAGGTGTACTTCATCCTACGTGGTTGGCAAATCCAGTTGTCGTGCGCAAAGCTACTGGGAAGTGGAGACTTTGTATAGACTTCACTGATGGGAATAAAGCTTGTCCCAAGGATCCATTTCCCTTGCCGCGCATTGACCAGATCGTTGACTCCACGGCTGGATGCGAGTTGCTCTCATTCCTTGATGCATACTCAGGCTATCACCAGATATTCATGGCTGAGGAAGATGAAGAGAAGACCGCATCTATTACTCCATGTGGCACTTACTGTTTCATACGTATGCCCTTTGGACTGAAGAATGCGGGCTCAACATTTGCAAGGGTAGTCCATACAGCTTTTGAGCCATAGATACACAGGAATGTAGAAGCCTACATGGATGACATAGTGGTCAAAAGCAAGGACAAGGATACCCTGATCCAAGTCCTAGATGAGACTTTTGCAAATCTGCGCAAGATACAACTCAAGCTGAACCCCGAGAAGTGCGTCTTCGGAGTCCCCTCCGGCAAGCTTCTCGGGTTCTTTGTGTCCCAGAGGGGGATTGAAGCCAATCCCGACAAGATCAAGGCCATCGAGCAGATCGAAGCCCCGAAGCGCGTCAAGGATGTACGGAGACTTGCTGGTTGTGTGGTTGCCCTCAGCAGGTTCATTTCAAAGTCTGCAGAACGCGCCCTGCCTTTCTTCAAAGTTTTGAAAAAGGTAGGTCCAATGAAATGGACTCCGGAAGCGGAGGCAGCGCTGCGAGAATTGAAAGGATACCTGTCCTCTACTCCTACACTTGTCGCACCTAAGCCGCAAGAGAAGTTGCTGCTATACTTAGCAGCAACCAATCAAGTGGTTAGTGCTGCGTTGGTAGCGGAGAGGGAGGCAGAGGGGGAGCCCACAGCCCCGGCAAGCACATCCAGCGACAAGCAGGGGGCTTCCCCGGCAAGCTCTGGCCCCGACAAGGACAAGTCTGCGCAGGAACAAGGAGAAGTGCGAAAGAAGATCGTGCAGCGCCCAGTTTATTTTGTAAGTTCCCTCTTGCAGAGGGCTAGATCAAGATACTCTGGGGTGCAGAAGCTGCTTTTCGGCCTCCTCATGGCCTCGAGAAAGATGCGCCACTACTTCCAAGCACATGAGATAACATTGGTCACTCGCTTTCCACTGAAGAGGATATTGCAAAACCCAGAAGCAACAGACAGGATCGTTGAGTGGGCACTAGAGCTGTCAAGCTTTGGTCTTAAGTTTGAAAGCACATCAACTATACAGAGCAGAGCTTTGGCAGAGTTCATAGCAGAATGGACACCAACACCAGACGAAGAAGTTCCAGAGACAAACATCCCCGTCCAAGAAGCAAGCAAGGAATGGATAATGTACTTCGATGGTGCCTTCTCGCTGCAAGGCGCCGGTGCTGGTGTGCTGCTTGTCGCACCCACCGGAGAGCACCTCAAGTACGTAGTCCAAATGCACTTTCCCAAGGTGCAAGCGACAAACAATACTACTGAGTATGAAGGTTTGCTTGCCAGCCTCAGAATTGCGGCCGAACTTGGGATCAAGAAGCTGATCGTGCGGGGAGATTCACAGTTGGTGATCCGACAAGTAAACAAGAGCTACCAGAGTCCTTTGATGGAGGCTTATGTCGATGAAGTGAGGAAGCTTGAAGAACACTTTGAAGGCCTGCAGATGGAGCATATCCCAAGAGCTCAGAATGATATCGCAGATGGCCTCTCAAAGTGTGCTGCAACGAAGTTACCTGTGGAACCAGGAGTCTTCGTGCTTAAGCTAACTCAGCCGTCCGTTACACCATCATTTGGACAAAGCAAGAAGAGGAAGTTGGTCTCCGGCGACTACTTGTCGGCGTAGCTTCCTGAAGCCGCCGCCAAGGTCCCCAAGATCAACAACCAAGATGCTGAGGAACAGTCTGCTCCTGCGGACCCAAGGGTCTATACAGTTGAGGCAGGCGTTCCCGACAAGTCTTGCCCCGGCAGTCTTGCCGAGGAACACTCAGCTCCGGCAGAGCCGCAGGTTCTTGCCGTAGAAGCTGACGTTCCCGCAGCAGCCCTGACGCCTTTAGGCCTTGTTGTTGAGCCTCAAGCTCCGGCATGGGCACATCAAATCGTCCGTTTTCTCCAAACTGGAGAACTTCCCGAAGAACCAGAAGAGATAGAAAAAATAACCAGGCAGTCAAGTATGTACCAGTTCGTCGGCAATGAACTGTACAGAAGAAGACTCAATGGTGTCAGATTGAAGTGCATTTCCCGGGAAGATGGACAGAAGCTGTTGGCAGAGATACACGGAGGCATATGTGGCCACCACATTGGCGCAAGAGCACTTGCCGGGAAAGTGTTCCGGCAAGGTTTCATTTGGCCAGAAGCCCTCCAAGATGCAACTGCACAAGTAACCAAGTGTGAAGCGTGCCAGTTCCATGCAAAGCAAATACACCAGCAAGCTCAAGCTCTCCAGACGATCCCTTTGTCCTGGCCCTTCTCGGTCTGGGGGCTCGACATCCTCGGCCCCTTTCCCCGCGCTGTCGGGGGCTTTGAGTACTTGTACGTTGCTATCGACAAGTTCACAAAGTGGCCGGAAGTGGAACCAGTGAGAAAGGTGACCGCACAGTCAGTAGTGAAGTTCTTCAGGTCAATTGTTTGATGTTTCGGGATCCCCAACAGGATCATCACCGACAATGGCACACAGTTCACAAGTCGCACCTTCAAGCAGTACGTCCAAGACCTTGGCGCCAAGGTCTGCTTCGCTTCTGTTGCTCACCCGAGGAGCAACGGTCAAGCGGAGAGGGCCAATGCTGAAGTGCTGCGCGGGCTCAAGACAAGAACTTTTGACAGGCTGCGCAAGTGCGGAAGAAACTGGATCGAGGAATTGCCGGCGGCTCTTTGGTCAATCAGGACGACACCAAATCGAGCAACCGGGCAGACACCCTTTGCTCTTGTCTATGGAGCAGAGGCAGTTCTCCCCACGGAACTCGTATACGGGTCTCCTTGAGTGCTCGCTTACGATGAGCTTGAGCAAGAGCAGCTGCAGCAAGATGATGCACTGCTCCTCAAGGAGGACCGTCTCTAGGCTGCTGTACGAGCTGCTCAATCAGGACGACACCAAATCGAGCCACCGGGCAGACACCCTTTGCTCTTGTCTATGGAGCAGAGGCAGTTCTCCCCACGGAACTCGTATACGGGTCTCCTTGAGTGCTCGCTTACGATGAGCTTGAGCAAGAGCAGCTGCGGCAAGATGATGCACTGCTCCTCGAGGAGGACCGTCTCCAGGCTGCTGTACGAGCTGCTCGATACCAGCCAGCTTTGCGCCGCTATCATAGCCGCAAAGTCAAGGCCAGGAGTCTCGAGGAAGGCGACCTTGTTCTTCGGCGCGTTCAGTCCGCCAAGAACTCCAACAAGTTGATGCCGAAGTGGGAAGGCCCTTATCGGGTGAGACAAGTCACAAGGCCCGGCGCTGTCCGCCTTGAGACCGAAGAAGGCTTACCGGTGAGAAACTCCTGGAACATAGAGCATCTTCGCAAGTTTCACCCATAAGGCGCGGTTGCCGTGATCCGCTCCGGCAACCACCTTTTTGTACAAGTCTTGCCGATGTTGCATCTAAACCTTTGTACAAAGCCAGGCGCAGACCCCGTGCATCATTAAAACTTTTGTGCTTCGCACAGCTTGTCGTTTCGTGCATTCTTGTTTTCATTGCATGTATTATCTGACACTTTGTGCAGCACACGATCCCGGTAAGCAATAACAAGCCGCAAGGCTCCATGCGTGTGTTTCCTCCCTTCTTCCTTTTTCTCTCAAGCAGAAGAAGTGTTCCTCGCACACAAGTTTGCCGGGGGGGAAGGAGACAGTGGTCTGGACCAAGTGCTGTTCAAGAAAGAAAAGCCTTGCCGGAAAGCAAAACACCCACGAAAGCTAAGTTGCCAAAGTTTGAGCATTCTAATTTTTAAAATTCTTAGTTATCTTCCTTGAACGACCACACTTTGTATGGAAAACCTGTGCGCGGAGGAAGCTACCCATGGCTAGCCGCGCCCTTACTTTGTTTCGAGCACGCTCAACGGCTTAAGTGAGCTGCGACAAGTGTCGCGCCCTTATTTCGTTTTCGAGTTCGCTCAACAATCTAAGTGTGCTGCGACTAGCTACGGCAAGGTTTCTTGCCGGCAGGCTGCTAAGAGTCCCGCACTCAGCGCTCGCGGCAAGGGTCCCTTTGTCGGCGAGTTCCCTAAAAGCGTAGGGTGGAAAGCATACAAAGTGAAGGAACCAAGCAAGGGAGATAACACTGCATTGACTATCCAAAATAAAGTTATATTACAAGATAACTTGCCGCTGTTCTAACCAACTACTACCCATGACTTAATCGACAGCGGCAAGGGAAGCAGAAAGAAGGGAGCCTAGTCTACACGGTCTCCGTCAACCCTCTTGATCTTGCCCGCCTTGGCCACGATGTGGGCAACTTGTGCCTTCAATGCTTCCAGGTCAGCTTCAGGCGGCAAGGTCCGGAGGACGTTCTCGAGATTAATCCCGGGGTTGCGGTAGACGATCTTTGTCAACATCCGCACCATAGTACCCATGCAAAGCCGACGCGCCTCGTTAGCCAGCTGCGTGGGGACCCTCTCCCGTAGCTGCGCAAGGGCTGGCGCCACTCCTCTGAAGAACAAGCTCAGCTTGGCGCTGTGGGGAAGGCTCTCATCGGGGAAGTACGCGAGGTGCTCCGTCCTCAACGCCACCATCTCCTTGTCGATGTTGGCGGCGGAGGCGACGAGCTCCTCGGTCCACTGCTCCACCGTCCGCTGGAAGTTGTTTTGCGAAACGGCGGCGCTGTCCAACAGGGCCCTCTCAACACGGATATCATCCTTCAGCTTCGTTTCGCGGTCCCGGGCGGCGTCAAGTGAGTCGGTGAGGGTGGAAACCTTCAGCTCCAAGTCTGCAATGGAATCCTTGGCATCGTCGAGCTCCTTGCCCTTCTCAGAGAGACGGACTTGCAACTCCGAGTTGGTGTGGGCGTCCTTCTCCTGCGCCAAGTTGAGCGCGGCAACCCTCTCCTCGCTCGTCTTCAAGCTCAACTCCAGCTGCGCCACCCTTGCCTCCAGGTCCCTCTTGGCGGTCTCTGCGGCAGCAGTGGCGTCCCTCGCCTCCTGCAGAGCCCCGCCAATGGACTGTTCGCGCGCGGTAAGGTCGTCCTCGTGGCTATCGAGGTCGACCTTCCGCTGGTTCGGCACTCCCTCCCGCCGAGCCAGATCCTCGGCGGCCCGTCGCTGCTGCTCCTCGACCTCGGCCTTCTTGAGGATGAACGCTTGGTGCGCTTCGGCAAGCTCTTCGCGCTCCTCCGCCAAGTTCCGGAGGGCCGCTTGGTTTGCGGCACGGAGCTCCGCGGCGCGCTTCTCCAGATCAGCACCGGCCTTGGCAGCCAGAGCCTCCCGGGACTCCAGCTTGGCTTGCCTGGCCCGGTACAAACCCAGGAGTCGACGTAGGAGTTGCTCCTCTTCGGGATCGTTGCTGCTGCCGGGCACGTCGACAACCCTCAGCCCAGCGGAGGTGAGAACTTCTCCGTCGAAGCTCTCCCCCTCCGCGGGTGCCCTTGATAAGGACGCCCACGGGACTTGGATAAAGACCCCGTTGGTGGCCTCCAGGTAGACACCCGACCCAGCCGCGGGGGCGGAGGGGTCGGCGGCCGGCGCAGCGTCCGGCGCTCCTGCGGCCTCAGGGCCAGCAGTTCGGTCGCCGGTCCCTTCCCCAGCTGCCGCGTCAGCGGTCGGGGCGGTCTCCTCGGCGGCTGGCTCGTCAGCGCCGGCCATTCCTTCGGCGGTGGTGGCGTGGCCAGCATCGCCGCGCACGTCCTCCTCGGCGATGGCCTCTGTCCCCATTGGCTCCGGGGCGGGCGGATCTAACAAAAGAAAAAGAAAAGAAAAGAGTCGTGAAGCAAATATCCAAAAAGAGGAATTCGAAAGAAGAAAAGAACAAGGATTACCCGCGCGGGCCTCTTCGGTAACGGGGTCCCTCGCCGGGGAGTTCTCCCTTGGCGGTGTGGTAGTGGCCCCCGCCGGCGGAGGGCCGCGGGCGCCTTCCCTTGGCGGGGTACCCACCCTTGTCGGGGTGCTCGCCCTTGGCGGGGTGCTCGCCCTTGGCGGAGTACCCATCCTTGGCGGAGCGCTGTCCCTCGCCGGGGAGCTCCTCCTTGGCAGGGAGGGTGGAACAAGTGGCTCGTCAGGGGCGGTCTCTTGGTGCTCCTGCGGCTGCGGCTCCACTTCTGCACAAGACAACCAGACATTAGTAAGGATAAGAAGCTCAAGCGCGCCCGTCAAGCAGAAAAGTGAACACAAGGCTTACGCTGGGGGTTGCGCTAGGGGCTGCTCTCCGGAGCAGCAGAATGGTCCGGCAAGCTTATCGCCGGCGCATCCCCCGCCGCTGCGACGGGCTCGTCGTCCTCGAGGTCAACCACAGGGATCTTGGCCCTCTTCGCCATCCTCTGGGTCAAGGTCCTGGAAGCCAAACAAGATCAGAGTTAGGCAAAGAGAAATCAAGACAAGAACAACAAGAATCAGAAGAAATGAAAGTTGCAAGTGCTTACTCTTCCTCCTCCTCGTAAGAGCTAAGGGCGGAGAAGTCAAATTCCGCCTCGCGTGTCCCAGCGCGAGGAGCTGGAGGAGTAGGCTCCCTCGGGCGCTTGGCGGGCTCCGGAGCCGTGGGTTGCGAAGACCCCACTCCGATCGTCGCCGAGGACCGAGGGGCAAAAGGAACACCAGAGCCGCTTCAGGAAGATCCCCCTCCGCTTGCCGCTGGAACACGGGACGCGTCCTTGACGACCTTGCTCGTCGTGGTGGCACGCGTTGCACGACGCTTCAGCTGCTGTCGGGGCGCCGGCTGCTTCACCGTCTCGGTGGTCTTGCGGAGACGCTTCTTCTGCGGTGGCAGAGGACTCGGTGGCGGCGGAGAGTTTTCTGAGGATGAGGAGGCGTCGTCGAGGTTCAGTGACCCGCCCGAGTCTTCGTCGGAATCGCCCGATTCGGCGTCCTCCTCGGCGGGCTCACTGGACTCAGTGCCTTGCCCGGCAGCCTCGCTCGTCCCGGCAGGCTCCCCGGCAGGCTTCTCGGCGGGCCTCAGCAGTTTGAGGATTTCCTCCTCCTCGGCCCGGCTCACTGCGTCCGCTGCTTCTGCTTCATCTACGGTGTACCCAAACTCACCCGCAGCCGCAGCTGCGGCGGCCTCCTCCATTCTGGTGGCTATATATGCCACATCCCGCTCGGTGGTCGCGCGGGTGAGCCCTTTCTTCTCTTCGGGGTTGCGCGGCCGTTCAACCAGATTGTCAAAGAAGGTCTGCACGGTCTCTTCTGAAGGTGTCAGCCAAGTGGGAACAACCCCGTGGGAGTCGCACTCAGGCATTGCCGCGTGGATGGCACTAAGGGCAGAGTTGTTGCATAATGGAACTACTCCATCCGACGGGGTGAACCACTCCGGGTGCTTAGGGTCATGCTTGAACATCGAGCGGATCATCCCTTTGAGTTCCAAGACGGTGAAGTTGTAATTCAGCCCTGGGCGCAGCCTCATGCAGTCTGCCGCATTGCCGAACTCCCAAGCCGGCCTCTTCCTATCCTGCAGGGGAGCAATGCGGCGGCGAAGGAAATCAGCCCCAACCTCACCTACGGTAAGATTGGCGGCCCGGAGGCGAAGGATCCTAGTAAGGGCAATCTGCAGCTTGTCGTCCTCCGGAGCCAAGTCACTCCAATCCTTGCCGCGCACTATTGCCGTTCGGTGCGGGGAGGTAAACTGCTGGGGTTCCTCTTCCATAACCCAGCACCAATCAGCTCTCCACTCCTCCCACTTGCCGCGGAGCTCTCCAATCAAGTACGCCTCTTTCTTGTTGAGCCTGAAGATCCAGGAGATGCCGCCGGAGAGTGGGGATCCAGACTCTACTCTAGGCGTGAAGAAGTGGCGAAAGAGAGCTACGTTGGGGTGGACCCCGACAAAGTTTTCGCACAGGTGTGCGAAAACGGCCATAGTAAGGACAACATTCGGGGTGAAATCTAGGAGGTGGAATCCGTATGTGTTCATCACATCGCAGAATAACACAGAGTACGGAGGACAAAGACCACAGTGGAAGAACAGAGCAAAGTAGTAGTAACCTCCCGGGTACATGTCGATGGCTTTGGCGGGGAGGACTCTGGTGCGCGGGTGAGCCTTCGTCTCCCTCGCCCAGAACAGGTAATACTTGTCCCGCAGCTCCCTCGCGCCGAGCCTCGGCGGGAAGACCACCATCCTCTTCCGCATGGCTGCAAGCTTCGCCGCCTTGTCGGACTTATCGCTCTTCGCCTTGCTGCTCTTCGGGGCCATGGCGGGGATGGCGAGAAGGGCCGGCGGTGCCGGAGAGGCAGGCGGCGGCGGAAGAAAGGTGGAGCTCGGCTCTCTGTCGACCTTTGGGGAGGCGGAGGGCGGCGGGGGTTTCTGGAGATTGAAGACACAATGAAAGCAATGGGGGGAAACTGCCCCTGCTTCCTCTGCTTTTAAGGGGGAAGTGGGGGACGTTCCGCATTTTCCCATTAAAGAAACAGGCCACGATCTCTCCCACGACGCCGCAATCGACGCGTGCCGTTAGGGAGGGACGCGGCAAATCTGGAGTGGGCAACGGCGTGCCGTGGGCCGCGTGTGCCCGTGCACTGTTTTGGGCCTGGCCCAACAGCGCTCGGCACCGTGTGTGGCCCAGTCCCGGGGGCTCCTGTCGGTGTACTAAAGTAGGGGTACCTTAGTATCCCGACTTGTGCACGGGCAGTAGCAGCGTCCCGTGGTCAGGCTCACCACGCACCCGCCGAGGCCCACTCTAGATCCTTTGGAGCCATTCAAGAACAAAGTATTCAAGTTAAGAAACAAGACCCCGGCAAGAGGAGCTTGCCGGGAAGGCCGCACCAGGCTCAAGGTTATCATTCCAGCACAAGACCCTGGCAAGAGGAGCTTGCCAGGAAGGCCAAAGAACAGCACCTCCGAAGATATATCGTGGCGCATCATGCGCCCCGGCAGGACCCGGAGAGCGATCAGCTTCCGGGCCCGGCAAGATAGCGCCCCCGGCAAGGTGCTTGCCGGGGGAAGCTTACGCTGTGTGCCTGCGCTCCAGCTCATCTGGCCACGCGTCGCCCTGTGGCCCTTCCAGGGGCACGTGGCAGATGGCTGTGCAGCCTGGGGTACACGGTGGCAAGCCACGGTGACGAGGCCACCGTCGTGGCGAACGGAGACGCTCGGACGGACGCTTTTTTGCACTGTTTGGGGACGACGGCGACGGGCATTCAATGTCCTTGTCCCCCACCGTCAGGGTTAGGTATAGACCACTGTGCATACACTGTTCATGCACTGTTACAACTACCACCAATTTTACACTTTTACCCTCATCTACGTTGACACCTGTCGGTGACCCCTTTGAGCTATAAAAGGAGGCCCATGCACAACGTAGGGGGGGGGTCGATTCCAGAAACTTGAGCACTCCCACGCTCGGTGTAGCTAGTACTGTAGATCTTCAAGCTCCCGAGCTCAAGAACTCAATAGCAAAACCAAGGCAGGAGTAGGGTTTTACGCATCCGTGCGGCCCGAACCTGGGTAAACTGCTCGCGTGTGCCCCTCGATCTGCTCTTTGTGCTCCCTCCGCTCCCTTGCCGTGCCGTAAAAGGGGCTCCGGCCCCATAGGTGTTCGTGGGCGACCAGTTTCCCCGACACTGAGCGAGATGTGTTCTTGAGAGTAAGCAAGGATGACATAATTGAAGCTTTCATATGAACGTCGTAGAGTTACTTAGTGTTGTAGTTTTCTTCCTATGTGTATTTTTTATGTAAGACTATTTGTATTTGCAATGTTGCAAATTAGGAATATTTTGTGAACTATAATGTTGCCTGACTTGATTGAGTTATTTCTATTATTATTTTGGCCAACTATTGTATGACACTTGGATTAGGTAGAAAAAAATAGGTCTGCGCACCCTCCATTTATTTGCTGGCTCCACGACTGGTTACAACATCATGTCGTCGCGGTTCCACCGTCAGGTCATCCCGGTTGCAGCACCATGGGGCGTGGGATTCGCTGTTGTGGTACCCCGGTAACACTCGTGGCGCTCTAGTGGCCGTTGGTTGAAGCACCCGTTGGGTACAGTCGCAACAAAGGGAGGAGGGAGGGCTTGGGTCGAGCGCACTGGGGACCGAGGATGTGTTGGCGGGAGAGGTGTGGGTGGTGTCGTCTCCGGCGAGGTGTGCTGCGAGGTGAGGAGTCGGAGGAGTTCGGGAGGTGGTGGGGGACAATAGGTGAGCGCAGGGGGGGTGGGGGGTGAGCACACGCCGCGTGAATGGATAAGAATGAGAAAGATGAGGGCAGTGGGTGGGTGGACACGCGTGCACACGATGCAGTGCGTCCAATCTAGCTCGGTCGCACGGCACCCACGCGACCGACGCGAGATTAGAACGTTGGTCCGTTCTAAAATGTTTCCCTTCTAACAAACAGTGAATCTTAACTCTATATATTTCATTCTACTACCTACCATATATTGTGCGCGTCAAGCGTAAAATAAAATAAAATAACTTCAAATGCCAGTTTTTAACATATCAAATTTGAACGGCAAAGATGACACATTATTAAAACTTTCAATTTTTTACTATTGGGGGTTTATTGGTGTTATAATGCATTTCCTTGCTTATACAAGTGTAAATCTATATTAGCTAGCCCTGTACAATCGTTCATAGCAACTTGCCCTTTGTATGAAGGTCAGACACTTTGCTTACAACCAGGAGTCCATATTATTACTACGTTATATATAGACAGAACACAGAACTACTTTCATCATCTCCATTAACACGCCAACATTCTCAAACATGAGAATGGTTTTCGCAGCTTCCGTCGTGTACGTTTGCCTCGTATTCCACGTCCTTCTCTTAGCAACCACGGCGGTCGCCAGGACCACCACGCCCTTCCCCACGTCCGGCCTCACCAACGCCACGGCGGTGGCCAACAGCAAGACCGTAAACGGCGTCGAGTCCCCTGCAGCGACGGCGACGCTCAACAGCTCGGATCCGTACTCGGATCAGTACATCTGCTACCTCTGCCACCGGCGTAACACCCTGATGATCAAGTGGTGTCCCCTCTACAAGGACGACTGCCACCTCGCATGCTTGTCGTCCGCGTCCCCTACCCGCCACCCCCAGCTGTACCCCGCCGCCGACGTCGAAGGTAGGAAGAGCACGCTGGGAACCGGCCCTGGCGGCTCGAATGCCGACGCCTGCTACGTCATGAAGCTGTACCCGGATGGCAGGTGGGTCATAACCGTGGCGGTCAGCTGCAAGGCGGTCGCGGGCTGCTACCTCGTGTGCAGCCATGGAGACGCGGCGCTTGGGAGCAGAGCCGACGACACCACCCCGGCCGTGGCCAGGGGGCCGCCGCTGCCTCGCGCCTCCGAATTCCAGCGGTGTGGCGACCAGTTCCCGGCGGCAGGAGCGGCAGCCAACGGCGTCTAGCGGTCTCTAGCCACGGCCATATGATTTTGTATCGGTGGTTTCTATCGGCTTATGCGAGATTTAAGCATCCCAGTTTCTCGCGGGACAGACAAGACAAATTCTTCATCTCAGTCCTAATTAATCATGAGTCCGTGGTTTCTCGATCGCCACTCCTCGTTTTGTGGCAGAAAGCAACTCGACGATTCGGTGATTTGTTTTTCCAGATATGGCTGTGGCACACTGTTTAAGTTCAACAGCATCTATTGCCTTCTGAGCTAAGGTGACCATGCATGAAATCGGGCCGGTTTACTGCTTGGAATTTTCTCACGTGTCGATTCAGATCCGCCCGTTGTCTTTTACCGGGAGAAGCACATGCAGCCAAATTCTTGGGCTGCTGGGCACTTTTTCTTTCTCCTTTTCTTCTTTCCCACAGCAAGATTTGTCGAGCATACGTGCACATGCATCTGTATCTGCATGACTGTGTCCAGATAAAGCGAAGAACGAACTCCGGCTAGATCACATCACTCCCAGCAGCTGCAGCAACGCACGCACCATCTCTCGCTCTCGGTCTTGCACGCGATGCCTCTCTCGGCGGCATCCATCCTCCGCGCTGCCTCGCTCGCCCTCCTGCTGCTCGCGGCCACGGCCACGGGCGGCCACGGCAGCACGACGAGCGACTCGTCCGTGGCGCGGTCCATCGACGACACTGAGATGTACATCTGCTACCTCTGCACCGGGCGCAACCCGATGCTGATCAGGTACTGCCCCATCTACTGGAACTGGTGCCACCTAGTGTGCTACGCCCCCGACGTCTCCGCCGGGCCCGCTGCGTCCCTGCGGCCGGCGCCAGCGGCAGCCACGGCCCCGCGCGAGACGGACGCCCAGCTGGGGTGCTACGTCATGAAGCTGTACCGGAACGGCACCTACGTCATCGTCAGCCGCCACGACTGCTCCAAAATGGCCAGTTGCCGCCTCTCCTGCGGCGGCGGCGACGTGGTAGTCGCCGACGGGAAAGCCTTGGGCGCGGCGCCGCTGCCGGTTACAGCGACGGCGCCCCAGGGAATACAGCTGCCGCCGTTGTCGCACGTCGCCCAGTTCCAGCGGTGCGGCGATCAGGCAATGGGCCTGGCTCTGAGCGCCGTCCCCGGCCGCGTCTAGCAGCTAGCGGCGCCGGTCGACTTTGGGAGGATGCGCGCGTGTCGGCGTGCAAACATGCGTGCTCGCTTGCAGGCCAAATGTTGACAAGAGATATGGTCGGTTGTGTATAGAGTTGTTAAAAAATAAATAAAAGGGCCCCTATCGATCGTTCAGTTGCCTTGAAAAGAAAATTTGCGTCCATATGTGCAAGCCGTTGGATGAGAAGGAACGACCGGATGTATTTCTTCTTCCTTGAACTGTTTTCTTCTTCCCTCGACAAACAACACGATTTCTTCCGGCGAGCCTCCTATCCTCACCTCCAGTGAGGTCACATCTGGACCCTCACAGGCGCCGTTGAACCGCCTCTCAAGTTTGGGCATTTTCCAATCCAAGGAGTCAAAACGATACAGCCGCCACTCGCATATGTCAAAACCTCCAACTCGCCTTTGTCGGCAACACCCCTCCTCGTCGCCGGCCTCGGCTGGCTTGGCCTTGCACTACTGGAATATTCAAATTAGGCAATTGGCAATGACCGAATGAAACTCGACAAAGCATTTGTTGAATCCCACACTCGGTGAACACGACTCGGCTGGCCGGCTGTTGGCAAAAGTGATTTTGTCGAGTTCTTTTTCATGGCACTCGACAAACAGATACAAAAATCTTTGCCAAGTACCGTGTATAGGGAACTCGACAAACAAACAGTGCAAACAGAATGGCGCGTTAATGGTAGCGGCAACACGTCTTTATCAAGTTCTTTTTGAACGCACTCGGCAATGCAACAACAAATAAGGGTGTGGCACACGGTGCAACCTTTGCCGGTTCCTTCCTAGGCGAAACTCGACAATATCTCGACGGATGAGCGAGTGACACGTAGCATAACCTTTGTCGAGTGTTCCTTGTAAGGTGCTCAACAAACGCTTACTCCAGGAGTCATCAGCAACTGCCATGTGGCGGTCTTTGTAGAGTGTCTATCTAAAGGAACTCGACAATTTTTTTCAGGAGTTAGCATACGCCACGTGGCATCCTTTGCCGAGTGTTACTCTGGAGGAACTCAGAAAATCTTCCTAGGAGTTACCAGCGTGCACCTCTACAAGTGTAACACTCGGCAAAGCTCTGGTTAGTGGTTTTTCTTCTTCTATATTTTTGCAATCAGCCCTATCAGAGTATCACATATCACAAAGTCATATTGCATGTCACATAGGCATATCAAATATCATAAAGCGCAATTCATATCACGTCATATATACCTAGGCACATATCACATACATCATTTCACATCATATAGCAATTGGCAACTACAGCTGCAATTCCCACATGCAGTAGCAAATCACACATAGCATCATTCGCATCACAAGTCCATTACTAATTACAACCACCTCTGGGCGGCGCAGAAGATTAACTTTGTGAACACATGTTCTATGGTTGTGGAGAAGGAGGAGGAAGTGTATATGGTTCATAACCTCGATACATTGTCGAAGCATCTCCAATTATTTTTGCTAGCATTGTAGCAAAGAATTGTATCGGGTAATATTTTTGGCTATCTATTATAGGAAAGAACTAACCTATAATTGCTCCCAAAAGTTCATTTTCGCCTCCTCCTGTGTCGCCTATGCGGCCCTTTTTTGCTCCGCTCATGCCACCCTTTGTGACACTTTCTTGTTGCAGCTTGATAATCCCCAAGTGCAGGGAATTATCGTAACATTTTTCAATGATGCAGGTGGTAAGCATGGAGTGTGGAACCCACAAGGAGCGGCGGATACAACGGAACATGCGCCGATCGTTTGCTTTACCTAGAAAATAAAACTAGAAATACTTTGCATGTGTGAAAAATATGTTTGCAAGATAATAAAGAACTTGTAAATAGAAGTTATGTGTTGTTTAAATAAATGTGCAATATAATAAATATAGTAAGTGTGGAAAAGTGGTTGTAGGGTGTGCGGAATTGTCCCTAAGCAATTAGCTAAGTTACTAGACCAATTATCATTATTGCAGTTTTATATATGTGGGAGTGGCTCTACTAACATACCATTCATACTCGGAGTCGTACATTCTTATGATTGGAACTATTAGCAAGCATCCGCAAAAACTAGCACGTTCATTAATAAGGTAAAATCCCAACCATAGCATTACGATATATTGGTCCCACTTGAATCTCATATTTATTAATTTCTATGGTGTGTCAAGGTTTCAGTTGCTCCTGCCACCATATGCATAGTCTTATCAACATAATACTAACCCTAAGGTGCGATCCACACGTACGCTCATACGATGGGCACCAAAGGACAATAACATAACCACATGAAACTCAAACCAATCATATAATTCACCAATTAACCCATATGACAAAAATAATCTACTCAAACATAATAGCAATGAAAAAAAATCATTGGGTAATAATTTATATCCTCAATCACCATGTTCAAGTAGGGGATTGCTTAGGTATGCAGGAGAGTAGACCACTTTATAGAGAGGGAGGAAGGTGATCGGGACGTTGATGAAGACGTTGGAGATAATGGTGGTGATGATGGTTTCCACGGCGACACTATAGCACCACCGAAAGAGAGGAGAGAGCCCCCCTTCTTCTTCCTTGGCCTTCTCCCTAGATGGAAGAATATTTCCTCCTCTGGTCCATGATGTTTTTTGGCCTCTCAGGGGTGAGAGCCTCCCCCGAGATTGGATCTTGGAACTTTCTATCCGTCTCTCTACGCTAAAATCTGGGAGGTTTCACCATTTTATCGACCTACGCATCCGTAACTTGGTTGGGCTGAAATTTTTAGTGGAACTTTTTCCATAAAAATAGTTTTCTTGCGGCCAAAAAAGAGCTTCAACCAATCTCCACACCCCTCACGCTGGTGCCTCACGCAGGTAGGGGGCTGATCGCGTAAGGAGGTCGCGCTGAACCCTCGGAGCTCCTCTCTAGGTGGGGGCAGGTCCATTGGGTCTCATATTTTCTAGAAAAAATCACCATAAATCCTCGTGCGATTTTTAGCTCCGTAAGTATGGATTTGCTGGAAAACAAAAAACATGCAAAAAATAACAACTGGTGATACGTCTCCAACGTATCTATATTTTTTTTATTGTTCCATGCTATTATATTATCTATCTTGGACGTTTTATATGCATTTATATGCTATTTTATATGATTTTTGGGACTAACCTATTAACCCAGAGCCCAGTGCCAGTTTCTGTTTTTTTCCTTGTTTTTGAGTTTCGCAGAAAAGAAATATCAAACAGAGTCCAAACGGAACGAAACTTTTTGCAGATTTTCTTGGACCAGAAGACATCAGATGGACTTGGAGTACACGCCAGGGGATCTGCGAGTAGGCCACAAGGGTGGAGGGCGCGCCCCCCTACCTTGTGGGCCCCTCATGCCTCCCCTGACCTACTTCTTCCGCCTATAAATTCACACATATTTCAGAATTATCAGAACATCCATCGAAACCACTTTTCATCCGTCGTAACCTTCTATTCCCGCAAAATCCCATCTAGAGGCCTTTTCCGGTACTCTGCCGGAGGGATAAGCAACCACGGAGGGCATCTACATCAACCCTATTGCCCTTCCGTTCAAGTGTGAGTAGTTTACCACAGACCTATGGGTCCATAGCTAGTAGCTAGATGGCTTCTTCTCTCTCTTGGATCCTCAATACCATGTTCTCCTCGTTGTTCTTGGAGATCTATCCGATGTAATATTTTTTTGCGGTGTGTTTGCCAATATACGATGAATTGTGGGTTTATGATCAGATTATCTATGAATATTATTTGAGTCTTTTCTGAATTCTTATATGCATGATCTAATATCTTAGTAATTCTCTTCGAATTATCGGTTTTGTTTGGCCAACTAGATTGATATTTCTTGCAATGGGAGAAGTGCTTTTCTTTGGATTCAATCTTGCAGTGCTCTATCCCAGTGACAGAAAGGGACGTGACACGTATTGTATTGTTGCCATCGAGGATAAAAAGATGGGGTTTTCATCATATTGCTTGAGTTAATTCCGCTACATCATGTTATCTTGCTCAAGGCGTTACTCTGTTCTTATGAACTTAATACTCTAGATGCAGAATCATTTCAGTCTATGTGTGGAGTAATAGTAGTAGATGCAGGCAGGAGTCAGTCTACTTGTCTCGGACGTGATGCCTATATTCATGATCATTGCCTTGGATGTCTTCATAATTATTTGATTTTCTATCAATTGCTTGGCAGTAATTTGTTCACTCACCGTAATATTTGCTATCGTGAGAGAAACCTCTAGTGAAACCTACGGCCCCGGGTCTATTTTACATCTTATAAGTTCCAGATCTACTATTTTGCAATCTTTTACTTTTCAATCTATAAACCAAAAATCCAAAAATATTTACTTTACTTGTTCATCTATCTCTATCGGATCTCACTTTTGCAAATAACTTAGAAGGGATTGACAACCCCTTTATAGCATTGTGTGCAAGTTGTTTGATTGTTTGTGCAGGTATTTGGCAACTTGTATTTAATCTCCTACCTGATTGATGCCTTGGTTCTCAGAACTGAGGGAAATACTTGCTTCACTTTGCTGAATCTCCCTTTCCTCTTCATGGGAAATACCAACACAAACTCGGGAAAGTAGCAAGGAAGCAAGATTTCTGGCGCCGCTGCTAGGGAGATCTACGCCAAGTCAATACCCACCAAGTACCTTTCATTAAACTCTCATCCATCACAGTTACACTATTTGCCATTCGCCTATCGTTTTCTTTCCCCCACTTCTAAAATGTTTTTCGAAAAATTTGCCTTTTCTTCGCCTTTCTTTCGTTCGTCTTCTTCATTTGTTGGTTGCCATCATGTCTGAATTTGGGGAGGTTATCCTTGAAAATCCTGAGGAAGAACTTGAATCTTGTCCTTCAGAGCGTAGAGAAACTCCTCCTAACTACAAAACAAAAAGTTTTCGCATAGGGGATGAAAATATTATTGGGAAAAGCATTATACAAGAATTACTTGATTGTACCAGACCCTTGTCTATTAATAAAAGATCGATTCTTCTTGAGACGGATTGTTATGAAGATGCTATTGTTATGCTCGTTGAGAAATTAGAAAGAAAATATGTGCATCTTCATCCTGCTTTGCAATCTGTATTTTATGAGCTTCCAAACATTAATCATCCAATAGCTAAAAATATTACCACTATCATCCTTATGCGTGAATTTGATTTTATAGTACAAGAAGCTAGGGATATTTTTGCTTTCTATAAAACAAGATGTCGAACACCCTCCCATTATAGATATCCTTCATGATAAATAAACTATGCGTAGTTTGGAATCTAAAGATTATCAATCGTATTGTGAAAATCTTAGGAGAAAAGTACCACATGCAGAAATATCTCAATCTTTGTATCTTGAAGCCTTTGAAGAATTTGATTGGATAACTAGGGGGATTTATGTACGATTTGATAGGAACTGGCTAAATAAAATGATGAAGGAACCTGTTAGGAACGAGCTACGTATTTTATATGATGACACACGTGGTGATGATCTTGATTATGGTTTTATGAATATTAAAATTACCAATCAAAGTCCTTTTCATGATCTAAGTTCTTTTACTAGGAGGGAAATAAAGGAAAGAATAGAATTGTTAAGACGAGTTTTGGAAGAATTGACGAGGAAAGAATTACATACCGAAAATGATAATACCTAGATCTATTTGCGTTTTATGCCTAGCTAAGGGCGTTAAAAAATAACGCTTGTTGGAAGGCAACCCAATTTTGTTTTTGCTTTATACTTTTTGGTTCTGTTTTGCAAGTTTTACACATTATTACTTCTGTAGTAATTGTGTTTTGGTGTTTTAATTAGTGTTTGAGCCAAGTAAGACCTTTGTGATGGCTTACGTTGATCGTTGATTTGATTTTGCTGAAAAATAGAAACTTTTGCGACCAGTGCAGAAAATTAAATAAATCACTGGAACGTTGAAACCTTCTGAAATTTTTACACGGAATTTATATACAAATTCCCCAAGTCTTCCAATTGTTTCAAAAAAATTAGAGTTACGGGAGTATGCAACGTTTTAAGATTGCTACAAACTGTTATGTTTTTGACAGATTCTTTTTTTTATGTGTTGTTTGCTTATTTCGATGCATCTATGGCTAGTATTAGGGGGTATGAACTATGGAAAAGTTGGAATATACTCCCTACGTCCCATAATGTAAGACGTTTTTTGACACTACACTAGTGTCAAAAAACATCTTACATTTTGAGACGGAGGGAGTAGTAGATATTACACCAATATAAAATTAGAATAAGATCACAACAGTACATTGAGTGGTTATTTGCTTTGTTTTACTAACGGAGCTCACGAGATTTTCTGTTGAGTTTTGTGTTGTGAAGTTTTCAAGTTTTGGGTCAGGATTTGATGGACTATGGAATAAATGATGGAAATATGCCCTAAAGGCAATAATAAAGTTGTTATTTACATTTCCTTATATCATGATAAATGTCTTTTATTCATGCTAGAATTTTATTAACCAGAAACTTGATACTGTTGGGAATATGCCCTAGATGCAATAATAAAATGGTTATTATTATATTTCCTTGTTCACGATAATTGTCTATTGTTCATGCTATAATTGTATTAACCGGAGACCGTAATACATGTGTGAATACGTAGACCACAATATGTCCCTAGTAAGCCTCTTGTTGACTAGCTCGTTGATCAATAGATGGTTACGGTTTCCTAACCATGGATATTGGATGTCGTTGATAACGGGATCACATCATTAGGAGAATGATGTGATGGACAAGACCCAATCCTAAGGATACCACAAGATCGTGTAGTTCGTCCGCTAAAGCTTTTCTAATGTCAAGTATCATTTCCTTAGACCATGAGATTGTGCAACTCCCAGATACCATAGGAATGCCTTGGGTGTGCCAAACGTCACAACCTAACTGGGTGGCTATAAAGGCACACTACGGGTATCTCCAAAAGTGTCTGTTGGGTTGGCACGAATCGAGACTGAGATTTGTCACCCCGTGTGACGAAGAGGTATCTCTGGGCCCACTCGGTAGGACATCATCATAATGAGCTCAATGTGACCAAAGAGTTGATCACGGGATGATGTGTTACAGAACGAGTAAAAGTGACTTGCCGATAACGAGATTGAACGAGGTATTGGGATACCGACGATCGAATCTCGGGCAAGTAACGTACCGACTGACAAAGGGAATTGTATACAGGATTGATTGAATCCCCGACATCGTGGTTAATCCGATGAGATCATCGTGGAACATGTGGGAGCCAACATGGGTATCCAGATCCCATTGTTGGTTATTGGCCAGAGAGCTGTCTCGGTCATGTCTGCATGATTCCCGAACCCGTAGGGTCTACACACTTAAGGTACGGTGACGCTAGAGTTGTTATGGGAATTAGTGTGCAGTTACTGAATGTTGTTCGGAGTTTCGGATGAGATCCCTGACGTCACGAGGAGTTCCGGAATGGTCCGGAGGTAAAGATTTATATATGGGAAGTCCTATTTCGGCCACCTGAAAATATTCAGGATTTTTCGGTATTGTACCGGGAAGGTTCTAGAAGGTTCCGAAGTGGGGCCCACCTGCATGGGGGGACCCACATGAACGTGGATAGTGGGGGGCAAGGCCCCACACTCCTGGTCAAGGCGGACCAAGATCCCCCCTTAGAAGGAATAAGATAATATCCCGAAGGGATAAGATCAAGATCCCTAAAAAAGGGGAATAACGATCGGTAGGGAAGGGAAATGATGAGATTTCTTTCCCCCACCTTTGCCAACGCCCCAATGGACTTGGAGGGCAAGAAACAAGCCCCCTCCACCCCTATATATAGTGGGGAGGCGCATGGGAGCCGCACCCCATCCCCTGGCGTAGCCCTCTCCCTCCCCAACACCTCCTCCTCCGTAGTAATGCTTGGCGAAGCCCTGCCGGAGAACTGCAAGCTCCACCACCACGCCGTCGTGCTGCCAGATCTCTCCTTCAAGTTCTCCTCTCCCCTTGATGGATTAAGAAGGAGGAGACGTCCACGGGCTGTACGTGTGTTGAACGCGGAGGCGCCGTTGTTCGACGCTTAGATCGGAATCAACTGCGATCTGAATCGCTACGAGTACGACTCCTTCATCCGCGTTCTTTTAACGCTTTCGCATCGCGGTCTTCAAGGGTATGAAGATGCACTCCCCTCTCTCTCGTTGCTAGTCTCTCCATAGATTGATCTTGGTGATGCGTAGGAATTTTTTAAATTTCTGCAACGATCCCCAACAGTGGTATCAGAGCTAGGTCTATGCGTAGTTTCCATGCACGAGTAGAACACAAGTTGTTGTGAGCGTCGATTTTGTCAATTTACTTGCCGTTACTAGTCTTATCTTGATTCGGAGGCATCGTGGGATGAAGCGGCCCGGACCGACCTTACACGTACGCTTACGTGAGACATGTTCCAGCGACTGACATGCACTAGTTGCATAAGGTGGCTAGCGGGTGTCTGTCTCTCCCACTTTAGTTGGATCGGATTCGATGAAAAGGGTCCTTATGAAGGGTAAATAGAAATTGGCATATCTCGTTGTGGTTTTGGCGTAGGTAAGAAACGTTCTTGCTAGAAACCTATAGCAGCCATGTAAAAACTTGCAACAACAATTAGAGGACGTCTAACTTGTTCTTGCAGCATATGCTGTGTGATGTGATATGGCCAAAAGGATGTGATGAATGATATATGTGATGTATGAGATTGATCATGTTCTTGTAATAGGAATCACGACTTGCATGTCGATGAGTATGACAACCGGCAGGAGCCATAGGAGTTGTCTTAATTTGTTATATGACTTGCATGTCACTGAAAACGCCATGTAATTACTTTACTTTATTGCTAACCGTTAGCCATAGTAGTAGAAGTAATAGTTGGCGAGACAACTTCATGAGATCATGATGATGGAGATCGTGGTTCCATGCCTGGTGACGATAATGATCATGGCGCCCCGAAGATGGAGATCAAAAGGAGCAAATGATATTGGCCATATCATGTCACTTTTTGATTGCATGTGATGTTTATCATGTTTTTACATCTTATTTGCTTAGAACGACGGTAGCATAAATAATATGACCCCTCATAAAATTTCAAGAAAGTGTTCCCCCTAACTGTGCACCGTTGCAAAAGTTCGTTGTTTCGAAGCACCACGTGATGATCAGGTGTGATAGATTCTAACGTTTGCATACAACGGGTGTAAGCCAGATTTACACATGCAAAACACTTAGGTTGACTTGACGAGCCTAGCATGTACAGACATGGCCTCGGAACAAAAGAGACCGAAAGGTCAAACATGAGTCGTATAGTGGATACGATCAACATGAAGATGTTCACCAATGATGACTAGTTCGTCTCACGTGATGATCGGACACGGCCTAATTGACTCGGATCATGTATCACTTAGATCACTAGAGGGATGTCTATCTGAGTGGGAGTTCATTAAATAATTTGATTAGATGAACTTAATTATCATGAACATAGTCAAAAGGTCTTTGCAAATTATGTCGTAGCTCACACTTTGGCTCTATTGTTTTAGATTTGTTCCTAGAGAAATTTAGTTGAGAGTTGACGGTGGCAATTATGCGGACTAGGTCCGTAAACTAAGGATTGTCCTCATTGCTGCATAGAAGGATTATGTCCTTAATGCCCCGCTCAGTGTGCTGAACCTCGAGCGTCGATTGTGGATGTTGCGAACATCTGACATGCACATTTTGATGACTACATGATAGTTTAGTGCGTAATGCTAAATGGTTTAGAACTGAGGCACCAAAGACGTTTTTGAAACATCGCAGAACATATGAGATGTTCCAAGGACTGAAATTGGGAATTCAGGCTAGTGCCCATGTCAAGAGGTATGAGACCTCTGACAAGTTTCTTAAGCCTGCAAACTAAGGAGAAAAGCTCAATCGTTGAGCATGTGCTCAGATTGTATGAGTACTACAATCGCTTGAATCGAGTGGGAGTTAATATTCCAGATGAGATAGTGATGGTTCTCCAAAGTCACTGCCACCAAGCTACTAGAGCTTCGTGACGAACTATAACATATCAGGGATAGATATGATGATCCTTGAGCTATTCGCGACACCGCAGAAGTAGAAATCAAATAGGAGCATCAATTGTTTATGGTTAGTAAAACCACTAGTTTCAAGAAGGGCAAGGGCAAGAAAGGGATACTTCATGAAACGGCAAATCAGTTGCTGCTCTAGTGAAGAAACCCAAGGTTGAACCCAAACCCAAGACTAAGTGCTTCTGAAATGAGGGGAATGATCACTGAAGCAGAACTACCCTAGATACTTGGTAGATGAGAAGGCTAGCAAGGCCGATAGAAGTATATTGGATATACATTATAATGTGTACTTTACTAGTACTCCTAGTAGCACCAGGGTATTAAATACCGGTTCGGTTGCTAAGTGGTAGTAACTTGAAATAAAAAGCTACGGAATAAACGGAGACTAGCTGAAGGTGAGATGACGATATGTGTTGAAAGTGTTTCCAAGGTTGATGTGATCAAGCATCGCATGCTCCCTCTACCATCGAGATTAGTGTTAAACCTAAATAATTGTTATTTGGTGTTTGCGTTGAGCATAGACATGATTGGATTATGTTTATCGCAATACGGTTATTCATTTAGGAGAATAATGGTTACTGTGTTTATTTGAATAATACCTTCAATGGTCGTGCACCTAAAATGAATGGTTCATTGAATCTCGATCGTAGTGATACACATGTTCATGACAAAAGATATAAGATAGTAATGATAGTACCACATACTTGTAGCACTGCCATTTGAGTCATATTGGTATAAAACGCATGAAGAAGCTCCATGTTGATGGATCTTAGTTTTTTGAAAAGTTTGAGACATGTGAACCATGTCTATTGGTTTATACGCATGAAGAAACTCCATGCAGATGGATCGTTTGGACTCACTTGATTTTGAATCACTTGAGACATGCAAATCATACCACATGGGCAAGATGACTGAAAGGCCTCGTTTTCAGTGAGATGAAACAAGAGAGCAACTTGTTGGAAGTAATACATTTGATGTGTGCAATCCAATGAGTGCTGAGGCACGCAGTGAATATCGTTATGCTCTTACTTCACAGATGATTTGAGTAGATTCTAAGTATATTTACTTGATGAAACACAAGTCTGAATTATTGAAAGGTTCAAGTAGTTTCAGAGTGAAGTTGAAGATCGTCGTGACAAGAGGATAAAATGTCTATGATATAATCATAGAGATGAATATCTGAGTTACGTGTTTGGTACACAACTAAGACATTGTGGAAATTGTTTCACAACTAATGCCGCATGGAACACCATAGTGTGATGGTGTGTCCGAACATCATAGCTGCACCCTATTGGATGTGGTGCAAACCATGATGTCTCTTATCGAATTACCACTATCATTTATGGGTTAGGCATTAGAGACAACCGCATTCACTTTAAATAGGGCACCACGTAATTCCGTTGAGATGACACCGTATGAACTATGGTTTAGAGAAACCTAAGTTGTCATTTCTTAAAAGTTTGGGGTTGTGATGCTTACGTGAAAAGGGTTTAGCCTGATAAGCTCGAACCCAAAGCGGATAAATGCATCTTCATAGGACACCCAAAACAGTTGGGTATACCTCCTATTTCGGATTCGGAAGCAAAAGTGATTGTTTCTAGAAACGGGTCCTTTCTCGAGGAAAAGTTTCTCTCAAAAGAATTGGGTGGGAGGATGGTGGAGACTTGATGAGGTTATTGAATCGTCACTTCAACCAGTGTGTAGCAGGGCACAAGAAGTTTTTCATGTAGCGCCTACACCAATTGAAGTGGAAGCTGATGATAGTGATCATGAAACTTCGGATCAAGTCACTACCAAACCTCGTAGGTCGACAAGGATGCGTACTATTTCAGAGTGGTACGTAATCCTGTCTTGGAGGTCATGTTGCTAGACAACAATGAACCTACGAGCTATGGAGAAACGATGATGGCCCGGATTTCCAACAAATGGCCCGAGGCCATAAAATCCGAGAGGATCCATGCGTGAAAACAAAGTATAGACTTTGGAAAAACTACTTGATGGTCGTAAGGCTATTGGGTACAGATGGATTTTAAAAGGAAGACGGACAATGATGGTAAGTCTCACCATTAAGAAAGCTCGACTTGTCGTTAGGATGTTTTCCGACAAGTTCAAGGAGTTGACTGCGGTGAGACTTTCTCACTCGCAGCGATGCTAAGAGTTTGTTGGAATTGTATTAGCAGTTACTCATTATTTATGAAATCATGCAGATAGGGTCAAAACATTGTTTCCTCGACAATTTTCTTGAGGAAAGGTTGTATGTGATACAACCAGAAGGTTTTTGTCAATCCTAAAAGATGCTAACAAGTATGCAAAGCTCCAGCAATCCTTCTAAGGACTGGAGTAAGCATCTCGGAGTTGGAATATACGCTTTGATGAGATGATCAAGGATTTTGAGTTTATACAAAGTTTATGAGAAACTTGTATTTCCAAAGAAGTGAGTGGGAGCACTATAGAATTTCTGATGAGTATATGTTGTTGACATATTGTTAATCAGAAATGATGTAGAGTTTTTGGAAAGCATACAGGGTTATTTGAAAAGTGTTTTTCAATGGAAAACCTGGATTAAGCTACTTGAACATTGAGCATCAAGATCTATAAGGATAGATCAAAAAAATGCTTAATAGTACTTTCAAATGAATACAAACCATGACAAGATTTTGAAGGAGTTCAAATAAGATCAGCAAAGAAGGAGTTCTTGGCTGTGTTATAAGGTGTGAGCATTGAGTGAGACTCAAGATCTGACCACGACAGAAGAGTGAGAAAGGACGAAGGTCGTCCCCTATGCTTTAGACGTAGGCTCTACAGTATGCTATGCTGTGTACCGCACCTGAAGTGTGCCTTGCCATGAGTCAATCAAGGGGTACAAGAGTGATCCAGGAATGGATCACATGACAGCGGTCAAACTTATCCTTAGTAACTAGTGGACTAAGGAATTTTCTCGATTATGGAGGTGGTAAAAGAGTTTGTCGTAAAGGGTTACGTCGATGCAAACGTTGACACTAATCCGAATGACTCTGAGTAGTAAACCATATTCGTATAGTAGAGCAGTTATTTGGAATAGCTCCAAGTAGCGCATGGTAGCTGCATCTACAAGATGGCATAGAGATTTGTAAAGCACACACAGATCTGAAAGGTTCAGACCCGTTGACTAATAACCTATCTCACAAGCGAGATATGATCAAACCCCATGGGTGTTGGATTCATTACAATCACATAGTGATGTGAACTAGATTATTGACCCTAGTGCAAGTGGGAGACTGTTGGAAATATGCCCTTGATGCAATAATAAAATGGTTATTATTATATTTCCTTGTTCATGATAATTGTCTATTGTTCATGCTATAATTGTATTAACCGGAGACCGTAATACATGTGTGAATACGTAGACCACAATATGTCCCTAGTAAGCCTCTTGTTGACTAGCTCGTTGATCAATAGATGGTTATGGTTTCCTGACCATGGATATTGGATGTCGTTGATAACGGGATCACATCATTAGGAGAATGATGTGATGGACAAGACCCAATCCTAAGTATACCACAAGATCGTGTAGTTCGTCTGCTAAAGCTTTTCTAATGTCAAGTATCATTTCCTTAGACCATGAGATTGTCCAACTCCCGGATACCGTAGGAATGCTTTGGGTGTGCCAAATGTCACAACATAACTGGGTGGCTATAAAGGCACACTACGGGTATCTCCGAAAGTGTCTGTTGGGTTGGCACGAATCGAGACTGGGATTTGTCACTCCGTGTGACGGAGAGGTATCTCTGGGCCCACTCGGTAGGACATCATCACAATGAGCTCAATGTGACCAAAGAGTTGATCACAGGATGATGTGTTACGGAACGAGTAAAAGTGACTTGCCGATAACGAGATTGAACGAGGTATTGGGATACCGACGATCGAATCTCGGGCAAGTAACATACCGATTGACAAAGGGAATTGTATACAGGATTGATTGAATCCCCGACATCGTGGTTCATCCAATGTGATCATCGTGGAACATGTGGGAGTCAACATGGGTATCCAGATCCCGTTGTTGGTTATTGGCCAAAGAGCTGTCTCGGTCATGTATGCATGATTCCCGAACCCGTAGGGTCTACTCACTTAAGGTTCGGTGATGCTAGAGTTGTTATGGGAATTAGTGTGCAGTTACCGAATGTTGTTCGAAGTCTCGGATGAGATGCCGGACATCACGAGGAGTTCCAGAATGGTCCGGAGGTAAAGATTTATATATGGGAAGTCCTATTTTGGCCACCGGAAAATGTTCGGGATTTTTCGGTATTGTACCGGGAAGGTTCTAGAAGGTTCCGAAGTGGGGCCCACCTGCATGGGGGGACCCACATGAACGTGGGTAGTGGGGGCAAGGCCCCCACACCCCTGGTCAAGGCGGACCAAGATCCCCCCTTAGAAGGAATAAGATCATATCCCGAAGGGATAAGATCAAGATCCCTAAAAAAGGGGGATAACAATCGGTAGGGAAGGGAAATAATGAGATTTCTTTCCCCCACCTTTGCCAACGCCCCAATGGACTTGGAGGGCAAGAAACAAGCCCCCTCCACCCCTATATATAGTGGGGAGGCGCATGGGAGCCGCACCCCTTCCCCTGGCGTAGCCCTCTCCCTCCCCAACACCCCCTCCTCCGTAGTAGTGCTTGGCGAAGCCCTGTCGGAGAACTGCAAGCTCCACCACCACGCCGTCGTGCTGCCATAGCTCTCCCTCAACTTATCATCTCCCCTTGCTGGATGAAGAAGGAGGAGACATCCCCGGGCTGTATGTGTGTTGAACGCGGAGGCGCTGTTGTTCGACGCTTAGATCGGAATCAACCGCGATCTGAATCGCTACGAGTACGACTCCTTCATCCGCGTTCTTGTAACGCTTCCGCATCGCGATCTTCAAGGGTATTAAGATGCACTCCCCTCTCTCTCATTGCTAGTATCTCCATAGATTGATCTTGGTGATGCGTAGGAATTTTTTTAATTTCTGCAAGAATCCCCAACAAATACATGTGTGGATACATAGACAAAACACAGTGTCCCTAGTAAGCCTCTACTAGACTAGCTCATTTATCAAAGATGGTTGAGCTTCCTAACCATAGACATGTGTTGACATTTTATTAATGGGATCACATCATCAGGAGAATGATGTGATGGACATGACCCATCCGTTAGCTTAGCGTATTGATCGTTCAGTTTTATCGCTGCTTCTTTCTTCATGTCGAATACATATTCCTCCGACTATGAGATTATGCAACTCCCGGATACCGGAGGAATGCCTTGTGTGCTATCAAACATCACAATAGGGTGATTATAAAGATGCTTTATAGGTATCTCCGAAGGTGTTTGTTGAGTTGGCATAGATCGAGAATAGGATTTGTCACTCCGAGTATCGGAGAGGTATCTATGGGCCCTCTCGGTAATACACATCATAATAAGCCTTGGAAGAAAATGACTAATGAGTAAGTCAAGGGATGATGTATTACCGAACGAGTAAAGAGACTTGCCGGTAATGATATTGAGCTAGGTATGAAGATATCGACGATCGAATCTTGGGCAAGTAACATACCGATGACAAAGGGAATAACATATGTTGTCATTACGGTTTGACCGATAAAGATCTTCGTAGAATATGTGGGAGCCTATATGAGCATCCAGGTTTCGCTATTGGTTATTGACTGCACAAGTGTCTCGATCATGTCTACATAGTTCTCGAACCCGTAGGGTCCACACGCTCAACGTCCGATGACGATTTGTATTAAGAGTTATGTGTTTTTGGTGACCGAAGATTTTTGGAGTCCCAGATGAGATCACGGACATGACGAGGAGTGTCGAAATGGTCGAGAGGTAAAGATCGATATACTGGATGATGGTATTCGGACACCAGAAATGTTTTGGGACGTTTCGAATATTTATCGGAGTACCGAGGGGCTACCGGAACCCCCCAGGGGAAGTATTGGGCCTACATGGGCCATAGGGGAGAGGGGAGGCAGCCCAAAAGGGGTGGCCGCACCCCCCTCCCATAGGCAGTCGGAATCGGACTGGTGGAGGGGGCGTACCCCCCTTTCCTTCTCCTCTTCCCTCTCCCTTCCTTCCTCCCTTCTCCACAAAATCCTAGTCCTACTAGGAGTGGAGTCCTAGTAGGACTCCTCCCATGGCGCGCCCCCTTGGCCGACCGCCTCCTCCCCTCCTCCTTTATATACAAGGGTAGGGGCACCCTAGGACACACAAGTTATTCTCTTAGCCATGTGCGGTGCCCCCCCCCTCCATAGTTTACACCTCAGGTCATATTGTCATAGTGCTTAGGCGAAGCCCTGCGCAATCTACTTCACCATCACCGTCAACACGCCTTCGTGCTTCCGGAACTCTCCCTCGACCCTCTACTAGATCAAGAGCTCGAGGGACATCATCAATCTGAACGTGTGCTGAACTTGGAGGTGTCGTACGTTCGGTGCTTGATTGCTTGAATCGCGAAGACGTTCGACTACATCAACCATGTTATTCTAACGCTTCCGCTTTCGGTCTAGGAGGGTACGTAGACACACTCTTCACGTCTCGTTCTTTGCATCTCCTAGATATATCTTGCGTGATCGTAAGAATTTTTTGAAATTACATGATACGTTCCCAACAGTGGTATCAAAGCCAAGTCTATGCGTAGATGATATGCATGAGTAGAACACAAAGGAGTTGTGGGCGGTGATGTTCATACTGCTTACCACCAACGTCTTATTTTGATTCGGTGGTATTGTAAGATTAATTGGCCCGGACCAACATTACATGACCGCTTTCATGAGACCGGTTCCACTGTTATGTGCAACTTGTTTTCTTAAAGGTGGATGGCGGGTGTGTCTCTCTGTTGCTTTAGTTGAATCGAATTTGACTGCGGACGGTCCTTATTGAAGGTTAAAACAGCAAACTTGGTAAATCACCGTTGTGGTTTTTGTGCCGTAGGTAAGAATGGTTCTTGCTAGAAGCCAGTAGCAGCCACGTAAAACTTGCAACAACAAAGTAGAGGACGTCTAACTTGTTTTTGCAGCGCATGTTTTGATGTGATATAGTCAAGACGTGATGAGTTATACGTTATTGTATGAGATGATCATGTTTTGTAAATTATCAACTACCGGCAGGAGCCTTATGGTTGTCTCTTTATTGTATGAATTGCGAATGCCATGTAATTGCTTTACTTTATCACTATGAGTTAGCAATAGTAGTGGAAGCAATAGTTGGCTAGACGACCACGACGCTACAATGAAGATCATGGTGTCAAGCCGGTGACAATGGAGATCATGACGATGCTTTGGAGATGGAGATCAAAAGCACAAGATGATGATGGCCATATCATGTCACATATTTTGATTGCATGTGATGTTTATCTTTTTATGCATCTTATTTTGCTTAGAACGATGGTAGCATTATAAGATGATCCCTACTAAAATTTCAAGATACAAGTGTTCTCCTTGAGTATGCACCGATGCGACAGTTCGTCGTGCGGAGACACCACGTGATGATCGGGTGTGATAAGCTCTACGTTCACATACAACAGGTGTAAGACAGTTTTGCACATGCAGAATACTCGGGTTAAACTTGACGAGCCTAGCATGTACAGACTTGGCCTCGGAACACTGGAGACCTAAAGGTCGAACTTGAATCATATAGTAGATATGATCAACATAAGATGTTCACCATTGAAAACTACTCCATCTCACGTGATGATCGGACATGGTTTAGTTGATTTGGATCACGTGATCATTTAGATGACTTGAGGGATGTCTATCTAAGTGGGAGTTCTTTAGTAATATGATTAATTGAACTCAATTTATCATGAACTTAGTCCTGATAGTTTTTGCATATCTATGTTGTAGATCAATGGCTCGTGCTACCGTTCCCTTGAACTTTAATGCGTTCCTAGAGAAAGCTAGGTTGAAAATGATGGTAGAAACTACATGGAGTGGGTCCATAACTTGAGGATTATCCTCATTGCTGCATAGAAGAATTATGTCCTTGAAGCACCGCTAGGTGAAAGCCTCTTGCAGGGGCAACTGCTGATGTTATGAACGTCAGGCAAGCTCGATCTGATGACTACTCGATAGTTTAGTGTGCCATGCTTTACAGCTTAGAATCGGGACTTCAAAGACGTTTTGAACGTCATGGAGCATATGAGATGTTTCAAGAGTTGAAGTTAGTATTTCAAGCAAATGCCCGAGTTGAGAGATGTGAAGTCTCCAACAAGTTCTATAGCTGCAAGATGGAGGAGAACAGTTCTGTCAGTGAACACATACTCAGAATATCTTGGTACCATAACCACATGACTCAGCTGGGAGTTAATATTCCAGATGATAGTGTTATTGACAGAGTCCTTCAATCACGGTCACCAAGCTATAAAGGCTTCGTGATGAACTATAATATACGAGGGATGGAGAAGACAATTCCTGAGCTCTTTGCAATGCTCAAAGCTGTGGAGGTAGAAATCAAAAAGGAGAATCAAGTGTTGATGGTTAACATGACCACTAGTTTATAGAAAAAGGGCAAGGGAAAGAAGGGGAACCTCAAGAAGAATAGCAAGCCAGATGCTACTCCCGGGAAGAAACCCAAGTCTGGAGCCAAGCCTGAAGTTGAGTGCTTCTACTGCACATGGACTGGTCACTGGAAGCGGAACTGCCCCAAGTATTTGGCGGATAAGAAGGATGGAAAAGTGAACAAAGGTATATTTGATATACATGTTATTGATGTGTACCTTACTAATGCTCGTAGTAGCGCTTGGGTATTTGATACTGGTTCGGTTGCTCATATTTGTAACTCGAAACAGGGGCTACGGATTATGAAGATTGGCTAAGTTGACGATGCGCGTGGGAAAGGGTTCCAAAGTCGATGTGATCGCCGTCGGCACGCTGCCTCTACATCTACCTTCGGGATTAGTTTTAGACCTAAATAATTGTTATTTGGTGCCAGCGTTGAGCATGAACATTATATCTGGATCTTGTTTGTTCCAAGACGGTTATTCATTTAAATCAGAGAATAATGGTTGTTCTATTTATATGAGTAATAACATTTATGGTCATGCACCCTTGATGAGTGGTCTATTTTTGTTGAACCTCGATCATAGTGGTACACATATTCATAATATTGATACCAAAAGATGCAAAGTCGATAATGATAATGCAACATATTTGTGGCACTGCCGTTTAGATCATATTGGTGTAAAGCGCATTAAGAAACTCCATGCACATGGACTTTTCGAATCACTTGATTATGAATCATTTGATACTTGCAAACCATGCCTCATGGGCAAGATGACTAAAACTCCGTTCTCTGGAACAATGGAGCGAGCAACAGACTTATTGGAAATAATACATACCGATGTATGCGGTCCAATGAGTGTTGAGGCTCGTGGCGGGTATCGTTATTTTCTGACCTTCATAGATTATTTGAGCAGATATGGGTATATCTACTTAATGAAATATAAGTCTGAAACATTTGAAAAGTTCAAAGAATTTCAGAGTGAAGTAGAGAATCATCGTAACAAGAAAATAAAGTTTCTATGATCTGATCGCGGAGGCGAATATTTGAGTTACGAGTTTGGTCTTCATTTAAAACAATGTGGAATAGTTTCGCAACTCACGCCACCTCGAACACCACATCGTAATGGTGTATCCGGACGTCGTAACCATACTTTATTAGATATGGTGCTATTTATGATGTCTCTTACCAATTTACCACTATCGTTTTCGGGTTATGCATTAGAGACAGTTACATTCACGTTAAATAGGGCACCATCTAAATCCGTTGAGACGACACCATATGAACTGTGGTTTGGCAAGAAACCTAAGCCGTCGTTTCTAAAAGTTTGGGGTTGCGATGCTTATGTGAAAAAAACATCAACCTGATAAGCTCGAACCCAAATCGAAGAAGTGCGTCTTCATAGGATACCCAAAAGAAACTGTTGGGTACACCTTCTATCACAGATCCGAAGGCAAGACTTTTGTTGCTAAGAATGGATCTTTTCTAGAGAAGGAGTTTCTCTCGAAAGAACTGAGTGGGAGGAAAGTAGAACTTGATGAGGTAATTGTACCTTCTCTCGAATTGGAGAATGGATCATCATAGAAAATCGTTTCCGTGATGCCTACACCAATTAGTGAGGAAGTTAATGATGATGATCATGAAACTTCAGATCAAGTTACTACCAAACCTCGTAGGTCAACCAGAGTACGTGCCACACCAAAGTGGTACGGTAATCCTGTTCTGGGAGTCATGTTACTAGACCATGATGAACCTACAAACTACGAGGAAGCGATGATGAGCTCAGATTCCGCAAAATGGCTTGAGGCCATGAAATCTGAGATGGGATCCATGTATGACAACAAAGTATGGACTTTGGTTGACTTTCCAGATGATCGGCACGCTATAGAAAATAAATGGATTTTTAAGAAGAAGACTGATGTCGGTGGTAATGTTACCGTCTACAAAGCTCGACTTGTTGTTAAAGGTTTTTGACAAGTTCAAGGAGTTGACTACGATGAGACCTTCTCACCCGTAGCGATGCTTAAGTCTGTCCGAATCATGTTAGCAATTGCCGCATTTTATGATTATAAAATATGGCAAATGGATGTCAAAACTGCATTCCTAAATGGATATCTCAAAGAAGAGTTGTATATGATGCAATCAAAAGGTTTTATCAATCCTAAAGGTGCTAACAAAGTGTGCAAGCTCCAACGATCCATCTATGGACTGGTGCCAGCATCTCGGAGTTGGAATATACGCTTTGATGACGTGATCAAAGCATATGGTTTTATACAAACTTTCGGAGAAGCCTGTATTTACAAGAAAGTGAGTGGGAGCACTGTAGCATTTATGATATTATATGTGGATGACATATTGTTGGTTTAGAAATGGTGTGGAATTTCTTGATAGCATAAAAGGATACTTGAATAAGAATTTTTTAATGAAAGACCTCCGTGAAGCTGCTTATATATTGGGCATCAAGATCTATAGAGATAGATCAAGATGCTTAATTGAACTTTCACAAAGCACATACCTTGATAAATTTTTGAAGAAGTTCAAAATGGACCAGTCTAAGAAAGGGTTCTTGCCTGTGTTACAAGCTGTGAAGTTGAGTCAGACTCAATGCCCGACCACTACAGAAGATAAAGAGAAAATGAAAGTCATTCCCTATGCTTCAGCCATAGGTTCTATCATGTATGCAATGCTGTGTACCAGACCTGATGTGTGCCTTGTTATAAGTCTAGCAGGGAGGTACCAAAGTAATCCAGGAGTGGATCACTTGACAGCGGTCAAGAACATCTTGAAGTACCTGAAAAGGACCAAGGATATGTTTCTTGTTTATGGAAGTGACAAAGAGCTCGTCGTAAACGGTTACGTCGATGCTAGCTTTGACAATAATCCGGATGACTCTAAGTCACAAACCGGATACAAATTTTTATTGAACGGTGGAGCTGTTAGTTGGTGCAGTTCCAAACAGAGCGTCGTGGCGGGATCTATGTGTGAAGTGGAGTACATAGCTGCTTCGGAAGCAGCAAATGAAGGAGTCTGTATGAAGGAGTTCATATCTGATCTAGGTGTAATACATAGTGCATCGGGTCTAATGAAAATCTTTTGTGACAACACTGGAGCAATTGCCTTGGCGAAGGAATCCAGGTTTCACAAGAGAACTAAGCACATCAAGAGACGCTTCAACTCTATCCGCGATCAAGTCAAGGAGGGAGACATATAGATTTGCAAAATACATACGGATCTAAATGTAGCAGACCCGTTGACTAAGCCTCTTCCACGAGTAAAACATGATCAACACCAAGACTCCATGGGTGCTAGAATCATTACTATGTAATCTAGATTATTGACTCTAGTGCAAGTGGGAGACTGAAGGAAATATGCCCTAGAGGCAACAATAAATTTGTTATTTATATTTCCTTATATCATGATAAATGTGTTTTATTCATGCTAGAATTGTATTAATCGGAAGCTTGATACATGTGTGGATACATAGACAAAACACAGTGTACCTAGTAAGCCTCTACTAGACTAGCTCGTTAATCAAAGATGGTTGAGTTTCCTAACCATAGGCATGTGTTGTCATTTGATTAACGGGATCACATCATTAGGAGAATGACGTGATGGACATGACCCATCCGTTAGCTTAGCGTATTGATCGTTCAATTTTATCGCTACTTCTTTCTTCATGTCAAATACATATTCCTCCGACTATGAGATTATGCAACTCCCGGATACCGGAGTAATACCTTGTGTGTTATCAAACATCACAACGTAACTGGGTGATTATAAAGATGCTCTACAGGTATCTCCGAAGGTGTTTCTTGAGTTGGCATAGATCGAGAATAGGATTTGTCACTCCGAGTATCAGAGAGGTATCTCTGGGCCCTCTCGGTAATACACATCATAATAAGCCTTGCAAGCAAATGACTAATGAGTTAGTCACGGGATGATGTATTACGGAATGAGTAAAGAGACTTGACGGTAACGAGATTGAACTAGGTATTAAGATACCGATGATCGAATCTCGGGCAAGTAACATACCGATGACAAAGGGAATAACGTACGTTGTCATTATGGTTTGACCGATAAAGATCTTTGTAGAATATGTGGGAGCCAATATGAGCATCCAGGTTCCGATATTGGTTATTGACCGGAGAAGTGTCTCGGTCATGTCTACATAGTTCTCGAACCCGTAGGGTCCACACGCTTAACGTTCGATGACGATTTGAATTAAGAGTTATGTGTGTTTGGTCACCAAAGATTGTTCAGAGTGCGAGATGAAATCACAGACATGACGTGGAGTCTCGAAATGGACGAGAGGTAAAGATCGATATATTGTATGATGGTATTCCGACACCGGAAAGGTTTCGGGAAGTTTCGGATATTTATCGAAGTACCGAGGGGCTACCGGAACCCCCCGGGGAAGTATTGGGCCTACATGGGCCATAGGGGAGAGGGGAGGCAGCCCACAAGGGGTGGCCGCGCCCCCCCTCCCATAGGGAGTCTGAATTGGACTAGGGGAGGGGGGGCGCCCCCCATTCCTTCTCCTCTTCCCTCTCCCTCCCTTCCTTCCTTCTCCACAAAAGGAAAAAAGGGGAATCCTAGTCCTACTAGGAGTGGAGTCCTAGTAGGACTCCCCCCATGGCGCGCCCCCCTTGGCTGGCCGCCTCCTCCCCTCCTCCTTTATATACAAGGGTAGGGGCACCCTAGGACACACGAGTTATTCTCTTAGCTGTGTGCGGTGCCCCCCTCCAAAGTTTACACATCGGGTCATATTGTCATAGTGCTTAGGCGAAGCCCTGTGCGATCTAGTTCACCATCACCGTCAACACGTCGTCGTGCTGCCGAACTCTCCCTCGACCCTCTACTGGATCAAGAGCTCGAGGGACATCATCAAGATGAACATATGCTGAACTCGGATGTGACGTATGTTTGGTGTTTGATCGGTTGAATCGCAAAGACGTTCGACTGCATCAACCGTGTTATTCTAACGCTTCCCCTTTCGGTCTACGAGGGTACGGAGACACACTCTTCATGTCACGTTGCTACGCATCTTCTAGATAGATCTTGCGTGATCGTAGGAAATTTTTTGAAATTACATGCTACGTTCCCAACAATAAAGAGTGGAAAAGGCCTAAGCTTGGGGATGCCCAAGGCACCCCAAGGTAAAATTCAAGGACGGCCAAGATCCTAAGCTTGGGGATGCCTCGGGAAGGCATCCCCTCTTTCGTCTTCATCCATCGGTAACTTTACTTGAGGCTATATTTTTATTCACTACATGATATGTGTTTTGCTTGGAGCGTCGTGTATGATATGAGTCTTTGCTTTTTAGTTTGTCACAATCATCATTGGTGTACACACCTTTTGAGAGGGGCATGCTTCAATCGTGATTTGTTAGAATAATCTATGTGCTTCACTTATATCTTTTGAGCTAGGCACTTTTTCTCTAGTGCTTCACTTATATCTTTTTAGAGCACGGCGGTGGTTTTATTTTTATAGAAATTGTTGAACTCTCTTGCTTCACTTATATTATTTTGAGAGTTCTTAAGAACAGCAGGGTAATTTGCTTGGGTTATGAAATTAGTCCTAATATGATAGACATCAAAAGGAGATATAATAAAAACCTTCATATATAGAGCATTAAATATTATATGAAGTTTGACTCCTTGTAATTGTTTTGAGATGTTAAGATGGTAATATTAGAGTCATGCTAGAGGTAGTTTGTGAGGTTAAAGAAATAATTGAGTTAGGAGCACCCTATGTAACCAAATTCGCGTGCACTGTATCTTGATTGTTTCCTCTTTGTGGGAAGGTCGGGGCGCACGATGGTTAACTCCTACCAACCTTCCCCCTAGGGGCATGCGTCGTAGTGCTTTGCTTTGAGGGCTAAGTAAATTTTTCGCAATAAGTATGTGAGTTGTTTATGACTAATGTGAGTCCATGGATTATACGCACTCTCACCCTTCCACCTTTCTAGCTACTCTAGTGTCGTGCAACATTCGGCGATTCATAAAACCCTCCTTATACCTTCCTCAAAACAGCCACCATATCTACCTATTATGGCATTTCCATAGCCATTCCGAGGTATATTTCCATGTAACTCCATCGTTCCATTTATTTTGACATGCTTCATCATTGTCATATTGCTTTGCATGATCATGTAGTTGACATAGTATTTGTGGCAAAGCCACCGTTCATATTTTTCATACATGTCACTCTTGGTTATTGCTCATCCCGGTACACCGCTGGAGGCATTCATATAGAGTCATATCCTTGTTCTAAGCATCGAGTTGTAATATGGAGTTGTAAGTAAATAAAAGTGTGATGATCATCATTATTAGAATATTGTCCCGTGTGAGGTTATGAAAAAAAAGAGGCCAATGAAGCCCAAATAAACAAAAGCGGCCAAAGAAGCCCACCAACAAAAGAGACAAGAGAGAAGGGACAATGTTACTATCTTTTTGCACACTTGTGCTTCAAAGTAGCACCATGTTCTTCATGATAGAGAGTCTCCTATGTTGTCACTTTCATATTTCACTAGTGGGAATTTTTTCGTTATAGAACTTGGCTTGTATATTCCAACGATGGGCTTCCTCAAATGCCCTAGGTCTTCATGAGCAAGCAAGTTGATGGACACCCACTAGTTGCCTTTTTGAGCTTTCATACACTTATAGCTCTAGTGCATCCGTTACATGGAAATCCCTACTCACTCACATTGATATCGATTGATGGACATATCCATATATAGTCCATTGATTTGCCTAGTTTATGTGAGACTTTCTCCCACCTTTTGTCTATTACCACCTGCATTCCACCCATAGTGCTAAGTCCATGGCTCGCACTCAAATATTTCGTGAAGGGTTGAAAAAAGGCTTGAAAGAGTAGAGCATGAAAGCAATTGCTCGGCTCACTCTGTGATGGTCATGAGGGGTGTTTTGTGTTAAGAAAAGTGTCAGGGATATACCCCGCGGCGTAACCCGGCCGGAGGTATAACCCGGCCGGACTTGGCAGTTTACTCGAGATGGTTTACACACTTGGCAATTCACTGGTAACCCGGCGGGCGGATCACGGATGACAAGGCCCAAGGCCCAGAAGGCCGGTTCATGTTATGGTGGTCCGGTTTATGAAGAAAGCACAAGGAATATTCTCCTACAAAGGAAGCAAGACTAGGACTCCTTGTAAATAGAGTAATCCTAATCCTACTAGGACTCTACATGTAACCCGCCCCTTCAACATATATAAGGAGGGGCAGGGCTCCCCAAAGGGGGACAAGTTCTCACAAGTTAGAGGCGCCATATTCTTTAGGGCTAGACACGAAGAGCCGGTTTACCGGCGACACCATGAGGGTTATAATGAGATCTAGCCTCAAACAGCATGTAGGGCTATTACCGGATGATGTTTCCCGGCGCCCGAAGTTGTCTAAATCCTGTCTGCGTTGCGTCTCTCGATTCCGCTCAACCCCTCTCAAGCTACCACATAGATGCGTTGGCCTCGCGACTAAGTCCTTACCCTAGGACATCTGCCGTGACAATTCCACGACAGTTGGCGCCCACCGTGGGGCGGGCGCACGGTGGTGTTGAGTTCTTGGAGGGATCTCTTTTAGGGTTTGAGAAGCTCGCAATTTCGTCAGATGAAGAAGAATCGGCACGAAACAATTGTGGGGCTGACAAGTTCGTCGTTCGAATTTGGAACCGGCATATACGAGATTGAGATCGACGAAAGAAATTAGGATTGCGTTCGGTTCGCTACTGCAAGTCACCAAGAAATCAACGGCCGGCAGTGTTTCCTATGCTGCCACTGAGTCGCTACAAGCCCTGTGTTTTCTGGATCGAAGGAAAATATGTGTGAGAAAATTGCATCTACAGCAGCAGATCCGTTTTGAGTTCTGAGGGGCTTGGTGAACTAAACTTCACGCGAGATTATCCATCCACGGTTTCCACGAGTTTGACCAGGTCTAATTAGGGGCTGGATGCCATCCACATGGGATTAAAACAAAGTTGTTTGCTATCCACGAGAAGATTATGGCTTGGGAATAAAAAAAAGAAGGAGTATGACCCGGACGAGGGGTCAAAACCACAAGGATTGACCCGCCTCGCCGAATCCGGGTCGCCACCGCAGTTTTGCTGAGCCGCTCCGACTTACGCGCCGAATCATCATCATTGTCATCTGAACCGGTTTACATGATCAAGAGATAAAACAAAAGCTAGATTGATTTGGAGCACTCACGGCGGTCAATACTAGTTGGAGTCATACCAGAAAGGTAACCGTGACTAGGAAAGTATATACAGCCACGGCCCGGAAGTGGATACGGCGCCTCTACGGTGACTCGCTCAGTTTCGAGCCGTCTCCGCTCCAGGCCGGTTGATCCTAGGCTGAGAAGCAGCCTCCTCGGCCTACCATTCCACTGCTTCAAGTCACCGCCGACAGCATTACGGAGCGTGTAGAAAGAATCATGACCCAGAGATGAATTGATCAAAACATCCACGATCATCCGGCAAAAATACCAGGTGTTATTTTTCCTATATATATATTTTATCAGCACATGTTAATTCGTCCGACAACAATTACTCTCGCACGTAATATTTTTTACGCAGGATGACTATTAAAAGAAAAAGGGATGGTGGTATGCCACGGATGCACGTTCAGCTGTGTCGCGCGGCTTCTCGAATATGCGTGTCGCGGTCTGGTTTACATCAATGCACCGGCCGTCTCATCTGTCTGCGTCTACGTGCGCTGGTCTCCAACATTGCGGCCGACTCCCTTGCCAATGGACGTGCCCACGCCACCGCTTCCGCGGTCCGGTCTACATTAACATGCCGGCGCCGCACCCGTTCTAATAAACCACCCGACAGATATACGTGCGGGTCGCCGCCCCAGTTGCTGCGTTCACATCAATACGCGGCCGACTCATCTGTTGTCCAGGGGAATCAGGTGATATCTATCCTATTTATTTTTAATACATATTAATTCGTCCGAGCAAAAATACCTTGTCATGCAGTATTTTATGTGTAGGAGAATCATTCATTACAAACTGATATTATACCGCGGAGATGGAGGCCTACCAACATCATTCGGCACAAGTGGATGTCGTTACTCAACGGACTCCCGCACCGGTTTACAATGCCGTGGCCGTCTCTCGCGACCGCGCCGGTTTACAACGTCGTGTCCGTCTCTCGCGACCGTGCCGATTTACAACGCCGTGGCCGTCTCTCGCGACTGCGCCGGTTTACAACGATGTGGCCGTCCTTCGCGACCGCGCCGGCTTACAACGAAGAGGACGATTAGCCCGTCGGCGCCGGCCGACCCATCTGTTGTTCGAGCAAATCAGTTTCACCATGGTGATAATCAACTCCGTAGTGGATAATTTTTGGCCTAAAGATGTCAGGTGAAACCCATCCAGTATATTTTTATATTATATATCGTTTTCTTTAAAAGAGCAATTACTCCGGCTTGCAAAGTCATCTAATGCAGGGCCCTAAACCGCCACGGTGCCGTTTTAAACCGCCGGTCCTTCGTCTTCCTTCCGGGTGTTGCATCCAAACCGCCGCTGCGAGCTGCCAGGTATCAATCGTCTTTTTGTTCATAAGAGTATCACATGGGGGCTTCTGCATACAAGGGAGTTCCTATGGCCTCTTAAACCGGTGCCCCCGGTACACCGGGGAATCAGCCATCTTTTTCACAAAATAGTATCACATGGGGGCTTCAAAAGAAACCTTCCATGGCCTCTTAAACCGGCGCCCCTGATAGAATCAATGAATCAGCCGTGTTCTTTACACAAAGGAGTATCACATGGGAGTTTCCAAAGAAGCTTTCCATGGCCTCCTAAACCGGCGCCCTTGATAAATCAAGGAATCAGCCATCTTCTCTATACAAACAAGAACCACATGGGGGCTTCCGCGGGCAAGGAAGTTTCCCATGGCCTCTTGAGCCGGCGGCGGTATGAAGCCCATCATAAGAGCACTGCTCTGGTTGCTTCGGCAATTTCCACATGATGATGAGGGGTAAAAGAGAGTGTTGGTGCCTAACCCAGCTCAAACATATGCCCCGATGAGCAAACGGCTCACACACTACCGGGGGGCTCGCGGAGAGTTGAATACCCTTGTAGTGAACATGGCTTGGAAGCCCGGTGCATGCACCTAAAACCCCGGATTAACCTGCCTGCATCAAGTAAATCACGCCGTCCAGGTAAACCTGGTATGACCCGTCGAACCTGCCAGAAGTCAATCCTTCGGGACCCTGAACTTGGCCACGTTAAATTGACGATCATTGAGTTGATTACCTAAAGACAAAATCTTTAAGAGATTTTGAAACATTGGGTAGCTTGTCATCGATGATTTGGTTAAGGATTGTGGAGCATCCTGACAGGCTTTACTAAAATGGTTAATGACAGTAGCCTGGCAGCTCATAAAAAGCCTCGAATTTGGAGCCTGGCAGCTCGTAAAAAGCCTCGACTACATGGTCTTATTTGCCCAAAAACTTTATTTTTCATTTTTTTATGTTTTCACAAATCTTCATCTTCAAGGTCATTGGTTTTTCAACCAAGTCCACCGATTCGGGGAGTGGATGACTATAAGTTGCTACTAGACCTGTGCTTACAGAGCCTTAGTCTGGGTTACGAACACCAGTACTAACTACAGTTAAACCGGAGTTCATCATAACCCGGTTCGGTTTCATAATGAACCGGCAAATAATCAAGGGAGTCATCAACACTTGTGCCTTGGATCATTATCTTTGACTACCGGATTAAGGTTAATCGTGACACACTTAATCACAGGTATGATACATACTTTATATTTTGTACATAGTTCAAGTTATCAACTTAGATAATGTGCTTGGGCATTATGACCCGTCCGGCGATAAACCGCCAGGACACTTTAAACATTGTTTTATGCATAAGCAGGTAAGATAATGACCGACGTTTATTAAACCGGCCTGGCCTTTTGACTATAAGTCGCCAGTATGAGATACAGATAATGACCGGTGTTTATTAAACCGGCCTAGCCTTTTGACTATAAGTCGCCAGTATGAGATACAGATAATGACCGGTGTTTATTAAACCGGACTGGTTTTTGACTATAAGTCGCCAGTATGAGATAAGATAATGACGGGTGTTTATTAACCCGACCTGGCTTTTGACTATAAGTCACTAGTATGAGATAAGATAATGACCGGTGTTTATTAACCCGGCCTGGTTTTGTTTATAAACCGGCAATCAATGATAGTCACCAATGTTCAAGTTTTGGGTTATCATCCTTACTACACTGGTTTGGTAAAACCAACCGTGTGATCAAATATTACTGAAACCGGTCTTCAAACCGGATTATGTTCTTCAAATCTTTAAATAGCCAACATGGCTGGATTTTTATTATGGTTATCAATAACCAATATTATGATTGAGATTTTCAAAGTCGCTTTAGCGCAATGGCTATTATTTCATCAATGAGGTATGATTTATTCTACAAAGGAATAGTCCCGAGTCGCTGCAGGCTTACGACCCGGCACTTGGGGGCTACATTATTCAAATTGAGATTACATCAAATATACAAGACTCATGTCGCTGCAAGCATGCACCATGACACTTGGGGGCTAATGCAAAGTCATTTTTTACTGGCCTTATTGAAGACCCGACTCGTCATATCATAATGAGCCGGCCCTTGGGGGCTACCAATTGCTCATGTCAACAATTCAAGGTACACAAGTATTAATCCATTATATTGAAGGGTCCACTGCTCAGTTGGTAAAGCACAAATCTCTTAACCTTGTGGACGTGGGTTCAAGCCCCATGATGGGAGTTACATTATATAATTGTTATTTTCATTGAAATATATAACAAGCCCCAACTCAATATTATTTTACTGAGCCGGCCCTTGGGGGCTACACGTTGTTGTTCAAGTCTACATGATCATATTTTCAAAGTCCCTGCTCATTATTGCATAATGACCTGGCCCTTGGGGGCTACACTAGTTGAAGTTTTTGAGCATCAGGCGATTACAAGTCCCAGGTTGCTGCAAGCATGACAACCCGGCACTTGGGGGCTACATAATATGGAGTATTCAGTTTTTACTAGTGACTGGGATGGACAATCTGGATTTCTTCAAGGTTGCAACAGTTATATTGAAACAAGTCTTAAGCTATCACTATGTTCTCCTCTTAAGACTTGGGGGCTACAGGTAATATGCATATAAAGGAGGAATTTCTTCAAATTCTCAGTTTTGGGCAAATCAGGAAGATTAATTGTGTGACCCGGCATTGGCAACAATCATAACCCGGCATCTATAAACAGTCATGACCCGGAATTATCAGTTTTTATAAACTGGCAATGGTGGTAATCATAAACCAGCATCCTCAAGCCGGCTGGATATCAGTTGAATATTTCAAAGGCCAATATTTTTGTCAAATCAGAGCATTGAAGGCCGATTCAAATGGATTCTTTATTTACAAAATATCTTCTGCAAGCAAATTGATTATGAAGCTGGTCTATTGACCCAGAGTTTTCAGAAGAAGTGCCTAGATTTTTTGCATTGGTAATGTTTGAAAATGTCTGCTAAGGAGATTTGCTATGAGATCATGGATACATATCAAGGAGGAAATGACAAGGATTTAAGGATGATCAGGTGCCGGTTCAGGAAAATATTTTACCCCGGAGCACAACCTATCAAATTTGTTCTCGCAGGAAGGATCAAGTTTAACATGGATAAATCCAAATTAAACTGGGGGCTAATGTCGGGGATATACCCTGCGGCGTAACCCGGCCAGAGGTATAACCCGGCCGGACTTGGCGGTTTACTTGAGACGGTTTACACACTTGGCAATTCACTGGTAACCCGGCGAGCGGATCACGGATGACAAGGCCCAAGGCCCAGAAGGCCGGTTCGTGTTATGGTGGGCCGGTTTATGAAGAAAGCACAAGGAATATTCTCCTACAAAGGAAGCAAGACTAGGACTCCTTGTAAATAGAGTAATCCTAATCTTACTAGGACTCTACATGTAACCCGCCCCTTCAACATATATAAGGAGGGGCAGGGCTCCCCAAAGGGGGACAAGTTCTCACAAGTTAGAGGCGCCATATTCTTTAGGGCTAGACAGGAAGAGCCGGTTTACCGGCGACACCATGAGGGTCATAATGAGATCTAGCCTCAAATAGCATGTAGGGCTATTACCGGATGATGTTTCCCGGGGCCCGAAGCTGTCTAAATCCTTGTCTGCGTTGCGTCTCTCGATTCCGCTCAACCCCTCTCAAGCTACCACATAGATGCGTTGGCCTCACGACTAAGTCCTTACCCTAGGACATCTGACGTGACAATTCCACGACAGAAAGGGAGCATAAGGACTATATGATTTGTAGGGATAAGGTTCTTTAGCCATGTTATTTTTTAAGCTTTATAGATTGCTTTTAGTACGATTAAAGTATTATCATTTTAATATTGAGAAACTTTTATTTTGAGTCTTATGGATCTGCATTCATGCCACAATAAAGAATATTGCATTAATAAATATGTTGGGTGGCATTCCACATCAAAAATTCTGTTTTTATCATTTACCTACTCGAGGATGAGCAAGAATTAAGCTTGGGGATGCTTGATACGCCTCCAATGTATCTATAATTTTTGATTGTCCCATGCTATTATATTATCTATCTTGGATGTTTTATATGCATTTATATGCTATTTTATATGATTTTTGGGACTAACCTATTAACCCAGAGCCCAGTGCCAGTTTCTGTTTTTCCTTGTTTTTTAGTTTCGCATAAAAGGAATATCAAACGGAGTCCAAACGGAATGAAACTTTTTGGAGATTTTTCTTGGACCAGAAGACATCAGATGGACTTGGAGTACACGCAAGGGGATCTGCGAGGAGGCCACAAGGGTGGAGGGCGCGCCCAGCGGGGTAGGGGGTGCTCCCCTACCTTGTGGGCCCCACGTGCCTCCCCTGACCTACTGTTTCCGCCTATAAATTTGCATATATTCCAGAAACATCAGAACATCCATCAAAACCACTTTTCCGCCACCGTAACCTTATGTTCCAGCAAGATCCCATCTAGAGGCCTTTTTCGATACTCTGCCGGAGGGGGAATCAACCACGAAGGGCATCTACATCAACCCTATTGCCCTTCTGATGAAGTGTGAGTAGTTTACCACAGACCTATGGGTCCATGGCTAGTAGCTAGATGGCTTCTTCTCTCTCTTGGATCCTAATACCATGTTCTCCTCGTTATTCTTGGATATCTATCCAATGTAATATTCTTTTGCGGTGTGTTTGCCAAGATACGATGAATTGTGGGTTTATGATCAGATTATCTATGAATATTATTTGAGTATTTTCTGAATTCTTATATGCATGATCTAATATCTTAGTAATTCTCTTCGAATTATCGGTTTGTTTGGACAACTAGATTGATATTTCTTGCAACGGGAAAAGTGCTTTGCTTTGGGTTCAATCTTGCTCTGCTCAATCCCAATGACAGAAAGGGACATGACATGTATTGTATTGTTGCCATCGAGGATAAAAAGATGGGGTTTTCATCATATCTCTTGAGTTAATTCCGCTACATTATGTCATCTTGCTTAAGGTGTTACTATGTTCTTATGAACTTAATACTCTAGATGCAGAATCGTTTCGGTCGACTTGTGGAGTAATAGTAGTAGATGTAGGCAGGAGTCGGTCTACTTGTCTCGGACGTGATGCCTATATTCATGATCATTGCCTTAGATGTCTTCATAATTATTCGTTTTTCTATCAATTTGCTTGGCAGTAATTTGTTCACCCACCGTAATATTTGCTATCATGAGAGAAGTCTCTAGTGAAACCTATGGCCCCCGGGTCTATTTTACCTCTTATAAGTTTCAGATCTACTCTTTTGCAATCTTTTACTTTTCAATCTATAAACCAAAACCCCCAAAATATTTACTTTACTTGTTCATCAATCTCTATCGGATCTCACTTTTGCAAATAACCTAGAAGGTATTGACAACCCCTTTACAGCGTTGGGTGCAAGTTGTTTGATTGTTTGTGCAGGTATTTGGCGACTTGTGTGTAATCTCCTACTAGATTGATACCTTGGTTATCAAAACTGAGGGAAATACTTACTTCACTTTGATGCATCTTCCTTTCCTCTTCAAGGGAAATACCAACGCAAACTCGGGAAAGTAGCAAGGAAGCAACAGGTTGTGGGCGCTAATTAGTATGTTAGTCCAATAAAAATAATATAAAAGTGCACCAAAACCATATATAAGCGATGTGAATATAGCATGAATACTTCATAAATTATAGATATATTTGAGACACATCACATCTCTACCAACTGTGCAGCCTCGGCCTCTTGCCTTAGCCTCCTCTCTTCATCCAAGCGGGCATATAGTATGTCAGCACAATCTCAAATAATGGTTGCAATGTAAGAATGTAAAGACATGGGAGCTATACTCGGTGTGTCCCATGTTGTCTTTGTTGGGTGCTCGACTCGGTGCATATCGTGTCGTCTTCGTTGAGTGTGAAAGGGTCATTATGGAGGTGATTTTTTCGTATGCCAGTCGGTGTATGGATCCTTTGGACTTCGGAACCGGAGGTTCTCTTTTTGGTCCCGCCTGTCGGTGGGTTTGTGGGTTCCCATTCTAGTTGCGGGGGTGGTTCGATGCGAGGATTATTTTATAGATAGGGATGGTGTTTGCCCACAGAAGCCACTTTCTTCTTGTTACTACAGGCTGATGCCCCACAAGTGTAGGGGATCGCAACATTCTTGGAGGGAAGTATTTCAACCCAAATTTGTTGATTCGACACAATGGGAGCCGTATAATTTTATAAGCCTTAGCAATTGAGTTGTTAATTCAAAAGTCTTCACCACCCACATCTTTGCGAACGGTTGTGTGATACGTCTCCAACGTATCTATAATTTATGATTGCTCCATGCTATTATTTATGATGTTTTGGATATTTAATGGGCTTTGTTGTACAATTTTTTATATTATTTTTGGGACTAACCTACTAATCCAAAGGCCGAGTCCAGATTGCTATTTTTTTTGCCTATTTTAGGCTTTTACAGAAAAGGAATATCAAACGGAGTCCAAACAGAATGAAACCTTCAGGAGAGATATTTTTGGGGCAAAATACGCATGGGAGACTTGAGAACCACGGAATAGGGCTGACGTGGCGTCCACGAGGGTGGGGGGCGCCCCCCCCCTATAGGGCGTGCCCCCTGACTCATGGGCACCCCGTCTGGCCCCCGGTGCCCTCCTTCCTGCTATATATACCTACGTACCCCGAAACTATCAGAACAACAGAGAAAACCCAAGTTCCACCGCCGCAACCTTCGGTTCCCGTGAGATCCCATCTTGGGGCCTATTCCAGAGCTCCGCCGGAGGGGGGATCTACCACGCAGTGCTTCTACATCATCATCATCACCTCTCCATGAGTTGTGAGTAGTTTACCATAGACCTTCGGGTCCATAGCTAGTATCTAGATGGCTTCTTATGTCTCTTTGGATCTCAATACCAAGTTCTCCTCGGTCTTCGAGGAGATCTATTCAATGTAATCTCTTTTTGCGGTGTGTTTGTCAAGATCCGATGAATTGTGGGTTTATGATCAAGATTATTTATGAGAAATATTTGGTTCTTTTCTGAACTCTTTATGTGTGATTATAATATCCTTGCAAGTCCCTTCGAATTATTGGTTTGGTTTGGCCTACTAGATCTATAGTTCTTGCAATGGGAGAAGTGCTTGGCTTTGGCTTCAATCTTGCGGTGTCCTTTCCAAAGTGACAGTAGGGGCAGCAAGGCACGTATTGTATTGTTGCCATCGAGGATAAAAAGATGGGGTTTATATCATTATGTTTGAGTTTATCCCTCTACATCATGTCATCTTGCTTAAGGCGTTACTCCATTCTTATTAACTTAATACTCTAGATGCATGCTGGATAGCGGTCGATGTGTGGAGTAATAGTAGTAGATGCAGAATCGTTTCGGCCTACTTGTCTCGAATGTGATGTCTATATATAATGATCATGCCTAGATAGTCTCATAATTATTCGCTTTTCTATCAATTGCTCGACGGTAATTTGTTTACCCGATGTAGAATACCGCTATCATGAGAGAAGCCACTAGAGAACACTATGGCCCCCGGGTCTATTCTCAACATATCAATCTACAATCTACTTTACTTTTCCACTTTTACTTTCTGTTCTTATATCCAAAAATACCAAAAATATCAAACTATCATCTCTATCAGATCTCACTTTCGTAAGTGACCGTAAAGGGATTGGCAACCCCTTATCGCGTTGGCTGCGAAGTTCTTATTTGTTTGTGCAGGTGCAAGGGACTCACGCATGGTCTCCTACTGGATTGATATCTTGGTTCTCAAAAACTAAGGGAAATACTTACGCTACTGTGCTGCATCACCCTTTCCTCTTCGAGGGAATACAACGCAAGCTCGAGAAGTAGCAAGAAGAATTTATGGCGCCGTTGCCGGGGAGGCTTACGCAAAAGTCATATACCAAGTACCTATCACAAAACTTGTCCTTCACATTACATTTATTTGCCTCTCGTTTTCCTCTCTCCCACTTCACCCTTGCCGTTTTATTCGCCCTTCTTCCGTTCGCCTTTTTGTTTGCTTGTGTTGCTATGTGCCCTCTATTAGCTTGCATCTTCGCTTGCTAAATTATGGATCATCATCCACTTGCTAATCTCTTTAAGAGATCCAACTATGATGAACCAATTGCTGAGTGAGTTTAGTGCACTAGATTATCTTTATGAGGTTTTGCTTGAAATCTATGAATCTAAAAATTGTGATGAAGTATTGAAAGAAAATTATAAAGTGATTTGCGATAGCTCCTTGAGTAAAAAGCATGATTGCAATGATGTTATTATAAATTCCCTTAATGTCAATTGTGTTAATGATATGCAAAACCCTAAGCTTGGGGATGCTAGTTTTGCTATGTCCAATACTTGTTGCAATGATCATGATTGGGGTGATTCTTCTTATGATCTTGAAAATTTATTTAATCCCCATGATGAATATGAGATTGATAGTAATGTTTGCAATGATATTGAAAGTGGGTTTGGAGAGGTCATGACTTTAGTTAATGTTGATCCCACTATTTTGGAAGAGTGTCAACTCCGTATGCATGTGGATCGTGTTGAGAATTTTTTTTGTGATAGCTATATTGTTGGATTTGCTTATGATCCTACATGCAATTATTATGAGAGAGGAAAATATGGTTGTAGAAATTTTCATGTTACTAAATTACCTCTCGTAATGTTGAGATTGATATTGTTTCTTTCTTCTTCCTTGCATATGTTAGATCTTGCTTGTCTTGCTAATTTGTTTTTATATAAAATGCCTATGAATAGGAAGTATGTTAGACTTAGATGTGATTTTCACATGATTTATGATGCTCTCTTTGTGCTTCAATTCTTATCTGTCATGTGAGCATCATTGAATTCTGATAGAGGCAAAGGTGTCCCGTCTTTCGATGAGATGGTGGCTATCGTTTGGATGAAGTCGACTTTGACGATCCGACTACGAACGTGCGTGGACGTCGCGCCTTAGCAATCGCTAAACCAACTCTGAGAGGTTATTGACCACGCCGGAGCACGATCAACCTGACTACGAAGGTCTATTTCCTGCAGGCAAACGAAGAACAAGCAAGAAACTAAGATTGCAATCTGGATATTGCGAATATAAGAGGAAAGCTTTATTGATCAAGGTGGGGTTCTGTGACGCCTTGGTCTGGTCGTTGAACACAAACGAAGTACGCGAAGTTGCAGCTATGGCGAACTTTTAATCTAAACAAAACCCGAAGTCTAAACGACGCCCTAAGGGCTGTATATATGAGGGAAAGAGGGGGGAATTTCGTGGCCCTTGGTGGAGGGGTCCGAAACCAACCCTAACTCTTGTTTCCCCACACATACGGACTCTAAAAATAGCCTATACTCAAGTATTTCGAAATTACATGGGCCTGGCCCAATAATAAGATGACGCAGCACCTATAATAGCCTCTGGACGAAATTTATGAAGTGGCATCTTGTATATTTCGTCCAAGGCTTCTCGCACTCATTATGGTGGCTTCAAAGTCCTGAAATCATCAATTGAAACTCCATGATCTCCATGCTTGATCTTGCTCCAATGTTCATCCTTCTTGTCCAAGCTAGGCCCTTCATTTGTAAGCAAGACAAATGTATCCAATTTAGGCAGCATCATATTCTCATGAACATTAGATTCATTACCAAGAAACGAAAGTACCTGGTAATTTAATTGGCGTGCGCAAGCTCTAGTAATTGGTCATGTATATGTGTCAGCTGGAGCTGTGGGTGTAACCTTGTTAGTGATGTCCTCATCATCCTCCCCTTCTTGAATTGAAGTCGTCCTCGACGGAAGCTCATCTTCCTCACCCAAGTAAGGCTTCAAATCTGCAATGTTAAATGTGGGACTAACCCCAAAATCTGCAGGCAGCTCAAGTTTATATGCATTATCATTTATTTTCTCTAACACCTTGAAAGGACCATCAGCACGTGGCATTAGCTTTGACTTGCGCAAATTAGGAAACCTATCCTTACGCAAATGTAACCAAACAAGATCTCCAGGTGCAAAGACAACACGTTTTCTACCCTTATCTCCAACAAGTTTATATTTAGCATTCATGCGCTCAATATTTTCCTTAGTTAACTCATGCATTTTTAAGATCAATTCAGCATGTTGTTTAGCATCAAAATTAACCTTCTCCGAAGATGGAAGAGGCAACAAATCAATAGGTGCACGAGGTAGGAAACCATAGACAATTTCAAAAGGGCACATCTTAGTAGTAGAATGCAACGAACGATTATAAGCAAATTCAATATGAGACAAGCATTCTTCCCACATTTTCTTATTATTCTTCAAAACAGCCCTAAGCATAGTAGACAAAGTTCTGTTGACTACTTCAGTTTGTCCATCAGTTTGGGGGTGACAAGTAGTACTAAAAAGCAGTTTAGTCCCCAACTTAGCCCATAAACATCTCCAAAAGTGGCTAAGAAATTTAGTATCACGATATGAAACAATAGTATTTGGCACACCATGCAAGCGAATAATTTCACGAAAGAACAAATCAGCAACATTAGCAGCATCATCGCTTTTATGACATGGTATAAAGTGTGCCATCTTCGAGAACCTATCCACGACAACAAATATGCTATCCCTCCCCTTCTTTGTTCGAGGTAAACCCAAAACAAAGTCCATAGATATATCTTCCCAAGGAACACTAGGGACAGGCAAAGGCATATATAAACCATGAGGATTGAGTCGTGACTTAGCTTTTTGACATGTAGTGCAGCGAGCAACAAAACGCTCAACATCCCGTCGCATCTTTGGCCAAAAGAAATGTGTAGCAAGTACGTCCTCCGTCTTCTTCACGCCAAAGTGTCCCATTAATCCTCCTCCATGCGCCTCCTGTAACAACAAAAGACGAACAGAGCTAGTTGGAATGCATAGCTTGTTAGCTCGAAACACAAATCCATCACTAACGACGAACTTGTTCCATGTTCTCCCTTCTTTACAATTCTGCAATACATCTTTAAATTCAGCATCATGCCCATATTGATCTTTGATGGTCTCCAAACCAAATATTTTAAAGTCAAGTTGTGAAAGCATAGTGTCGGGGGAAACTGTCCACCACGAGCACCTATGGGACCGGAGCCCCTTGCTTGTGCGGTAAGAGGGCGGAGGGAGCACAAAGAGCAGATCGTGGGGATCACGCAGGGAGTTTACCCAGGTTCGGGCCGCGACGGGCGCGTAAAACCCTACTCCTGCTTAGTTTGTATTGAGTTGGAGAGCTCGGGAGCTTGAAGAACTAGCTACACCGAGCGTATGAGCGATCTAGGTTCCGAACCCTTTCTACGTTGTGCATGGGCCTCCTTTTATAGTGCAAAGGGGTCACCGACAGGTGTCAACGTAGGAGAAAAGGGTAAAAATGTAAAAGAGGTGGTAGTTGTAACAGTGCGGGAATAGTGGAGCTACAGTGTATGAACAGTGGTCGCTACCTACTTTGACAGTGGGGGACAAGAGCATTTAATGCCCGTCGCCGTCGACCCCAAAAGCGCCCGCCCTTGCGTCTCCGCTCTCCACGGCGATGGCTTCACCACCGTGGAGTGCCACCGTGTCCCCTAGGCTGCACAGCCATCCGCCACGCGTCCCTGGAATGGCCCCAGCGCGACGCGTGGTTCGATGAGCTGGAGCGCGGGCTCACAGCACAACTCTCCCCGGCAAGCACCTTGCCGGGGTCTTGACCTTGCCGGGGTCTTGACCTTGCCGGGTCCGGGAGCTTGTCGGGCTCTGAAGCTTGTCGCTCCCCGGGCCCCGCCGAGGCGCATGCTGCACCGAGGCATGTCTTCTGAAATGTGATCTTCTAACCTTCCTGGCAAGCTCCCCTTGCCAGGGCCTTGCGTGAGTGAGGTAATCTTGAGCCTGGAACGGCCTTCCCGGAAAGCTCCACTCGCCGGGGTCTTGGTCTTCTGTCTTATATACTTTGTTTTTGAATGGTTTTATATGGAGCAGGAAGGTCTCCGGCAAGCGCGTGGTAGGCCCTGCTGCGGGAAGCTGCTACCGTCCGTGCACAAGTTGGGGTACTGAGGTACCCCTACCTTAGTACACCGACAGGAGCCCCCGGGCCTGGGCCACACACGGTGCCGAGCGCTGTTGGGCCAGGCCCAAAACAGTGCACGGACACGCGCGGCCCACGGCACGCCGAATCCACTTCCGCATCCGCCGCGTCCCCCCGTAACGGCACGCGTCGATTGCGGCGTCGTGGGATGGGACGTGGCCACGTTCTTTTAATGGAAAAAGCGAAACATTCCCCACTTCCCCATAAAAGCAGAGGAAGCAGGAGCGGTTCCCCTCCTACGCCTTCATTGCTTCTTCTTCCATCTCCAAAGATCCCCTCTTGCGCTCCGCCTCCACACCTCCTCCGCCGCCTTCCGCATCTGCGGCGCCGCCGGACTCTTCGTCCCCCTTCCCTCGCCGCCTCCGCCATGGCCCCGAAGACCGAGAAGGCGAAGGCGGAGAAGACCAAGAAGGAGAAATCGGAGCAAGCGGCGAGGCTCACCTTGTTGCGGAAGCGGAACGTCGTCTTCTCGCCGAGGCTCAGCGCGCGGGAGCTCTGGAACAAGTACTATTTGTTCTGGGCCAAGAAGACCAAGGCGCATCCCCGCACCCGAGCCTATCCGGCCGCCGCCAAGGACAACTACCCCGGCGGGTACTTCTTCTTCGCAGCTTTCTTCCACTGCGGCCTCTGTCCCCCTTTTTCCGACTTTTTCTGTGATATAATGCACACCTACGGCCTCCATCTTCTAGACTTCACCCCCAACGCCATCCTCACGATGGCGGTTTTCGCACATATGTGCGAAAACTATATTGGAATATACCCAAACGTAGCGTTGTTTAGGCACTTCTTCACCCCTAGAGTAGAAGCCGGCGCTCCCCTCTCCGGGGGGATTTCTTGGGTCTTCCGCTTGAATAAGAAGGAGTCCTACTTGCCGGGGGAGCTCCGCGGCAAGTGAGAGGAGTGGCGTGCAGACTGGTGTTGGATAGTCGAGGACGAGCCGCAACCTTTCACCGCGCCGCGCACAACAGCCATCGTGCGTGGCAGGGACTGGAGTGAGTTGGACTCGGACGACGGCAAGCTCGACGTCGCTCTCATCAGAATTCTTCGTCTCCGGGTAGCAAGGTTGTCTGTCGGAGAAGTAGGCACAGATTTCCTCCGCCGTCGCATCGCCCCTCTTCAAGATAGGAAGAGGCCGGCCTGGGATTACGGCAACGCGGCGGACATAATGAGGCTGCGCCCCGGGCTAAACTTCAACTTCACGTCGCTGGAGCTGAAGGGGATGGTCCGGGAACTATTTAAGCATGACCCGGCCCACCCAGAGTGGTTCAGAGCTCCCCGGGGAGTGGTGCCTCTCTGCAACAGCACGGCCCGGGATTCCCTTCGCGCCATGATGCCCGCGTGTGACTCGCACGGCATCGACCGCACATGGATTCCGCCCAAGCCAGACGTCATCTTGAACTTCTTCGACAACTTGGTGGAGGTGGCGAAGAACAAGAATGAGATCAAGGGGCTCACACGGGACACCACCGACCAGGAGATAGCGTATATAGCTTCTCGGGTTGAAGAGGCCGCTGCAGCCGCAGCGGCAGGAGAATTTGGCTTTACGCTCGAGGAGGCAGAGGCTGCGGAAGCGTCCTGCCAAGCAGAGGAGGCGGAGATCCGCAGACTGCTGAAGCTTCCTCCCGACGAGCTCGCCGGGGTCCCTTCCTTGAGGCACTCCGGGATCCCCGGAATCCTGACCGAGGCCGCGGCGAGAGGCAGCGCCGCCGGAGGAAACAGAGGCGCCGCAGGGAGCGGAGGCGCCGGAGGGAGCGGAGGCGCCGGAGGGAGAGCGGCCACAGTGCAAGGCGCTGGGCCCAGCAAGCCTGCCGAGGAGGAGGAGGAGGAGGAGGACGTCGGGGCCGACGAGGACTCCGACGGGTCCCTTGGGCTCTACGCCGACGACCTCTCCTCGTCATCGGAGACCTCCCCGCCTCGGGCAAGCCCTAGGCGCTCTCCGCTGAAGCGTCTCCGCAAGACGGCGACAGGGACGAGGGCGCAGGCGCCCCGGCAACAACCAGCTCGCCGGGCGGCGCGAGCTACCCGGGGGAGCCAAGCTGCGACGGGGGCGCCCGGCGCACCAACCACGGCGGGGGCGACCCGCACACAGGCCCCGGCGGAGGCGACCCGCACACAGCCCACGGCGGAGGCGCCCCGCACGACAGCGCCAAGCGGAGGAGGGTCTTCGCAGAGCGGAGCGGCAGCTCCGCCCACTCCCCGGGCCTCGGCTACCACAGGGGCCGGGTCTTCGCAGCCCCCAGCCCCGGGGACCGCCAAGCGCCCGAGGGAATCTTCACCTCCTGCTCCCCGCGCGGACGCGTCTCAGGTGGCGTTTGACTTCTCTGCCTTGAGCGACGACGACGACGACGAGGAACAGGAGTAAGAACTTGAGGCTTCGCATCTTCTTTAACTTTGTCTTGATTTTTGGTTGATTCTGATCTTGCTTTTGTTTTGATCTCAGGACCCTGGCCCAGCGAGTGGCGAAGAAGGCCAAGGTGCCCGTGGTCGAGGTCGCGGACGACTCGCCCGTCGCGGCGACTGGAGACGCGCCGGAGACGAGCCTGCCGGACCCGAGCGCTGCTCCGAGGAGCAGCCCCCAGCGCAGCCCCCAGAGTAAGTCTGGGTTCCATACTTCCGCTCGTCAGGCGCGCTTGAGGATTTTGTTCTTGTGCTAATATCTTGATGTTTTCGTCTTGTCTTGATTGTCTTGTGCAGAGGTGGAGCCACAACCACAGGAGCATCCGGAGGTAGCTCCTGAGGAGCCGCAGGCCCCGTCGTCCCCGCCAAGGCCGAACTCCCCGGCAAGGGAGAGCACTCCGCCAAGGGCGGGTACTCCGCCAAGGGCGAGTACCCCGCCAAGGGCGAGTAGCCCGGCGAGGGAGGCCACTCCGCCAAGGCAGAGCTCCCCGGCGAGGGAGCCCGCCGCTGACGACGTCCGTCAAGGTGAGTTCTGTAACTTTGTCTCCTTGGATTCGTCTCTTTTTGGATATTTGCTTGAACTTCTTTTACTTTTTCTTCTTCTTCTAGATCCTCCTCCCCCCGAGCAGATGGAGACGGAAGTCATCATCGTCGAGGAGGAGGGCGCGCAGGGCGGCGGCGGCGACGCCCCTGTCGCTGAGGACACGGCGGGAGCCGCCGAGCCGGCTGCGGAGGAGACCGCTCCGGCTGCGGACGCAGCGGCCGGGGAGGGGGACGGCGACCGCACTGCCGGCCCGGAGGCGGCAGGAGCATCGAGTGCTGCGCCGGCCGCCGACCCCTCCACCGAGAAGGAGCCATCTGCCTATTACCTTGAGGCCCCCAACGGCGTTTACATCCAGGTGCCGTGGGGTTCTTCATCGCGAGCTCCCGCGGAGGGCGAGGCCTTTGATGGAGAGGTCCTCGCCTCCGCGGGTCTGAAGATCGTCGAGGCGCCCGGCGGAAGCGACGGGCCCGAGGAGGAGAAGCTGCTTCATCAGCTCCTGGCCCTTTACCGGGCCAGGCAGGCGAAGCTAGCGTCTCGGGAGGCCCTTGCCGCCAAGGCCGCCGTCGAGATGGAGAAGCGCGCGGCGGAGCTCCGCGCCGCCAACCAGGCTGCCCTCCGCGACGTGGCGGAGGAGCGCGAGAGGCTCGCCGGGGAGTACCAGGAGTGGCTCCTGGAGAAGGCCGAAGCCGAAGAGCAGCAGCGGCTCGCCGGGGAGGAGCTATCCTGGCGAGAAGGAGAGCTCGCCCAACGGAAGGTCAACCTCGACTCCCACGAGGAAGACCTTGCCGCTCGAGAGCAGGCCCTTGGCGGAGAGCTGAAGGAGGCGAAAGCCGCTGCGGCTGCCGCGGAGACCGCCAAGGAGGAGCTCGCGGCCAAGGTTGCGCAACTGGAGGAGTCGCTGAAGGCGAGCGTGGAGCGGGTCACCGCGCTCAATACAGAGCGCGAGAAGGACGCCCACACCAACTCTGAACTCCAGGTGCGTCTTTCCAAGAAGAGCGACGAGCTGAAGGCCGCCAAGGACTCGATTGAGGATCTTGAGCTGAAGGTTTCCACGTTGAAGGACTCGCTCGACGCCGTCCGGGACCGGCAAACCAAGCTGAAGGAAGAGCTCCACAGAGAGCGAGGCTTGGTGGAGAGCGCCAACACTGCGGCCGAGAACTTCCGCCGGACCGTCAAGGTGTGGACCGACGACTTGGTGTCTTCTGCATCCAACATCGACCAGGAGCTGCTGGCGCTGAAGGTCGAGCACCTCATCTACTCTCCGGATCCAAACCTCCCCCACAGCGCCAAGCTCAGCCTCTTCTTCAGAGGGATCGCGCCGGCTCTTGCAGATCTTCGGAAGAAGCTCCCCGCGCAACTGGCCGAGGAGTCGCGCCAGCTCTGCGCGGGGACCTTGGAGCGCGTCCTGACGAAGATTGTATACCGCAACCCCGGTATAAACCTCACCAACGTCCTCCGCAGCTTGCCGGCCGACGCGAACACGGAGGCGCTGAAGGCGCAGGTCGCCCACATCATCGCCAAAGTGAACAAGATTTCCAGGATCGAGGGCGACCGCGTAGATTAGGCCTCCTTTTCCTTTATCTCTTTTGTTGCTGCATAGGGTGTTATGAACTCATTAATCATTGCGACAAGTTATCCTTTGTAAGATATTTATCTTATTTTGATCAATCAGTGCAATGTTATCTTCCTTGTCTTGGTCATTTACTTTGTATGTTTTTCACCCTACGCTCCTGGGGAGCTTGCCGGCAAGGGGTCTTTGCCGCGAGCGCTGAGTGCTGGACTCTGAGCAGCCTGCTGGCCAAAGCCTTACCGGCAAGCAACCTTGCCACAGCTAGTCGCAACGCACTTAGCTTGCTGAGCGAACTCAAAAACGAAGTAAGGGCGCGACACTTGTCGCAGCTCACTTAAATCGCTGAGCGTACTCGAAAACAAGATAAGGGTGTGGCTAGCTATGGGTAGGTTCCTCCGCGCACAGGTTTTCCATACAAAGTGTGATTGTTCAAGGAAGACAACTTAAAAATTAAAAATTTGAACTGCTCAAATTCTAATAACTTAGCTTTCATATCTTGCTTCTCGGCAAGACTTCTCTTTCTTGAACAGCACTTGGTTCCTCTTCCAACTCCTTCCCCCCCGGCAAACTTGTGCGCGAGGAACATTCCTTCTGCTTAAGAGGTAAGGAAAAAGAAGAGGGAAACAAGTATATGGCCTTTCGGCGTGCTAATGCTTACCGAATATGTACGTTGCACAAGATGCCAAACAACACATGCAAATAGCAAAGAAGAGCATGCAAAAGGCAAATAGCGCAAAACACAAAGCTTTACTGATGCACGGGGTCTGCGCCCGGCTTTGTACAAAGGGTTACATGCAACAGCGGCAAAGCTTGTACAAAAGGTGGTTGCCGGAGCGGGTCATGGCAACCGCGCCTTATGGGTGAAACTTGCGAAGATGCTCTATGTTCCAGGAGTTGCTCACCGGTAAGCCTTCTTCGGTCTCAAGGCGGACAGCGCCGGGCCTTGTGACTTGTCTCACCCGATAAGGGCCTTCCAACTTCGGCGTCAACTTGTTGGAATTCTTGGCGGACTGAACACGCCGAAGAACAAGGTCGCCTTCCTCGAGACTCCTGGCCTTGACCTTGCGGCTATGATAGCGGCGCAAAGCTTGCTGGTATCGAGCAGCTCGTACAGCAGCCTGGAGACGTTCCTCCTCGAGGAGCAATGCATCATCTTGTCGCAGTTGCTCTTGCTCGAGCTCATCATAAGCGAGTACTCGAGGAGATCCGTATACGAGTTCCGTGGGGAGAACTGCCTCTGCTCCATAGACTAGAGCAAAGGGGGTCTGTTCGGTGGCTCGACTTGGTGTCGTTCTGATTGACCAAAGAGCCGCCGGTAGCTCCTCTATCCAGTTTTTTCCGCACTTGCGCAGCCTGTCAAAGGTCCTCGTCTTGAGTCCGCGCAGCACTTCAGCATTTGCCCTCTCCGCTTGACCGTTGCTCCTCGGGTGAGCAACAGAGGCGAAACAGACCTTGGCGCCAAGGTCTTGGACGTACTGCATGAAGGTGCGACTAGTAAATTGCGTGCCGTTATCGGTGATGATCCTGTTAGGGATTCCGAAACGGCAAACAATCGACCTGAAGAACCCGACCGCTGACTGTGCTGTCACCTTTCTCACTGGTTCCACTTCTGGCCACTTTGTGAACTTGTCGATTGCAACGTACAAGTACTCAAAGCCCCTGACTGCACGGGGGAAGGGGCCGAGGATATCGAGCCCCCAGACCGAGAAGGGCCAGGACAAAGGAATTGTTTGGAGAGCTTGAGCTGGCTGATGAATTTGTTTTGCATGGAACTGGCACGCTTCGCACTTGGTTACTAGTGCAGTTGCATCTTGGAGGGCTTCTTGCCAAAAGAACCCTTGCCGGAAAGCTTTCCCGGCAAGCGCCCTTGCGCCAATGTGGTGGCCGCATATGCCTCCGTGTATTTCTGCCAACAGCTTCTGTCCATCTTCCCTGGAGATGCACTTCAATCTGACACCATTGAGTCTTCTTCTGTACAGCTCGTTATCCACGAACTGGTACATACTTGACTGCCTAGTTATCTTCTCTATTTCTTCTGGGTCGTCGGGAAGTTCTCCAGTTTGCAGAAAACGGACGATCTGCTGCGCCCATGCCGGAGCCTGTGGCTCAACGGCAAGGACTAAAGGCTCGAGGGCCGCTGCGGGAACCTCAGCTTCTACGGCAAGAACCTCTGGTTCCGCCGGAGCTGATGGTCCCCCGGCAAGCTCGCCGGGGCGAGGCTTGTCGGGAACACTTGCTTCAACTGCACAGATCCTCGGATCTGCAGGAGCAGACTGTTCCTCAGCGTTCTGATCGTTGATCTTGGGGACCTTGGCGGCGGTTTCAGGAAGATCCGCCGGCAAGTAGTCGCTGGAGACCAACTTTCTTTTCTTGGACTGCCCAATTGATGGTGTAACGGATGGTTGAGTCAGCTTGAGCAAGAAGGTCCCTGGTTCCACAGGTAACTTCATCGAAGCACACTTTGAAAGGCCGTCTGCAATGTCATTCTGAGCTCTTGGTACGTGCTCCATTTGCAGACCTTCAAAGTGCTCCTCAAGCTTCCTCACTTCATCTACATAAGCTTCCATCAAAGGGCTCTGGTAACTCTTGTTGACTTGTCGGACCACCAACTGAGAATCTCCCCGCACAATCAGCATCCTGATCCCAAGTTCGGCCGCAATCCTGAGGCCGGCAAGCAAGCCTTCATATTCAGCAGTGTTGTTTGTCGCTTGCTCCCTAGGAAAGTGCATCTGTATAACATACTTGAGGTGCTCTCCGGTGGGCGCGATGAGTACCACGCCGGCACCGGCGCCTTGCAGCGAGAAGGCACCATCAAAATACATTACCCATTCACTTGTCGCTTCTTGTACGGGTGCACTTGTTTCTTGGACTTCTTCATCGGGCGTTGGGGTCCACTCAGCTATGAATTCTGCCAAAGCTCGGCTCTGTATGGTTGAGGTACTTTCAAACTTGAGTCCAAAGCTCGACAGCTCCAGTGCCCACTCAACGATCCTGCCTGTTGCTTCTGGATTGTGCAATATCCTCTTCAGCGGAAAGCGAGTGACCACTGTTATCTCATGTGCCTGGAAGTAATGGCGCAGCTTTCTCGAGGCCATGAGGAGGCCGAAAAGCAACTTTTGCACCCCGGAGTATCTTGACCTAGCCCCCTGCAATAGGGAACTCACAAAATACACCGGGCGCTGCACCATCCTCTTCCGCACTTCTTCCTGTTCCAGCGCAGAGTTGTCCTTGTCGGGGCGAGAGCTTGTCGGAGCAGCCCCCTGCTTATCGCTGGATTCGCTTGCCGGTGGTGCGGATTCCTCGTCGGTCTCCCTCTCCGCTACTAACGCAGCACTAACCACCTGGTTGGTTGCCGCTAGGTATAGCAACAACTTTTCCTGTGGTCTAGGTGCGACAAGTATTGGAGTGGAGGATAGGTACCGTTTTAAATCTTGCAGTGCTGCCTCCGCTTCCGGAGTCCACTTCATGGGACCTGCCTTCTTCAAGATCTTGAAGAAGGGTAGGGCGCGTTCTGCAGACTTCGAAATGAACCTACTGAGGGCAGCCACGCAACCTGCAAGCCTTCTGACATCCTTGACGCGCTTCGGGGCTTCGATCTGCTCGATGGCTTTGATCTTGTCGGGGTTAGCTTCAATCCCCCTCTGTGACACAAAGAACCCGAGAAGCTTGCCGGAGGGGACTCCAAAGACGCACTTCTCGGGGTTCAACTTGAGCTGTATCCTGCGCAGGTTCTGAAATGTCTCTTCCAAATCTTGGACCAGGGTATCCTTGCTCTTGCTCTTCACCACGATGTCATCCATGTAAGCCTCTACGTTTCTGTGGATCTGTGGCTCGAAAGCAGTGTGCACTACCCTTGCAAATGTTGATCCTGCATTCTTCAGTCCAAATGGCATGCGTATGAAGCAATAAGTGCCACATGGAGTGATAAATGCAGTCTTCTCTTCATCTTCTTTGGCCATGAAGATCTGGTGGTAGCCTGAATATGCATCAAGGAAAGAGAGTAGCTCACATCCGGCAGTGGAGTCAACGATCTGGTCAATGCGCGGCAAAGGGAATGGATCCTTGGGACATGCTTTATTCACATCGGTGAAGTCTATACACAGTCTCCACTTCCCATTGGCCTTGCGCACGACGACTGGGTTTGCCAACCACGTCGGATGGATCACACCTCTAACTAGGCCTGCTGCCTCTAGCTTCTTGATTTCTTCATTGATGAATTCTTGGCGCTCCACGGCTTGCTTCCTCACTTTCTGCTTGACGGGCCGCGCATGAGGACAAACAGCAAGCTTGTGCTCAATTACCTTCCTGGGAACACCGGGGATGTCAGATGGTTGCCAGGCAAACACATCGACATTCGCCCGCAGGAAGGCAACGAGCGCGCTTTCCTATTTGCTGTCAAGTGTGGCACTGATAGTGAAGGTACCACCAGTGCCATCCTCCTTGGCGGACACCTTCTTGGTTGCCGAAGGAGCGGCCATCCCCTTCTTACACTTGCCGGTGGAGCTCGATGGAACGTCCTCGACGGCAGCGCAGCACTCTGAAGAGGTGCGGTTGCCGGAGTGGGCCCCAGAGCACTTGCCGGACTTGGTCTTGGTCTTCTTCCCCCCGGGAGCTTCAGCGGCAAGTGTGTCCTTCTCTGCTGCGGCTGCTGCATCCCGGTAGATCTTGTCGGCGCAGACAAGCGCATCTTTCTTGTCGCCATGGACGGTGATGACGCTTATCGGCCCCGGCATCTTGAGTACGTTGTAGGCATAGTGGGAAGCCGCCATGAACTTGGCGAGGGCGGGACGGCCGAGTATTCCATTATACGGCAATGGAATATCGGCGACGTCGAATGTGATGCGCTCAGTTCTGAAGTTGAGCTCCCCGCCAAAGGTCACCGGCAGAGTTATCTTCCCCTTGGGCTTGCTCTTCCCCGGGTTGATTCCTTGGAAAGAACCGGTCTCTTCGAGCTCGCCATCTGGGATTTGGAGTTTCTTGATCACAGCAGAGGAGATCAAGTTCAGCCCGGCCCCGCCGTCAACCAACATTTTGGTGACCTTGAGGTTGCGGATGGTGGGTGAAACCAGCATCGGCAAGCACCCGACCGCAGTGGTGCGGTCAGGGTGATCCTCAAGATCAAAAATGATGGGCGTGCTGGACCATTTGAGGAGCCTGCGTGACTCCACGGGCGGCTCTGCTGCATTCACCTCGCGCACCCACTGCTTGAGCTGGCGGTGGGAGGTGTGCAGAGAGGCGCCACCGTCGACGCACAGGACCTCCGTGGCCTTCTGGAACTCCTGCTCGCTGTTATCCTCGTCCTCCATGTCATCGTCTTCGTCTTCTTCATCTTTGTCGCGGCCCCGGGGAGGTCGGTCGCCTTGCCGCTGCTTTGCCTTGCCGCGGCGTCCTCCCCGGCCATTGAATGGCCGCTTCTTGCTTGGTTCTCCCCCGCCACCTTGGGCCTTCTCCTTGTCGCGCCTCTCGTACTCAGCTTTCTGCTGCTCGACGAGGTACTCGACGCGCTTGCAGTTGGAGGTCGTGGCCCTTGGTGCGGTGGATCTTGCAGTATTGCTTGTCGGAGCCGTCCTGCTTGTTGGCTGCCGCTACAGGGGCAGGCTCCTTGCCGGAGCCGCCAGCCTGTGTTTGCTTGGCGGGAGCCTCCTTGCCGGACTTCTCGACGGCAAGCACCTCCTTCTTGTTCTTCCTTCTGTTATTCCGCCGCTGGCTCTTCTTTGCCGGGGCGGCGTCGTCGCTGTCGCTTCCTCCTGCGCCAGCATCCTCCCCGGGGAGTCTCCTCCCCTCTTCTGCGCGTGCGCACTTATCAGCCAGAGCATAAAGCTCGCTGACATCCCGTATCTTAGTCATGGCCATTTCTTCACGCATGCGGCGGTTACGCACGTTCTGGTGGAACGCGCTGATAACCGCGGCAGGGTGGACGTCGGGGATATTGTGCTGCACTCGACTGAAGCGTTGGATGTACTTGCGCAGGGATTCTCCTTCCTTCTGGGCCAGAATGTGGAGATCACTCTCCTGGCCGTGGGGTTTGTGGCCGCCCGTAAAGGCGCCAACAAACTGGTGGCAAAGACCTGCCCAAGAAGAAATGGAACCTTCCGGCAAGTGCATAAGCCACGAACGGACGTTCGGCTTAAGCACGAGCGAGAAGTAATTTGCCAAAATCTTCTCGTCGCGCCCCCCGGCAGCCTGCACCGCGATGGTGTAAATGCTGAGGAATTCCGAGGGGTGCGTCTTGCCGTCGTACTTCTCCGGTACGTCGGGCTTGAAGTTCTTCATGCTGGGCCACTGGACGCGCCGCAGCTCACGGGTGAACGCAGGGCAACCTGCCGCGTACGGCAAGTCGCCTGGTTCACCGGGCGCGCGCGTGTCGACAGCGGCTCCAGCTCGCTGATCTGATTGTCGCCGAGCTTCTCGGCGACGCTCGATTGTTGTTCGAGCATCTTCTTGTCGCCGGTCGTCAAGGACTTGGCGCTGGTCCCGACGAGCCCGCGGATCCGACGACGCTGTAGAGCCGTCGTCGACGTTGTTCCGGCGGGGCGGCGTCTTCTGCTTCTGCGGTGGGGAGTGCACGGTGGTTGCACCCCCAGCGGTCTTGTCGCCGTCGGCCTTCGTCTTTTCGACTTGCCGCGGCCGCGAGGTCGCCGGCTGCTGCGGCGTATCGTTGTTGGCGAAGGCGATCAGGCTCTGGATGGTTGCCCTCCAGTCTTCGGCCTTGTCTGCCGCTGGAGGGAAGTCGAGGAGCAGTTGCGCCCTTGCGAGCGCTTCTGCTGGAGTGGAGGGGAGCGGGGGCGAGCGGTGCGAGGAGCGGGATATGCTCGGACTCCTAACAACGTTAGAAGGAGCAGGGTCCCGCCCCGGCGACCGCGCCTTGCTCATGCCAGGACGATGGCCCGGAGCGTCCCGCGAGCCTCCGGTTTGCCCTTGGCCCAGCAAGCGGATGCCACCTCCTGTGGCATGGCGCTGCTGGGTTGTCGTTTGTTGAGATGGACGTGGCGCATCCACAGAGACCGAGGCTCGGTCGTCCGTCTTGTCCTTGGATTTGGTGGCGCCGCGCGTGTCCTCGCCGGCGACCACCCTTCCGACGGCGTCTCCCCCGCCCACCGTTGGCTCTGGTGGTGGCGGATGAGACGCAGACGGGCCTGCGACCTCCGAAGCCTTCTTCTTCGGGGCCATGGTGCTGTTGTTGATGAAGCTGACGAATTCGGAGAGGTTGATGAAGAATGCGCCCGCGTGAGCGCCGGATCAGATTCGCACAACCTCGACGCCCCCTACCTGGCGCGCCAAAGATGTCGGGGGAAACTGTCCACCACGAGCACCTATGGGACCGGAGCCCCTTGCTTGTGCGGTAAGAGGGCGGAGGGAGCACAAAGAGCAGATCGTGGGGATCACGCAGGCAGTTTACCCAGGTTCGGGCCGCGACGGGCGCGTAAAACCCTACTCCTGCTTAGTTTGTATTGAGTTGGAGAGCTCGGGAGCTTGAAGAACTAGCTACACCGAGCGTATGAGCGATCTAGGTTCCGAACCCTTTCTACGTTGTGCATGGGCCTCCTTTTATAGTGCAAAGGGGTCACCGACAGGTGTCAACGTAGGAGAAAAGGGTAAAAATGTAAAAGAGGTGGTAGTTGTAACAGTGCGGGAATAGTGGAGCTACAGTGTATGAACAGTGGTCGCTACCTACTTTGACAGTGGGGGACAAGAGCATTTAATGCCCGTCGCCGTCGACCCCAAAAGCGCCCGCCCTTGCGTCTCCGCTCGCCACGGCGATGGCTTCACCACCGTGGAGTGCCACCGTGTCCCCCAGGCTGCACAGCCATCCGCCACGCGTCCCTAGAATGGCCCCAGCGCGACGCGTGGTTCGATGAGCTGGAGCGCGGGCTCACAGCACAACTCTCCCCGGCAAGCACCTTGCCGGGGTCTTGACCTTGCCGGGTCCGGGAGCTTGTCGGGCTCTGAAGCTTGTCGCTCCCCGGGCCCCGCCGAGGCGCATGCTGCGCCGAGGCATGTCTTCTGAAATGTGATCTTCTAACCTTCCTGGCAAGCTCCCCTTGCCAGGGCCTTGCGTGAGTGAGGTAATCTTGAGCCTGGAACGGCCTTCCCGGCAAGCTCCACTCGCCGGGGTCTTGGTCTTCTGTCTTATATACTTTGTTTTTGAATGGTTTTATATGGAGCAGGAAGGTCTCCGGCAAGCGTGTGGTAGGCCCTGCCGCGGGAAGCTGCTACCGTCCGTGCACAAGTTGGGGTACTGAGGTACCCCTACCTTAGTACACCGACACATAGTATAACGACGAGACAATGCATCAGCAATAACATTTTCTTTTCCCTTCTTGTGTTTAATAACATAAGGGAAAGTCTCTATGAATTCAACCCATTTAGCATGTCTACGGTTCAGTTTTGCTTGACTTTTAATGTGCTTTAAAGATTCATGATTAGAATGTATAACAAATTCTTTGGGCCATAAATAATGTTGCCATGTCTCCAAAGTCCGAACAAGAGCATATAATTCCTTATCATAAGTAGAATAATTCAGACTATGCCCACTCAATTTTTCAGAAAAATATGCAACAGGTTTACCATCTTGTAATAACACACCTCCTAACCCAATTCCACTAGCATCACATTCAAGCTCAAAAGTCTTATTAAAATCAGGAAGTTGGAGTAAAGGAGCATGTGTCAACTTATCTTTCAATACCGTGAATGCTTCTTCCTGTGCAGTACCCCAAACAAAAGGCACATCCTTCTTTGTAAGCTCATTGAGAGGTGCAGCAATGGTGCTGAAATCTCTCACAAAACGCCGATAGAATCCAGCGAGGCCAAGGAAACTCCTCACGTGTGTGACCGTTTTGGGCTGCGGCCAACTCTCAATAGCTTCAATCTTGGCTTTATCAACCTCAATTCCCTGTGGAGTAACAACATAGCCAAGAAAAGATACTCGGTCGGTGCAAAAGGTGCACTTTCCAAGGTTACCAAATAAACGTGCATCACGTAGAGCAATAAAAACAGTACGTAAATGTTCCAAATGTTCCTCCAAAGATCTGCTAAAAATCAATATATCATCAAAGTATACTACCACAAATCGTCCAATGAAAGCACGTAAAACTTCATTCATTAATCTCATGAAAGTACTAGGTGCATTAGTTAACCCAAAAGGCATGACTAACCCTTGCGCATGCCATCATCTCCATGCTTGATCTTGCTCCAATGTTCATCCTTCTTGTCCAAGCTAGGCCCTTCATTTGTAAGCAAGACAAATGTATCCAATTTAGGCAGCATCATATTCTCATGAACATTAGATTCATTACCAAGAAACGAAAGTACCTGGTAATTTAATTGGCGTGCGCGAGCTCTAGTAATTGGTCCTGTATATGTGTCAGTTGGAGCTGTGGGTGTAACCTTGTTAGTGATGTCCTCATCATCCTCCCCTTCTTGAATTGAAGTCGTCCTCGACGGAAGCTCATCTTCCTCACCCAAGTAAGGCTTCAAATCTGCAATGTTAAATGTGGGACTAACCCCAAAATCTGCAGGCAGCTCAAGTTTATATGCATTATCATTTATTTTCTCTAACACCTTGAAAGGACCATCAGCACGTGGCATTAGCTTTGACTTGCGCAAATTAGGAAACCTATCCTTACGTAAATGTAACCAAACAAGATCTCCAGGTGCAAAGACAACACGTTTTCTACCCTTATCTCCAACAAGTTTATATTTAGCATTCATGCGCTCAATATTTTCCTTAGTTAACTCATGCATTTTTAAGATCAATTCAGCACGTTGTTTAGCATCAAAATTAACCTTCTCCGAAGATGGAAGAGGCAACAAATCAATAGGTGCACGAGGTAGGAAACCATAGACAATTTCAAAAGGGCACATCTTAGTAGTAGAATGCAACGAACGATTATAAGCAAATTCAATATGAGGCAAGCATTCTTCCCACATTTTCTTATTATTCTTCAAAACAGCCCTAAGCATAGTAGACAAAGTTCTGTTGACTACTTCAGTTTGTCCATCAGTTTGGGGGTGACAAGTAGTACTAAAAAGCAGTTTAGTCCCCAACTTAGCCCATAAACATCTCCAAAAGTGGCTAAGAAATTTAGTATCACGATCTGAAACAATACTATTTGGCACACCATGTAAGCGAATAATTTCACGAAAGAACAAATCAGCAACATTAGCAGCATCATCGCTTTTATGACATGGTATAAAGTGTGCCATCTTCGAGAACCTATCCACGACAACAAATATGCTATCCCTCCCCTTCTTTGTTCGAGGTAAACCCAAAGCAAAGTCCATAGATATATCTTCCCAAGGAACACTAGGGACAGGCAAAGGCATATATAAACCATGAGGATTGAGTCGTGACTTAGCTTTTTGACATGTAGTGCAGCGAGCAACAAAACGCTCAACATCCCGTCGCATCTTTGGCCAAAAGAAATGTGTAGCAAGTACGTCCTCCGTCTTCTTCACGCCAAAGTGTCCCATTAATCCTCCTCCATGCGCCTCCTGCAACAACAAAAGACGAACAGAGCTAGCTGGAATGCATAGCTTGTTAGCTCGAAACACAAATCCATCACTAACAACGAACTTGTTCCATGTTCTCCCTTCTTTACAATTCTGCAATACATCTTTAAATTCAGCATCATGCACATATTGATCTTTGATGGTCTCCAAACCAAATATTTTAAAGTCAAGTTGTGAAAGCATAGTATAACGACGAGACAATGCATCAGCAATAACATTTTCTTTTCCCTTCTTGTGTTTAATAACATAAGGGAAAGTCTCTATGAATTCAACCCATTTAGCATGTCTACGGTTCAGTTTTGCTTGACTTTTAATGTGCTTTAAAGATTCATGATCAGAATGTATAACAAATTCTTTGGGCCATAAATAATGTTGCCATGTCTCCAAAGTCCGAACAAGAGCATATAATTCCTTATCATAAGTAGAATAATTCAGACTAGGCCCACTCAATGTTTCAGAAAAATATGCAACAGGTTTACCATCTTGTAATAACACACCTCCTAACCCAATTCCACTAGCATCACATTCAAGCTCAAAAGTCTTATTAAAATCAGGAAGTTGGAGTAAAGGAGCATGTGTCAACTTATCTTTCAATACCGTGAATGCTTCTTCCTGTGCAGTACCCCAAACAAAAGGCACATCCTTCTTTGTAAGCTCATTGAGAGGTGCAGCAATGGTGCTGAAATCTCTCACAAAACGCCGATAGAATCCAGCGAGGCCAAGGAAACTCCTCATGTGTGTGACCGTTTTGGGATGCGGCCAACTCTCAATAGCTTCAATCTTGGCTTTATCAACCTCAATTCCCTGTGGAGTAACAACATAGCCAAGAAAAGATACTCGGTCGGTGCAAAAGGTGCACTTTCCAAGGTTACCAAATAAACGTGCATCACGTAGAGCAATAAAAACAGCACGTAAATGTTCCAAATGTTCCTCCAAAGATCTGCTAAAAATCAATATATCATCAAAGTATACTACCACAAATCGTCCAATGAAAGCACGTAAAACTTCATTCATTAATCTCATGAAAGTACTAGGTGCATTAGTTAACCCAAAAGGCATGACTAACCACTCATATAATCCAAACTTAGTTTTAAATGCTGTTTTCCATTCATCTCCCAATTTCATACGAATTTGATGGTATCCACTACGCAAATCAACTTTGGAGAATATTGTAGAGCCACTCAATTCATCAAGCATATCATCTAGCCTAGGAATAGGATGACGATAACGAATAGTAATATTATTAATGGCTCTACAATCAACACACATACGCGATGTACCATCCTTTTTCGGCACTAGAATAATAGGAACAGCACAAGGACTAAGGTATTCCTGTATATAACCTTTGTCGAGTAGCTCCTGTACTTGACGCATAATCTCCTTCGTCTCTTCTGGATTGGTACGGTATGGTGCGCGGTTGGGTAGCGATGCACCGGGAATTAATTCAATCTGATGCTCAATCCCTCGAATAGGTGGTAATCCCGGTGGCACGTCTTGTGGAAAGACGTCGGCGAACTCCTGTAAAATGTTAGTGACAGCAGGAGGCATAGAGGAAGGCACGTCCTCGAATGAAAATAATGCCTCTTTGCACACAAAACCATAGCAAACAGATTTGCTAAAATCTAGCTCATCAATATCAGATTTGGTGGAAAATAAACATGCACTTGTCAATTTAATTTCAGAAGCAACAGTAGATGGTTTATTATTAGGCTTCATTTGTTGCTCAAATTCTTTTGCCACAATCTGATTTTCACTCTTATTTTTCTCCTGTTTTGCTTTATTAGCTCTATTAATATCATCTTTCAAAATGGAATCAGGAGTCATAGGAAGCAAAGTAATATTTTTATCCTTATGAACAAGAGTATACTGATTGTTTCTACCATGGTGTACAGAATTTTTATCAAATTGCCATGGTCTACCAAGTAATAAGGAACATGCTTGCATAGGTACCACATCACAATCAACATAATCAGCATATGTAGAGATACTAAAATGCACACGAACAGTACGTGTTACCTTAACCTTGCCGCTGTTGTTGAACCATTGGATGTAGTAAGGATGTGGATGTGGTCTTGTGGTGAGAGATAGCTTCTCCACCATCTCCATGCTAGCCAAGTTGTTGCAACTCCCTCCATCTATGATCACGCGAACAGAACGTTCCTTCACAACTCCCTTTGTATGGAACAAATTATGCCTCTGATTTTGCTCACCTTGTGTAACCTGCACACTCAAAACACGTTGAGTAACTAAACATTCATACCTGTCAGCATTTTCAGGAGCCATGTATTGCGTCTCATGATCAGACTCGTCTCCGCCGTGTTCTTCACGTGTAATAAGAGCCAAAGTCTCCTCATCATAGTCACTAGCGGATTCATATCCACCATCCTCAGTAGCAATCATCACACGCTGAGATTTGCAATCTCTCGCAAAATGTCCTCTTCCCTTACAACGACGACAAATAATATCACTGGTGTGCCCTGTTGATGCCATGGAAGAAGAAGAACTCTGTGCAGGCCCAATAGGTGTGCTCTTGGCAGATAATGGTGGTTGTGCCTGCTTCCTTGTATCATGGCTGGAGGTAACAGCTGATGGAGGTGTCGGTGCAGTAGAATGTGAGGAAGTAGAGGATGCACGCGGTGTCCATGATGAAGGTCGTCCTGCAGAAAAGTTAGTCCGCGCCAATGCCTGTCGATCCTGCACTTCACGTTCAGCTTTACAAGCAAGATGGAATAAACGAGTGATAGTAGTATAATCCTTATACTCTAGAATGGTCTGAATCTGATACAGGGTGGAACCCTAATCAGCAGATCTTTCACGAAATGGAGGGGATCCCACGATGAACACGAAGAACACAAAGGGAAACGGGGGAAAACACGAGAGGAAACACACAAGAACAAGTCCAATCACACATCCACTAGACAATCAAACACACAAGATCACACGGTACATGAACAACAAAGGGAAAGATACAAGGTAAAGTTCATCTCCAAGAGGAGGTCTTGAATCCGTGAAGGATCTTCCCGCTAGGGGTCTTGAATCCAAGGTGGATCTTCTCCGTAGAGGGGCCGCGGTCTCTCTCGTGGAGTAGATCCGGGATGGATGAGCAAAGCTCTATCTCTCATATGAGCTAAACCATTGCTAACCCTAAAATGGTGGAGGTGGAGGAGTATATATAGTCTAGGGGCATGAAGGGGTAAGTGAGGGGCGAAACGAGTACATGGGCATCGGCCCGGATACATGCACGCAGGCAAGGCCGGATGTCCGGGCTGGCAGCCGGATGTCCGGGGCTTCGGGGCGAGCCGGATGTCCGGGGTTACGGCCGGATGTCCGGGCTGGCTCGGTCCAGCTTCTGTGAAGGAGGGCCCGGATTTCCGGGAGGAGTGCCGGATGTCCGGCTGTTGCGGAAGCGCCGGATGTCCGGCCTTTGGCCCGGATGTCCGGCCGCTGTAGTATCAGCAGCTCCGTCTTCTTCCGTCTTCTCTTCCAAGCTTCCCTCGCAGATGGTGTAGGTGATCCTTGGCGCTTGCACTCCTCCTCGCCATCCGTGAAGCTCCGACAATACCTATGCATGCACACGAGAGGAGTGTCAAGTAGTATACCATCCTCGAAGGGGTCAAGTGAACACGTGTAAAGGAGATGATTCACCTTTATGTATGAGAAATAGAGGTCACACGTGTCACTTCCCAAGCAGACTCTTGACATGGTGATGTCCATAGGATACACCGTATCACAAAGTAATATTTTTATCCTTATGAACAAGAGTATACTGATTGTTTCTACCATGGTGTACAGAATTTTTATCAAATTGCCATGGTCTACCAAGTAATAAGGAACATGCTTGCATAGGTACCACATCACAATCAACATAATCAGCATATGTAGAGATACTAAAATGCACACGAACAGTACGTGTTACCTTAACCTTGCCGCTGTTGTTGAACCATTGGATGTAGTAAGGATGTGGATGTGGTCTTGTGGTGAGAGATAGCTTCTCCACCATCTCCATGCTAGCCAAGTTGTTGCAACTCCCTCCATCTATGATCACGCGAACAGAACGTTCCTTCACAACTCCCTTTGTATGGAACAAATTATGCCTCTGATTTTGCTCAGCTTGTGTAACCTGCACACTCAAAACACGTTGAGCAACTAAACATTCATACCTGTCAGCATCTTCAGGAGCCATGTATTGCGTCTCATGATCAGAATCTTCTCCACCGTGTTCTTCACGTGTAATAAGAGCCAAAGTCTCCTCATCATAGTCACTAGCGGATTCATATCCACCATCCTCAGTAGCAATCATCACGCGCTGAGATTTGCAATCTCTCGCAAAATGTCCTCTTCCCTTACAACGACGACAAATAATATCACTAGTGTGCCCTGTTGATGCCATGGAAGAAGAAGAACTCTGTGCAGGCCCAATAGGTGTGCTCTTGGCAGATAATGGAGGTTGTGCCTGCTTCCTTGTATCACGGTTGGAGTTAACAGCTGATGGAGGTGTCGGTGCAGTAGAATGTGTGGAAGTAGAGGATGCACGCGGTGTCCATGATGAAGGTCGACCTGCAGAAAAGTTAGTCCGCGCCAATGCCTGTCGATCCTGCACTTCACGTTCAGCTTTACAAGCAAGATGGAATAAACGAGTGATATTAGTATAATCCTTATACTCTAGAATGGTCTGAATCTCTCTATTTAATCCACCCATAAAACGTGCAAGCATAGCTTCATTCTCCTCAACAATACCACATCTAATCAGGCCAGTTTGTAATTGCTGATAATATTCTTCTACAGAATTTTTTCCTTGTCTTAAGCGCTGCAGTTTTTGAAGTAATTCACGTTGATAATATGGTGGAACCCAACGAGTACGCATAGCAGTTTTCAAAGCAGTCCAAGTAGCTGGAGTAGGATATAATCTACAATGTTCAGACCACCAAACACATGCAAAACTAGTGAAAGCACAAACAGCAGCGGGAACACGTCTCTCCTCGGGATAGTTTAAACATGTAAAACGTTGTTCAGTTTGTAACTCCCAAGTAAGATATATATCAGGAACATATCTACCCTCAAATGGTGGAATATTCAATTTCAGTTTAGGAAGATGGTCATGTACCTCAGGTGGTGGTGCAGCCCTACCGTTGCGATGATATGCATGAGGACGACCTGGTGGTGGTGGTGCTGGTTGTTGGACGTGGTTCTGATTTTGGTCAACCTCATCCTCGTAATGGTCCTCCACCTCTGTAGTAGCAGCAGGAGCTACAGAAACATCAACAGCAGCAACAGAAGCTTGACCAGTCTCAAGGGGAACGCGCTGTGCTCGTCCCACTTGATTCGGAAGTCGGCGTTGTTGTTGTTGTTGTTGTTGTTGTTGAAGAGGTGGGACAGCTGCAGCAGCCGGTGGTGGTGGCAAACGCGCAAGCAATTCAGCAAACTTGTTATCCAGCTTTGTTTCAAACGTCTTCTCCATGCCATCTATCTTCTCCATGGCCTCGTCCAATGTGTTTAGCACATCTTGCACCTGTACACTCATCATTTCCTGAAACTTATCATGAAGCTCCTTGTTCGTCAAGTTCTCCCAGTCTGATGAGGACATCAATAACAAGGTTACACCCACAGCTCCAACTGACACATATACAGGACCAATTACTAGAGCTCGCGCACGCCAATTAAATTACCAGGTACTTTCGTTTCTTGGTAATGAATCTAATGTTCATGAGAATATGATGCTGCCTAAATTGGATACATTTGTCTTGCTTACAAATGAAGGGCCTAGCTTGGACAAGAAGGATGAACATTGGAGCAAGATCAAGCATGGAGATGATGGCATGCGCAAGGGGGACAAGAATGGAGTTACAATGGATGATTTCAGGACTTTGAAGCCACCATAATGAGTGCGAGAAGCCTTGGACGAAATATACAAGATGCCACTTCATAAATTTCGTCCAGAGGCTATTTTAGGTGCTGCGTCACCTTATTATTGGGCCAGGCCCATGTAATTTCGAAATACTTGAGGATAGGCTGTTTTTAGAGTCCGTATGTGTGGGGAAACAAGAGTTAGGGTTGGTTTCGGACCCCTCCACCAAGGGCCACGAAATTCCCCCCTCTTTCCCTCATATATACAGCCCTTAGGGCGTCGTTTAGACTTTGGGTTTTGTTTAGATTAAAAGTTCGCCATAGCTGCAACTTCGCGTACTTCGTTTGTGTTCAACGACCAGACCAAGGCGTCACAGAACCCCACCTTGATCAATAAAGCTTTCCTCTTATATTCGCAATATCCAGATTGCAATCTTAGTTTCTTGCTTGTTCTTCGTTTGCCTGCAGGAAACAGACCTTCGTGGTCAGGTTGATCGTGCTCCGGCGTGGTCAACAACCTCTCGGAGTTGGTTTAGCGATTGCTAAGGCGCGACGTCTTCGCACGTTCGTAGTCGGATCGTCAAAGTCGACTTCCTCCAAAACGATAACCACCATCTCATCGAAAGACGGGACACCTTTGCCTCTATCAGCGTCTCATGATCAGAATCGTCTCCACCGTGTTCTTCACATGTAATAAGAGCCAAAGTTTCCTCATCATAGTCACTAGCGGATTCATATCCACCATCCTCAGTAGCAATCATCACACGCTGAGATTTGCAATCTCTCGCAAAATGTCCTCTTCCCTTACAACGACGACAAATAATATCACTGGTGTGCCCTGTTGATGCCATGGAAGAAGAAGAACTCTGTGCAGGCCCAATAGGTGTGCTCTTGGCAGATAATGGTGGTTGTGCCTGCTTCCTTGTATCACGGCTGGAGGTAACAGCTGATGGAGGTGTCGGTGCAGTAGAATGTGTGGAAGTAGAGGATGCACGCGGTGTCCATGATGAAGGTCGACCTGCAGAAAAGTTAGTCCGCGCCAATGCCTATCGATCCTGCACTTCACGTTCAGCTTTACAAGCAAGATGGAATAAACGAGTGATATTAGTATAATCCTTATACTCTAGAATGGTCTGAATCTCTCTATTTAATCCACCCATAAAACGTGCAAGCATAGCTTCATTCTCCTCAACAATACCACATCTAATCAGGCCAGTTTGTAATTGCTGATAATATTCTTCTACAGAATTTTTTCCTTGTCTTAAGCGCTGCAGTTTTTGAAGTAATTCACGTTGATAATATGGTTGAACCCAACGAGTACGCATAGCAGTTTTCAAAGCAGTCCAAGTAGCTGGAGTAGGATATAATCTACAATGTTCAGACCACCAAACACATGCAAAACTAGTGAAAGCACAAACAGCAGCAGGAACACGTCTCTCCTCGGGATAGTTTAAACATGTAAAACGTTGTTCAGTTTGTAACTCCCAAGTAAGATATATATCAGGAACATATCTACCCTCAAATGGTGGAATATTCAATTTCAGTTTAGGAAGATGGTCATGTACCTCAGGTGGTGGTGCAGCCCTACCGTTGCGATGATATGCATGAGGACGACCTGGTGGTGGTGGTGCTGGTTGTTGCACGTAGTTCTGATTTTGGTCAACCTCATCCTCGTAATGGTCCTCCATCTCTGCAGTAGCAGCAGGAGCTACAGAAACATCAACAGCAGCACCAGAAGCTTGACCAGTCTCAAGGGGAACGCGTTGTGCTCGTCCCACTTGATTCGGAAGGCGCCGTTGTTGTTGTTGTTGTTGTTGTTGTTGTTGTTGTTGTTGTTGTTGTTGTTGTTGAAGAGGTGGGACAGCTGCAGCAGCCGGTGGTGGTGGAAAACGCGCAAGCAATTCAGCAAACTTGTTATCGAGCTTTGTATCAAACGTCTTTTCCATGCCATCTATCTTCTCCATGGCCTTGTCAAATCTGTTTAGCACATCTTGCACCTGTTCACTCATCATTTGCTGAAACTTATCATGAAGCTCCTTGTTCGTCAGGTTCTCCCAGTCAGTCTCGTCGACTTGTGATCCTGGCATGGTTAGCAGCAATAGAAACACACAAGAATATGATCCTACAGACTACTAACAAGTGGTGGTGGTGGCGGGTGTCACAAATCCGTCAAGCAAATCTCAAATTCTTACCAGTTCTTACCCAGCAGCAGGTGGTGATCGGCAACCGATGTAGTCAAAACTCTCAAAGCTTGGATAGAGCGATTACCAGGGAGAGTCAAACGCACGATGTAGATGTATGTGGAGCTGGGAAGGCTTATAATATGGTAGCAAAAAGGGTCAGCAATAATCAATTCAGAGATGCAAAGCTGAATAAACGCTCAACGACGGTATTGTGCTGGTCCTAGGCTAGACCGTACTAGAGACGTGAGCCTAGAACACTAACAAAATCACGGCGCTGCACGTAATCAAGGGGAAAGCACACTCTGAAAAAAAAAATCGCCTCTTTTTTTTTGCG
>LR738715.1:172801274-172822675 GCA_902687465.1 Secale cereale
GCTGCTATTTTTTTTTTTTTGCCGAAAATCACTATAATGGCGAGTGTCTCAAAACACTTCCCAAGTCAAACTAAGATGATAGGCACGAATTTTTTTTGACGAATTTTTTTTTCGGAATCAGGGCAGCGACGACGAAAAAGTGCGGTAAAAAATCAGTATGGTGGCACGTGTCTCAAAAGACTCAGAAAAGCCCAAAAATAGGATAGGGAAAAAATATTTTCACCTGTCGAAATTTTGGCCTAAAAACTGCCCGGAGGTCTCGAGACTTTTTTTTTCGAGACCTACGCAGGCAAGGAAACACAAATCCGAAACCTAGATGGATTTCGAGAACAAACCTAATATGAAAAGAACTCGGATTGGTGGTGGATATATGGTGGTAGGATATGGCAGCGGTGGTGGTATATGGATACGGATTGGTGGTGGTATATGGATACGGATCGGTGGTGGTATGTGGTAGTAGCGATGAAGATGTTGCGGCGGCGGCGTGACAACTTATGACCAGAACTCGAAACTCTAAAAGACTAGACGCTAAGACCAGCAACTTGACACGACGATGCAACCGCAAATTCAACTAAGCAAACACGGAAAAGATTATGCAATGGCTCAGACTGGTTCGGATATGATGAACTAACCCTAATTTTTTTTTGGCTTTTTCGTGGACTGTAGGTATGAAGAACAGACTCGATCTAATCTACGAAAAACTGTAAAATCTCACCGAGCAACCTGGAAATCTGATACCACTTGATAGAGGCAAAGGTGTCCCGTCTTTCGATGAGATGGTGGCTATCGTTTGGATGAAGTCGACTTTGACGATCCGACTACGAACGTGCGTGGACGTCGCGCCTTAGCAATCGCTAAACCAACTCCGAGAGGTTATTGACCACGCCGGAGCACGATCAACCTGACCACGAAGGTCTATTTCCTGCAGGCAAACGAAGAACAAGCAAGAAACTAAGATTGCAATCTGGATATTGCGAATATAAGAGGAAAGCTTTATTGATCAAGGTGGGGTTCTGTGACGCCTTGGTCTGGTCGTTGAACACAAACGAAGTACGCGAAGTTGCAGCTATGGCGAACTTTTAATCTAAACAAAACCCGAAGTCTAAACGACGCCCTAAGGGCTGTATATATGAGGGAAAGAGGGGGGAATTTCGTGGCCCTTGGTGGAGGGGTCCGAAACCAACCCTAACTCTTGTTTCCCCACACATACGGACTCTAAAAATAGCCTATACTCAAGTATTTCGAAATTACATGGGCCTGGCCCAATAATAAGGTGACGCAGCACCTATAATAGCCTCTGGACGAAATTTATGAAGTGGCATCTTGTATATTTCGTCCAAGGCTTCTCGCACTCATTATGGTGGCTTCAAAGTCCTGAAATCATCAATTGAAACTCCATGATCTCCATGCTTGATCTTGCTCCAATGTTCATCCTTCTTGTCCAAGCTAGGCCCTTCATTTGTAAGCAAGACAAATGTATCCAATTTAGGCAGCATCATATTCTCATGAACATTAGATTCATTACCAAGAAACGAAAGTACCTGGTAATTTAATTGGCGTGCGCGAGCTCTAGTAATTGGTCCTGTATATGTGTCAGCTGGAGCTGTGGGTGTAACCTTGTTAGTGATGTCCTCATCAAATTCTCAAGCCTATCTTAATGGCAGTATAGAAAGAGCTTGTTGGGAGGCAACCCAATTTTATATTTTTTTTTCTTTTTGCTTCTGTTTAGGAATAAATATTGCATCTAGCTTCTGTTTAGATGTGTTTTTGTGTTTTAATTAGTGTTTGTGACAAGTAGAACCTTTGGGAAGACTTGTGTGAAGTTTATATGATCTTGCTGTGAAAAACAGAATTGTTAGCGCTTGCTAGAATGGTCACCATATTTTACTGGAGTGTGCTATTTAGTTGATTCTTTTTGCAGATGATTAATAGACAAATTCCTCACGTTTACAAATTTATTTCAATTTTTTGGAGTTACAGAAGTATGCGAAAACTGTAGATTACTACAAATTGTTCTGTTTTTTACAGATTCTGTTTTTCGTGTGTTGTTTGCTTATTTCAATGCATCTATGAGTAGTATTGGGAAGTATGAACCATAGAGAAGTTGGAATACAGTAGGTTTAACACCAATATAAACAAAGAATGAATTCATTGCAGTACCTTTGAGTATTGGTTTGTTTTCTTATAGTAGCGGAGCTCACGAGATTTTTGTCTAAGTTTTGTGTTGTGAAGTTTTCAAGTTGTGAGTATTGCTTTGATAGACTATGGAATAAAGAGTGGTAAGAGCCTAAGCTTGGGGATGCCCAAGGCACCCCAAGGTAAAATTCAAGGACAACCAAAATCCTAATCTTGGGGATGCCCCGGGAAGGCATCCCCTCTTTCGTCTTCATCCATCGGTAACTATACTCGGAGCTATATTTTATTCACCACATGATATGTGTTTTACTTGGAGCGTCTTGTATCATTTGAGTCTTTACTTGTTAGTTTGCCACAATTATCCTTGCTGGACACACCTATTTGAGAGAGTTAAGTATGGCCTAGGAATTGATAGAACACTCTATGTGCTTCACTTATATCTTTTGAGTTGAATAGTTTTTGCTCTAGTGCTTCACTTATATCTTTTAGAGCACGGTGGTGATTATATTTTGTAGAAATTGTTGATCTCTCATGCTTCACATAAATCCTTTTGAGAGTCTATTAAAACAGCATGGTAATGTGTTTGGGCTATAAAACTAGCCTTCACATGATAGACATCCAATATCAATGTAGTAAAAACTTTCACACTAAGTGCATTGAATATGATGAGAAGTTGGATGCTTGATAATTATTTTGAGATATGAGGATAGTGATATTAGAGTCATGCTAGTGGAGTTATTATGAAATTGAGAAATACTTGTGTTAAGGTTAGTGATTCCCGTAGCATGCACGTATGGTGAACCGCTATGTGACGAAGTTAGAGCATGAGGTATTTGTAAAGTGTCAACCTTTGTGTGGAGGTTGGGAGCGCGCGATGGTTAACTCCTACTAACCTCCCCCCTAGGAGCATGCGTTGATTGCTTTGTTTTGATGACTCGTAGATTTTTGCAATAAGTATATGAGTTCTTATGACTAATGTTGAGTCCATGGATTATACACACTCTCACCCTTCCACTATTGCTAGCCTCTCTTGTACCGCGCAACTTTCGCCGGTACCATACACCCACCATATATCCTTCCCCAAAACAGCCACCATATATTTTCCTCAAAACAGCCACCATACCTACCTATCATGGCATTTCCATAGCCGTTCCGAGATATATTGCCATGCAACTTTCCACCGTTCCGTTCGTATGACACGCTTCATATTGTCATATTGCCATGCATGATCATGTAGTTGACATCGTATTTGTGGCAAAGCCACCATGCATAATTTTTCATACATGTCACTCCTGATTCATTGCACATCCCGGTACACCGCCGGAGGCATTCATATAGAGTCATACTTTGTTCTAGTATCGAGTTGTAATATCGATTTGTAATTCAATGAAAGTGTGATGATCATCATTATTAGTGTTGGGGAACGTAGTATTTCAAAAATTTCCTACGATCACGAAAGATCTATCTACTAGATGCATAGCAACGAGAGGGGAGAGAGTGTCGACGTACCCTCGTAGACCGGAAGGAGAAGCGTCTAGTGACGCGTATGATGTAGTCGAACTTCTTCGCGATCCAACCGATCAAGCACCGAACGTATGGCACCTACGCGTTCAGCACACGTTCAGCTTGATGACGTCCCACGAACTCTTGATCCAGCAGAGCTTCACGGGAGAGTTTCGTCAGCACGACGGCGTGGTGATGGAGATGATGAAGCTACCGGCGCAGGGCTTCGCCTAAGCACTGCAACGGTATGACCGAGGTGTGTTTCTGTGGAGGGGGGCACCGCACACGATTGGGAGAGATCAACTGACCAACTTGTGTGTGTTTACGGGGTGCCCCCACCCCCGTATATAAAGGAGTGGAGGAGGGGAAGGGTCGGCCCTCTACTATGGCGCGCCCTGGGGAGTCCTACTCCCACCGGGAGTAGGATTCCCCCTTTCCTAGTAGAACTAGGAGCCCTTCCAAGTAGTAGGAGTAGGCGAGAAGGAAAGGGAAAAGAGAAGAGACGGAAGGAGGGGGCGCAGCCCCTCCCCCTAGTCCAATTCGGACTAAGCCTTGGGGGCGCAGCCTCCTCTCTCTCTCTCTCTCTCTTTCCCCTAAAGCCCAATAAGGCCCATATACTCCCCGGTGAATTCCCGTAACTCTCCGGTACTCCGAAAAATACCCGAATCACTCGGAACCTTTCCGATGTCCGAATATAGTCGTCCAATATATTCATGTTTACGTCTCGACCATTTCGAGACTCCTCGTCATGTCCCCGATCTCATACGAGACTCCGAACTACCTTCGGTACATCAAAACTCATAAACTCATAAAATCGATCGTCATCAAACGTTAAGCGTGCGGACCCTACGGGTTCGAGAACTATGTAAACATGACCGAGACACATTTTCGGTCAATAACCAATAGCGGAACCTGGATGCTCATATTGGCTCCTACATATTCTACGAAGATCTTTATCGGTCAAACCGCATAACAACATACGTTGTTCCCTTTGTCATCGGTATGTTATTTGCCCGAGATTCGATCGTCGGTATCTCAATACCTAGTTCAATCTCATTACCGGCAAGTCTCTTTACTCGTTCCATAATACATCATCTCATGACTAACTCATTAGTCATTTGTTTGCAAGGCTTATTATGATGTGTATTACCGAGAGGGCCCAGAGATACCTCTCCGACACTCGGAGTGACAAATCCTATTCTTGATCTATGACAACACCACGAACACCTTCGGAGACACCTGTAGAGCATCTTTATAATCACCCAGTTATGTTGTGACGTTTGATAGCACACAAGGTGTTCCTCCGGTATTCGGCAGTTGCATAATCTCATAGTCATGGGAACATGTATAAGTCATGAAGAAAGCAATAGCAGTAAAACTAAACGATCATAGTGCTAAGCTAACGGATGGGTCTTGTCCATCACATCATTCTCATAATGATGTGATCCCATTGATCAAATGACAACTCATGTCTATGGCTAGGAAACATAACCATCTTTGATCAATGAGCTAGTCTAGTAGAGGCATACTAGGGACACTCTGTTTTGTCTATGTATTCACACATGTACTTAGTTTCCAGTTAATACAATTCTAGCATAAATAATAAACATTTATCATTACATAAGGAAATAAATAATAACTTTTATTGCCTCTAGGGCATATTTCGTTCAGCCTCCCACTTGCACTAGAGTCAATAGTCTAGATCACATCATCATGTGATTAACACCAATAGTTCACATCACCATGTGACTAACACCCATAGTTCTCATCGCCATGTGACGACTACCCAGAGGGTTTACTAGAGTCAACAATCTAGTTCACATCATCATGTGATTAACACCCAAAGAGTAATAAGGTGTGATCATGTTCTGCTTCATGAGAGAAGTTTAGTCAGCGGGTCTGTTACATTCAGATCCGTATGTATTTTGCAAATTTCTATGTCTACAATGATCTGCTTGGAACTACTCTAGCTAATTGCTCCCACTTTTAATACGTATCCAGATTGATACTTAGAGTCATCTGGATTAGTGTCAAAGCTTGCATCGGCGTAACTCTTTATGGCGAACTCTTTATCACCTCCATAATCAAGAAACATTTCCTTAGTCATCCAGTAATTAAGGACAATTTTGACCGCTGTCCAGTGATCTACTCCTGGATCACTGTTGTACCTCCTTGTCAAACTCATGGCAAGGTACACAACAGGTTTGGCACACAACATGGCATACTTTATAGAACCTATGACTGAGGCATAGGGAATGACTTTCATTCTTTCTCTATCTTCTGCCGTGGTCGGGTTTTATGTCTTACTCAACTTCATACCTTGCAACACAGGCAAGAACTCTTTCTTTGATTGTTCCATTTTGAACTACTTCAAAACTTGTCAAGGTATGTACTCACTGAAAAAACTTATCAAGCGTCTTGATCTATCTCTATAGATCTTGATGCTCAATATGTAAGTAGCTTCACCGAGGTCTTTCTTTGAAAAAACTCCTTTTAAACACTCCTTTATGCTTTCCAGAAAATTCTACATCATTTTTGATCGACAATATGTCATCCACATATAATATTAGAAATGCTACAAAGCTCCCACTCACTTTCTTGTAAATACATGCTTCACCGCAAGTCTGTATAAAACTATATGCTTTGATCAACTTATCAAAGCGTATATTCCAACTCTGAGATGCTTGCACCAGTCCATAGATGGATTGCTGGAGCTTGCATATTTTGTTAGCACCTTTACGATTGACAAAACCTTCTGGCTGCATCATATACAACTCTTCTTTAATGCAGTTTTGTTATCCATTTGCCAGATTTCATAAAATGCGGCAATTTCTAACACGATTCGGACAGACTTAAGCATCGCTACGGGTGAGAAAGTCTCATCGTAGTCAACTCCTTGAACTTGTCGAAAACCTTTCGCAACAAGTCGAGCTTTGTAAATAGTAACATTACCGTCGGCGTCGGTCTTCCTCTTGAAGATCCATTTATTTTCAATGGCTTGCCGATCATCGGGCAAGTCAACCAAAGTCCACACTTTGTTCTCATACATGGATCCCATCTCAGATTTCATGGCCTCAAGCCATTTTGTGGAATTTGGGCTCATCATCGCTTCCTCATAGTTCGTAGGTTCATCATGGTCTAGTAACATGACTTACAGAACTGGGTTGCCGTACCACTCTGGTGCGGTACCTACTCTGGTTGATCTACGAAGTTTAGCAGAAACTTGATCTGAAGTTTCATGATCATCATCATTAGCTTCCTCACTAATTGGTGTAGGAATCACTGGAACTATTTTCTGTGATGTACTACTTTCCAATTTGGGAGAAGGTACAATTACCTCATCAAGTTAACTTTCCTCCCACTCACTTCTTTCGAGAGAAACTCCTTCTCTAGAAAGGATCCATTCTTAGCAGCGAATATCTTGCCTTCGGATCTGTGATAGAAGGTGTACCCAACAGTCTCCTTTGGGTATCCTATGAAGACACATTTCTCCGACTTGGGTTCAAGCTTATCAGGTTGAAGCTTTTTCACATAAGCATCGCAGCCCCAAACTTTAAGAAACGACAACTTTGGTTTCTTGCCAAACCACAGTTCATAAGGTGTCGTCTCAATGGATTTAGATGTTGCCCTATTTAATGTGAATGCAGCTGTCTCTGATGCATAACCCAAAACAATAGTGGTAAATCGGTAAGAGGCATCATAGACCGCACCATATCTAATAAAGTATGGTTAAGACGTTCAGACACACCATTATGCTGTGGTGTTCCGGGTGGCGTGAGTTGTGAAACTATTCCACATTGTTTCAAATGAAGACCAAACTTGTAACTTAAATATTCACCTCCACCATCAGATCGTAGAAACTTTATTTTCTTGTTACAATGATTCTCTACTTCACTCTGAAATTCTTTGAACTTCTCAAATGTTTCAGACTTGTGTTTCATCAAGTAGATATACCCATATCTACTTAAATCATCAGTGAAGGTCATAAAATAACGATAGCCGCCGCGAGCTTCAACACTCATCGATCCACATACATCAGTATGTATGATTTCCAACAAATTTGTTGCTCGCTCCATTGTTCTAGAGAACGGAGTTTTAGTCATCTTGCCCACGAGGCATGGTTTGCAAGCACCAAGTGATTCATAATCAAGTGGTTCCAAAAGTCCATCACTATGGAGTTTTGCTTGATGGCTTCTCGCCCCTCGTTGGTTACCCCAAGTGGAAGGTTTGAGATGTAGCGTAGTGGTAGTTTTCCCTTGGCAAAGATACCAAGGATCGAATCCCGTGAGACTCCAAGGGTCGACAAGAAGGTGTCAATAGCGCCAGAGACTTTTGTTTGACAGGACCTGCACACAGATACAAATAACTTTGCTCCCAACGAGTACAGAGAGGTTGTCAATCCCTCTGGTCTTGTCGTTTACAAAGGATCAAACGCAAGAGATAATAGTGATAGGTATGACTGCAACTAGTAAATAAGAACAAGAAGTAAATAGCGGGTGTGATCAGTGATGGTAATATGGACCGGGGTTCCATGATGTTCACTAGTGATGTCTCTCTCCCAAAAGACGATAAAACAGCTAAGCGAGGTAAACAAATTACAGCTGGGCAATTGACAGGATTATGTGCGCAAACCAATGCTAACTATGCTGCAAAGAAAGGTAGAGGCTCAAAAGCATGGGCGGTACGCCAAGGCAAGTAGACCGAAATCCATCTGCATCTACTACTAATCATCCACCTTGAGATATCTATCCAGAACATCTCGCTGGTATTAAGTTGCGAGTCCCACCAATAGTGTAAACTCAAAGCAACAGACAACTGCATTAATAGAACTTTGCGTAAAGTAAACAATCCTTGCACCCGCAAGTACAAGCACCGTTGTTTTCCCCCTTGTGGCAACAGCACATCCCCTAGACTCATGTTTCTGTCACTCAAGCTAGTCATCGAGGGGCATGAACCCACAATCAAGCATAACGTTCCTTCTTGGAGTTACTACCTACTACTTGGCCAAAGCAATAAACAGCAACGGAGAACATGCAAGAATTACTCAAGAACATAAATATAAAAGAGGTGAATCAAATATATTACTCACACACAATCTGAACATAATCTCATAATCCATCGGATTCCAGCAAACTCAGCATAGCAACAGCATAAAGATTACATATGTGCCTCGACCATGTAGGGCAGCTCACGAGGTCTAATCGGTGAAGAACAAAGAGGGGAGGAGAACATCACATAGCTACTGGTCATGGAACCATGGTCCAAGGGGGACTACTCACAACTCATCCGGGAAGCGTCCATGGTGGTGGAGAAGCTCCCGGTGGTGGTTCTCCCCTCCGGCAGGGTGCCGGGAAGAGTTCTCCTGGTGCTCCCGATCTTGGAAGCGCGGCGGCGGCGGAACAGAGATGAGATCGCGAAAAAGGGTTCCGTCCTCGAGGGTTTCGGGACGCGGTGTAAATATATGCCAAAGGGGGTCACCAGAGGAGGTAAGGGGGGGCCAGGCGCCCCCCCGGCGCGGCCAGGAGGGGGGCTGCGTGGGCAGGCCGCCTGGGCTGCCCCTTGCTCCCCTATGGCCCCACTTCTGGCGCGTGGAAGCTTCCGGAGTGCTGATTTTTTATATATTTTTCCTCGAATTTTTCTGGCAATTTAAGTAATGGGAAAACCTGAAATAGAAAAACAGCAGAAAACAGAAACTGACACTGGGGTGCACTGAGTTATTAGGTTAGTCCAAATATGATCAAAAGTGTATGGAAGTGCATAAATATCATAGCAATATCACACAAAAGAGGCATGGAGCAAGCAGAAATTATAGATACGTTTTGGACGTATCAACATCCCCAAGCTTAATTCCTGCTCGTCCTCGAGTAGGTAAATGATAACAAGCATAATTTCTATGGTGACATGCTACCAAAGAATCTTTCACAGTCACATGACAAATGCTTACTGAGATAATGAATCTTTAGTAATTAAGTTGCCTCATGAGAATATCACAAAGAACTGAAAGTTTTACAATATGATACTGAAACACCCAATAGATTTGTAGTGAGCATGGTGTGCAACATGACAAAGTGATACCTCGCTTGCCCCCTTTAGTGAAGCAAAACATAAATGCAGGAGCACCTCCGAAGTTTAAGTGACGACTAGATACAATGATTTCAGAATAAGCGATATCATAATCATGCAGAAGACAATGGTACTTTGGGACAATGCACATTACACTCAGAATGACAATCATGCTCTCAATATTTGGTGCTTTGAAGAAAGAAGGTGGAGACTCTCGAATCGTGGATTTTGATGGCAAGGTTGAATACCCGTGGTTGGAAGCAAAGACTAAACATGTACCAGAGCTCTTGGTTTTTAATAACAGAGGTAAAAATGATTTTTGGGAGATGCATATTTCGTCAACGAATGCTAGTAGATAACTCAATTACTTCTTGAGCTGGACAAGTTTCGAGGAACGGCTCCCGCACGGGGACGATCACATCCCCTTAATCTCCTTTGTTTATCACTGCCAAAAGTTTTCTGATTTCTCATGAACAAAGCGTGAAGGAGGGTTTGTTTGTTGTATTTTTTTATGAGCCGGGAGCACTCTTGCCAGTTCCTTCTCGTATTAGGGGTTTACAGATTAGACATGCAATCCCGGGGTAAAACTTGTCCAACTTAAAAAGATCATGAATTAACTACTACTTCCTCATGAGCTAAAACAGAGGCACAAAAGAAAAATGCTTTTGAATAATTTTGAGATGGTACAAGAAAGTCTTCGTTAGGAATGGCAAGTAAATACCATATATAGGAAGGTATGGTGGACTCATATGGCATAACTGGTTTCAAGGATTTTGGATGCACAAGCAGTCAATCCGCTTAGTACAGGTGAAGGCTAGCAAAAGACTGGGAGCGACCAACTAAGAGAGCAATGACGGCCATAATCATGCAGAGCGACAAAGCAACATTGAATCGGGCATGGAAGTTATATCGCTACTCAGAAATTAAAGATCATCAAGGCTTGATAGACTTTCTTTACAGTCTTAAATATGCGTGAGCATATGCCAAGTCAATCAAAATAAATTCTTGGAGGAAGATATCACTAAATGTCACACCCTGATTTTCATTTCTCTTTGCTTAAGCTAAATTTCCATGTTAAAAATGTGGATTTGCAAAAACTTTTGAGTGTTTTTGACTTTGCTTGATTTGACTTTTGTCTGTTGTTTGCTAGTGCTCTAAAAATCAAATAAATCCTCCAACTATTATACTTCATCTCCTTGACCCAAAACCTTTTCCCAATGATCATGCCATGTGTATAGACCAGTATAGAATTTTCTTATAAAAATATTTTGGCCAAATGGTATTTTCTAAAATTAGTTTTCCAAAAACCCTTGAATTGAGGTTTGCACTGCAAGTACCTTATTTAGGGTGTGAAAAATCTTTCAAAAAGTATATTTGAATCCTATTAGGTATAGGACTCCCAGAAACCACAAAAGTATAATTTTAAGAGTTATTTTTATATTTTATTTAAAAGCTTTTTCTTAAGGCCAGAAATGGTCTTTAATAGGGAAAAATTATTTAATCATTTCAAAAATATTTGCCAAAATTCAGGGAGACTCATAGGACATATATTGTCCATATATAAGAGTTTCAACACATGGTCATGTTCAAAATATTGGACTAATCCTTCCAAAACCCTTTCTGGATATTTCAAGCTTTTGAAATATTTACAAAGGAAATATTCTCCAAAAAATCCAGGGAAATTCTATCATGTCATATATGACATATTTGATGATCTTGCAAAGTCCCATGCCTTGGGAAGCAAGAAAACATCCTCAAACCCCTTCATAACCATTCTGTCCATATTTGAAGTTTGAGCAACTTTACATTGCCAAACTTGCCCAAATGCTCTCAAACTTGGTGCACATGCTAGAATGGCCCAATAAGGCATCTAGACTAAATGGCACAAGATTTGGAATAGAGCAACTTGATCAGATCACCCCAAAACCACTTCTGTTCAAATTCAAATTTGAACAACTTTACATTACCAACTTCTTATCTGGAGCCTCAAACTTTGTGGGCATGATCATAACCCCAAATGATGATGCTACACCAAGTAGTGCATCAAGGGGAGATGATTTTCTTGACTCAAACAAGATGAAGTTGTTTCTGTTGATTTCTAGGGTTCACCAAAGTTACATTGGCCACTTTGCCCAAATGAGCTCAAATTTGGTGTAGGGGCCTAATTATATGTAACATTTGATCCTGTTATGTCCCATGTCAAGTGGAGGTCATTTGCCTGCCCAAAACCTGATCAAACACCTTCTGTCCAATTGCCAAAACGAGTGTTTGAACCTCTTTTACTTTTTCCCTTTGCCTCAAATTTCTACCACAGCTTCTCCTGATCATCCTCTACCCCCAGTAACTCTCTCTGGCCGCAGCTCAATTATTGGAGGGGGTAAAACCCCAATTCCTACTGCTGGACAGCAGTTTTTACCTTCTCCATCACCTCCCTCATCATCCCAGAGGCTCCCCAGAGCATCCAAGACTGCCTCCCCATTGTTTACTACTCCCTCTACCCTCTGGACACGGCTGGACACAAGAGGACACGCCAATGACACCGTGTGCATGCCATGGCGTGCAAAGTTCGCGCTCTGGAGCACGCTACAGTGCCCTGGCGCACTGTAGCCACCTCCAATCAGGGGCGCCCGACAGCCTTGGGCTTCCCCCTCGTGTCCCCTGAGGCGGCCTCGACGTCCGCAACACGCCGGGCGGTCGGCCCCCTCCTCTCTCCTCCTCCCTCACCCCTGCTCGCACGCGCACCGGCCGACCCTGAGCACCAGTGAGCAGCCTCGCACGCGCGACCTCTCTGGCGCCTCCCAGCCCCTCCTCTCTCTCCCTCTAAGCGTGGACTAACCCCGCGAACGCCCCAGACACTCTGCGGCAGGCTCGTGAGGCCCGTGGCAACGGCAACACGCTCGCCGGCGCACGGCGCCTCGGTGGACCAGCGCCCCCCTACTTAAAGGGCACCCCGAGCCCCCCTTGCACCTCCTTTCGCTCTATCTCTCTCCCGTGTGCCTCCCAGGACGTCCCACTCTTCCTCCCGTGCCCTCCAGCCGTCACCCTGGCCGGAGCAGAGCCGTCGGCCGCCGCCTAAGTACGGGCACCTCAGGCCCTTCCTCCTCCACCTAGCCGCTCCAGCACTACCTCAGCACCGCCCCAGACTTCCCCCAAGCTCCAGCTCTTCCTTCCCCCGTCTCTTCCCCGTTGTGCCGAACTTCACCGACGGTCGCCTCCGCGGTCTTCCGAGCCGTCGCCGCTCCAGCCCTCCCCGGCGTGCGTTAAGCACACGGATGGATGCGGCGTGCCCTCCTGAGCACAACGGTGGGCGGAGCGTCGCCGGAGATGCCCTGCAGCGCCGGCAAGCCGCCGGCGGGCATCGCCTCTGTTCCTCCCCGCCGCGTTGCGTGGGAGGAAGGGGATGAACCTGCCACGGGGGCCCGCGCGTCAGCGACCTGGAGGCTGGGCCCCTCCGTTTAAGTGGAGGCGGGTCTGGCCTCGGCCGCCTCCCCCGCGCGGTGGCGCCCTTCCTGGCGGGCGTCTTCGACGTGGCCAGGCTCCTGTGCACGCGGCCGAGCTGACGGGCCGGCCCAGTTGCTGTGCAGCTACTCTTCGCCCTGCACGCAAGGGTATAACCCCCCCTTTTTCCTTTTAATTTCTATTTCCAGTAAACTTCAAATATCTCCCAAATATTCAAATGAACTCCAAATTGCATGATTCAAATTTCCTATGGCTCCATAAATCATGCTCTATCACATGGTGCAACATGCACAGTATTCCAAAGACTTTTCCTACACAAATATTTATCAAATACCCATACTTCATTTTCTGTAATGAACTTTAGAAAATCACAGAGAGCTCATTTTTGATCCAAATGCAGTGATTCAAATTCCTAGATGCTTGTCATGTCCAAACTTAGTTTTGGAACATTTTTAATAATAGTTTATGTACCCCACCAAATATTGAGCCATTTCTTCATATTTATCAGCTTTGCAAAATCCTAGGAAATTCATTTCAAATCCAAATCTAGTGAAACCAACTCCTAAATGCTTCTAAAATCATGACTTGATGATGGGTGCCTTTGCTCATCATTCAAGGAAATATTTCTGTATACTTCTTCCAAATCCATAAACCCTTTGGTTCCATCACATTGAAATGTTCCAAACTACCTATTGATCCAACACCTATGAAACCACCTTGGTTATTTTTAATATGACCAGAGGTATCCTAGAAAAGTCCAACTCCTATTTTTAGAGCACTTTTATTTTTGTTGTGTTGCTTATTATGATTGTTTCCATCGTTAGTTGACGTAATAAATGGAGTATTCGGAGATGGACCAGAAGATTTGAAGACTCAGAAGAATAAGGCAAGCAGCCCTTTGACCATGTTCAAGAAACCTTTTTATGCATGTCTCATAGCACCTTTATATTCAATGCATCGGAATCATGTTGAGGTGGAAACCACTTTGGTTGCTACCCGTGTTACTTTACTGTTGAAACTTGCATCAAACATGACCCTACCTTCCTATGAGGGTTATGTGGGTGGGAGTAGTTAGGTTGCTATAATAGTGGCTACGCATATGGGACGGGTATATGCATGGTGGCGGAGGCAGGATACTTTCAAAAGACTTTTTCGAAAACCCCGTCGGGTGCCATTAATGCCTGAGGGAAATGGTGAGATGGGTACCACTTGATGACGAAGTGGTGTACCGAGGAATGTGTGTGTGTTGTTTTGAAAAACGGATTGGTTTAAGTTGCGACCGTTATTCCAACCTTACATGCGCAACCACTCTACCCTTATATGGGAAAGGGCATTATTGATTACCTAGGTCGATACTAGCATGGTGCCCGCATTACTAGTGACGAGGGTGACATGAGGTCACTCTCGGGACGGGGTCGTGCTTGGATAGGCGGCCATGACTGTTTTCACAGGGCACCGGACACACCGTTGGTACCCCGTGCTTGTGATATGTGATGAATACGGAGCGAGTCTCCACAAACCTTGAGATGTGAAATGTTTGGCACGGGGCTGCTACCAATCGAGTGGACTCTATGTTAGTGTCGTCTAGGAAAAGGTAGTGATCGGGTGCTTACCCCGGGTACCTGAGGTACCGCGGGTCGTGGGTAAAGTGTGCAACCTCTGCAGAGTGTAAAACTATTCGAATAGCCGTGTCCACGGTCATGGATAGTTGGGTAACCGCTCTTGGGCTACGTCCAGTGTTTGCGAAACTTGGTGTGTGTGTGTGAGGAAACAACTTGGTTCAATGATATTGATGATGGGATACCTGAGGAAGTCACAGTGAACTTGAGCATGAGTTGAGTACAACTCTTTTTCGATAATGATGTCTGTGACCTCCTGATACTTGTTACAGACACATGCATATCCATGTTATATATTGATCATACTTGCATATGAAAAACTAGCTTTCCGCAAAACTGCCAATTTAGCAGTAGAGACTTGCATGATTATTCTGTCATCACACTTGGGTTGCTTGCGAGTACATTCAAAGTACTCATTGGCTTGCCACTGGTTATTTTATTGGCCAGGCATGAGAGAACAGGTTATGATGAAGATTTCTTGGTGACGAGCATGCGAGCTAGGACGCTTCCCAGTCAGAATGCCTATAGGGTTAAGGCAGATGGCATGGGTCCATGTTGTCATTGAAGATTTTCCGCTGCGATGTTATATACTCAAGACTTGACCATTATGGTCCTATTTGTGTAATACGGTATGTATGGATGTAAGACTCTAGTTATTCAGCTTCTGTGTGTTCAGTGAGCATTGATCTCTGGGATCACTGTACACGTGCATTCGATGATCACGACTTATGAGTCGGGGTCCCCACACTAAACCATACCACATCATAGGCAAACAAATCATGCTGGTACTTCAATAACACATTAAGAACCCCCGGCTATTTGAGACTAACCATAAGAAAACATGAACTACTAAGCACCATTATGCACATAGCATTTTTATCATAGACATATCAACCAGTGCCACAGAAGCCAACTCTCTTAACAAGATAAGCATGATAACTCAAGAGAGTTCCAGAAGCAACCAACTAAGCAAAAGCTCTTTAAAAAGAAAAGCATGAAAACTAAGAGCTAAACATGACAGTAGCTATTGAAAGACAAAGAACATACACAGCAAAGATAAGCATGAAAATCCTATGTTGTGTTCTAGGTTGAAGTGGAGCGTGTTTCTCTCCCACACAAAGAAAGCTGGGTTCTAACTCGTTATGAACAGCAAGCAAAGCTAAATAAAACTAAAAAGGAAACTAAAAGCAAGATGCTCCAAGCATAGCACATAACACATGAAGTGATTAAAATATAGTGGAATGAAAGACGAACTGATAATTGTTGATGGAGAAGGGGATGCACGGGGGCATCCCCAAGCTTAGACGCTTGAGTCTTCTTGAATATTTCTTGGAGGTGCACGGGGGCATCCCCAAGCTTGAGCGTTTGACCCTCCTGAATCTTTTTATCATCTTCCCTCGCACACTTGAAAACTCCCTTCATACATAACTCATCATAATCTGATTAGCGAGGTTAGTACCCATAATAAAATAATTTTTCCTTGCTGGAAATAAGGATAATCTTGAAGGGCTACTGTTTCTCAAGATTGCCAAAAGGTTTTTGCAAATAAAAAGCAAGCTCAAGGTTTGCAAAACGAAGGAAAGGCAAAACAGGACAGAATCTGTGAAAAACAGACCAGCAGGTAATAAATAATTTTTTCGGGGCACTTCTGCAACTCAAATCAAAAAACTCAGAACAGACACCCGAAAGCCAATTGTATAGAGCACGCTGTCGAAAAAATTCAGACCAAAAAGATGATCTGGTGATTTTATACGAATTTTTCTGTCCAAGGACGAAATCTGTTTCCTGAACAGCACGTCACAACTTTTGAACTTTCTTGCAATCAGAGGCTAAACTTGGCACAAAGCTGAAAAGTAAAGATACAATGATGATGCTACTGTAGTAACAAACATCAAGACACAACAAAAGCAAAATAAAATTTTATTCATTGTGGGCTGCCTCCCAAAAGCGCTTTCTTTTATGCCTTTAAGCTAGGCATAATGCAAAGAGATCAAGTTGTATCAATTGAACCATCATCAAGATCATCAAAAATCTCTTCAATAGTACAACTAGTCTTAAGAGGACTTTCAAATAAATGCCTAATAGAGATACTTCTAGGGAGAAGACCAAAAGGTAAAAAGTCAATGGAAGATTCATTTATAAATTTATCAAAAAGAGGTGTTTCTTCCAAAGTCTTCACAGTTTCAACCCTTTTGGCAATAGATGGATTACTTTTGGAACGAGGAGCCTTTGGAACGTAAACGAACTTAGGCTCCTTCTTTGCCGGAGTTTCTACCTTTTTGGTTTTGATTGAGGAGAAAGTAGTTCCTAAAGTATCAAAGATTTCCTCAATCTTGTCTATCCTAGAAGAATCCAAGTCATGGGATTTGATGGTCTCCAAAGTTTTGAGAATTTTATGCATGGAGCTATCAAGCCTATTCAAATTCCCTTGGATCTTACGGTCCAACTCATTTATCTTATTAATGTTTGGCATCTCTAGCTCTATCTTTTCAAGTTATTTCATAATGTGAGCTAGGGTAATGTCCTCTTGAATGCTAACAAGAGGGGGATTTCCAACAAGATTTTCAATAATACTAAGAGATTCCCAAACTGGGGCTTCTAGGAAATTTCCATTGATAGCAGAATCTAGAATAAACCTATTCCGAGAAGTAATTCCAACATAAAAATTTCTAAGCAGGATAGTAGTAGATTGCTTCTTGGTGGCTCTTTTATGAGAATCATTAATTCTATACCAAGCATCTTTTAGACTTTCCCCACTTCTTTGTTTAAAGGTGAGAACTTCTGCCTCACCAAAGGCAAAAGGACCAGACATAATGCCAACTAAAAAACGAGATAACTATTTTTGTGATTTTTGATAAAAGACACTAAAGCAAAAACTGAAAGGTAAACTAACAAGACTAATAAGCAAAGATAAAGATAGCGTGCAACTCCCCTATCTTGAAGAGTGGAGTCCCCGGCAACGGCGCCAAAAAACTTTGCTTGATGGCTTCTCGCCCCTCGTTGGTTACCCCAAGTGGAAGGTTTGAGATGTAGCGTAGCGGTAGTTTTCCCTTGGCAAAGATACCAAGGATCGAATCCCGTGAGACTCCGAGGGTCGACAAGAAGGTGTCAATAGCGCCAGAGACTTTTGCTTGACAGGACCTGCACACAGATACAAATAACTTTGCTCCCAACGAGTACAGAGAGGTTGTCAATCCCTCTGGCCTTGTCGTTTACTAAGGATCAAACGCAAGAGATAATAGTGATAGGTATGACTGCAACTAGTAAATAAGAACAGGAAGTAAATAGCGGGTGTGATCAGTGATGGTAATATGGACCGGGGTTCCATGATGTTCACTAGTGATGTCTCTCTCCCAAAAGACGATAAAACAGCTAAGCGAGGTAAACAAATTACAGCTGGGCAATTGACAGGATTATGTGCGCAAACCAATGCTAACTATGCTGCAAAGAAAGGTAGAGGCTCAAAAGCATGGGCGGTACGCCAAGGCAAGTAGACCGAAATCCATCTGCATCTACTACTAATCATCCACCTTGAGATATCTATCCAGAATATCTCGCTGGTATTAAGTTGCGAGTCCCACCCATAGTGTAAACTCAAAACAACAGACAACTGCATTAAAAGAACTTTGCGTAAAGTAAACAATCCTTGCACCCGCAAGTACAAGCACCGTTGTTTTCCCCCTTGTGGCAACAGCACATCCCCTAGACTCATGTTTCTGTCACTCAAGCTAGTCATCGAGGGGCATGAACCCACAATCAAGCATAACGTTCCCTCTTGGAGTTACTACCTACTACTTGGCCAAAGCAATAAACAGCAATGGAGAACATGCAAGAATTACTCAAGAACATAAATATAAAAGAGGTGAATCAAATATATTACTCACACACAATCTGAACATAATCTCATAATCTATCGGTTCCCAGCAAACTCAGCATAGCAACAGCATAAAGATTACATATGTGCCTCGATCATGTAGGGCAGCTCACCAGGTCTAATCGGTGAAGAACAAAGAGGGGAGGAGAACATCACATAGCTACTGGTCATGGACCCATGGTCCAAGGGGGACTACTCACAACTCATCCGGGAAGCGTCCATGGTGGTGGAGAAGCTCCCGGTGGTGGTTCTCCCCTCCGACAGGGTGCCGGGAAGAGTTCTCCTGGTGCTCCCGATCTTGGAAGCGCGGCGACGGCGGAACAGAGATGAGATCGCAAAAAAGGGTTCCGTCCTCGAGGGTTTCGGGACGCGGTGTAAATATATGCCAAAGGGGGTCACCAGAGGAGGTAAGGGGGGCCCAGGCGCCCCCCCGGCGCGGCTAGGAGGGGGCCGCGTGGGCAGGCCGCCTGGGCTGCCCCTGGCTCCCCTCTGGCCCCACTTCTGGCGCGTGGAAGCTTCCGGAGCGCTGATTTTTTATATATTTTTCCTGGAATTTTTCTGCCAATTTAAGTAATGGGAAAACCTGAAATAGAAAAACAGCAGAAAACAGAAACTGGCACTGGGGTGCACTGAGTTAATAGGTTAGTCCAAATATGATCAAAAGTGTATGGAAGTGCATAAATATCATAGCAATATCACACAAAAGAGGCATGGAGCAAGCAGAAATTATAGATACGTTTTGGACGTATCAAGTTTCTTCATGCGCTTTACACCAATATGACCTAAATGGCAGTGCCACAAATATGTTGCACTATCATTATTAGCCTTGCATCTTTTGGCTTCAATATTATGAATATGTGTATCACTACAATCGAGATCCAACAAACTATTTTCATTGGGTGTATGACCATCGAAGGCTTTATTCATGTAAATAGAATAACAATTATTCTATGACTTTAAATGAATAACTGTATTGCAACAAACATGATCAAATCATATTCATGCTCAACGCAAATGCCAAATAACATTTATCTAGGTTCTACACTAATCTCGAAAGTATAGGGAGTGTGCGATGATGATCATATCAATCTTGGAACTACTTCCAACACACATCGTCACTTCACCTTTAACTAGTCTCTATTCATTCTGTAACTCTCGTTTCGAGTTACTAATTTTAGTAACTAGACTGGTATCAAATACCCAGGGGTTGCTATGAACACTAGTAAAATACACATCAATAATCTGTATATAAAATATACCTTTGTTCACTTTGTCATCCTTCTTTATCCGCCAAGTATGTAGGGCAGTTCCACTTCTAGTGACCATTTCCTTTGCAGTAGAAGCACTTAGTTTCAGGCTTGAGTTTAGCTTTGGGTTTCTTCATGGGAGTGACAACTTGCTTGTCATTCTTCTTGAAGTTCCCCTTCTATCCCTTTGCCCTTTACTTGAAACAAGTGGTCTTGTTAACCATCAACACTTGATGCTCTTTCTTGATTTCTACCTTCGCCGATTTCAGCATCGCGAAGAGCTCGGGAATTACTTTCGTCATCCCTTTCATATTATAGTTCATCACGAAGTTCTATTAACTTGGTGATAGTGACTAGAGAACTTTGTCAATTACTATCTTATCTGGAAGATTAACTCCCACTTGATTCAAGTAATTGTAGTACCCAGACAATCTGAGCATATGCTCACTGGTTGAGCTATTCTCCTCCATCTTGTAGGCAAAGTACTGTCAGAGGTCTTATACCTCTCGACACGGGCATGAGTATAAAATACTAATTTTAACTCTTGGAACATCCCATATGCTCTGTGGCGTTCAAAACATTTTTGAAGTTCCGGTTATAAGCCGTAAAGCATGGCGCACCAAACTATCAAGTAGTCATCACACCGAGCTTGTCAAACGTGCATAACGTCTACATCTGCTCCTACAATAGATATGTCACCTAGCGGTGCATCAAGGACATAATATTTATGTGCAGCAATGAGGAAAATCCTCAGATCACGGAACAAGTCCGCATCATTGCTACTAACATCTTTCAACTTAGTTTTCTCTAGGAACATATCAAAAAAACATAGGGGAGCTATAACACGAGCTATTGATCTACAACATAATTTTCAAATACTATCGGGACTATGTTCATGATAAATTAAAGTTCAATTTAATCATATTACTAAAGAACTCCCACTTAGATAAACATCCCTCTAGTCATCTAAATGTGATGGGGATCGTTGCAGAAAATCAAAAAAAATTCCTATGCATCACCAAGATCTATCTATGGAGTCTACTAGCAACGAGAGAGGAGTGCATCTTCGTACCTTTGAAGATCGCGATGCGGAAGCGTTGCAATAACGCGGTCGGTGGAGTCATACATGAAGCGATTTAGATCGCGGTCGAATCCGATCTAAGCACCGAACAACGGTTCCTCCGCGTTCAACACACGTGCAGCCCGGTGACGTCTCCCGCACCTTGATCCAGCCAAGAGAGAGGGAGAGGTTGGGGAAGACTCCGTCCAGTAGTAGCACGACGGCGTGGTGGTGATGGAGGAGCATGGCAATCCTGCAGGGCTTCGCCAAGCACCGCGGGAGAGGAGGAGTAGTAGGGAGAGGGGGAGGGCTGCGCCAGGACTTGGGTGCGGCTGCCCTCCCACCCCCCACATATATATAGGGGCCAGGGAGAGGGGGGCCGGCCCCCTCAGATTGGATCTGAGGAGGGGGCGGCGGCCAGAGGGGGGTGCCTTGCCCCC
>LR738715.1:172822760-172878452 GCA_902687465.1 Secale cereale
GGTTCCCCCCAAACCCTAGGCACCCTGGGCCCTTGGGGCGCACAATCCCACCAGGGGCTGGTCCCCCCCCCCTTCACTTGGTACACTTGGCCCACCGAGCAGGTGGCCCCACCCGGTGGACCCTCGGTCACTTTCCGGTGGTCCCGGTACAATACCGGTGACCCCCAAAATCATTCCGGTGACCAAAACGGGACTTCCCATATATAAATCTTTACCTCCGAACCATTCCGAAACTCCTCGTGACGTCCGGGATCTCATGCGGGACTCCGAACAACATTCGGTAACCACGCACTACATTCCCTATAACCCTAGCGTCATTCAACCTTAAGTGTGTAGACCCTACGGGTTCGGGAACCATGCAGACATGACCGAGACATCTCTCCGGCCAATAACCAACAGCGGGATCTAGATACCCATGTTGGTTCTCACATGTTCCACGATGATCTCATCGGATGAACCACGATGTCAAGGATTCAATCAATCCTGTATACGATTCCCTTTGTCTATCGGTATAGTACTTGCCCGAGATTCGATCGTCGGTATACCGATACCTTGTTCAATCTCGTCATGGCAAGTCTCTTTACTCGTTCCGTAATACATCATCCCGTGACTAACCCCTTAGTCACATTGAGCTCATTACGATGATATATTACCAAGTGGGCCCAGAGATACCTCTCCGTCATACGGAGTGACAAATCCCAATCTTGATTCGTGCCAACCCAACAGATACTTTCGGGGATACGTGTACCTTTATAGCCATCCAGTTACGTTGTGACGTTTGGCACACCCAAAGCACTCCTACGGTATCCAGGAGTTGCACAATCTCATGGTCTAAGGAAAGGATACTTGACATTGGAAAAGCTTTAGCATACGAACTACACGATCTTGTGCTAGGCTTAGGATTGGGTCTTGTCCATCACATCATTCTCCTAATGATGTGATCCCGTTATCAATGACATCCAATGTCCATGGTCAGGAAACTGTAACCATCTATTGATCAACGAGCGAGTCAACTAGAGGCTCACTAGGGACATGTTGTGATCTATGTATTCACATATGCATTACTGTTTCCGGATAATACAATTAAAGCATGAACAATAGACAATTATCATGAACAAGGAAATATAATAATAACCATTTTATTATTGCCTCCAGGGCATATATCCAACAGTCTCCTACTTGCACTAGAGTCAATAATCTTGTTACATTGTGATGAATCGAACACCCATAGAGTTCTGGTGTTGATCGTGTTTTGCTCGTGGAAGAGGTTTAGTCAATGGATCTGCTACATTCAGACCCGTATGCACTTTACAAATATCTATGTCCCCATCTTGAATATAATTCCGGATGGAGTTGAAACGGCGCTTGATGTGCTTGGTCTTCTTGTGAAACCTGGGCTCCTTGGCAATGGCAATAGCCCCAGTGTTGTCACAGAAGAGAGTCATCGGGCCCGACGCGCTTGGAATAACTCCTAGGTCGGTGATTAACTCCTTCATCCAGACTCCTTCCTGCGCTACTTCGGAAGCAGCTATGTACTCCGCTTCACATGTAGATGCCGCCACGACGCTTTGCTTGCAACTGCATCAGGTGACTGCCCCTCCATTCAAAATATACACGTATCCGGTTTGCGACTTGGAGTCATCCAGATCTGTGTCGAAGCTAGCATCGACGTAACCCTTTACGACGAGCTCTTCGTCACCTCCATAAACGAGAAACATATCCTTAGTCCTTTTCAGGTACTTCAGGATGTTTTTTGACCGTTGTCCAGTGCTCCATACCGAGATCACTTTGGTACCTCCCCACCAAACTAATGGCAAGGTTCACATCAGGTCTGGTACACAGCGTGGCATACATAATAGAACCTATGGCCGAGGCATAGGGGATGACACTCATCTTTTCTCTATCTTCTACCGAGGTCGGGCATTGAGCTGTGCTCAATCTCATACCTTACAATATAGGCAAGAACCCTTTCTTGGACTAATCCATATTGAACTTCTTCAATATCTTGTCAAGGTATGTGCTTTGTGAAAGACCAATGAGGCATCTCGATCAATCTCTATAGATATTGATGCCTAATATGTAAGCAGCTTCTCTAAGGTACTTCATTGAAAAACATTTATTCAAGTAGGCCTTTATGCTTTCCAAGAGTTCTACATCATTTCCCATCAGCAGTATGTCATCCACATATAATATGAGAAATGCTACAGAGCTCCCACTCACTTTCTTGTAAATACAGGCTTCTCCCCAAGTCTATATAAACCCAAACGCTTTGATCACCTCATCAAAGCGAATGTTCCAACTCCGAGATGCTTGCACCAGCCCATAGATGGAGCGCTGGAGCTTGCATACCTTGTTAGCATTCTTAGGATCGACAAAACCTTCCGGCTGCATCATATACAGTTCTTCCTTGAGGAAGCCATTAAGGAATGCCGTTTTGACGTCCATTTACCATATCTCATAATCATATAATGCGGCAATTGCTAACATGATTCGGAGGGACTTCAGCATCACTACGGGAGAGAAAGTCTCGTCGTAGTCAATTCCTTGAACTTGTCGATAACCTTTAGCGACAAGCCGAGCCTTATAGATGGTCACATTACCATCCGCGCCAGTCTTCTTCTTAAAGATCCATTTATTTTCTATGGCTTGCCTATCATCGGGCAAGTCAACCAAAGTACATACTTTGTAATCATACATGGATCCTATCTTGGATTTCATGGCTTCATGCCATTTGTTGGAATCCGGGCCTGCCATTGCTTCTTCATAGTTCGAAGGCTCACTGTTGTCTAACAACATGATTTCCAGGACGGGGTTGCCGTACCACTCTGGTGCGGAACGTGTCCTTGTGGACCTACGAAGTTCAGCAGTAACTTGATCTGAAGCTTCGTGATCATTATCATTAACTTCCTCTCTAGTCGGTGCAGGCACCATAGAAACATCTTTCTGCGTTGCGCTACTTTCCGGTTCGGAAGGGGTGACAATCACCTCATCAAGTTCCACTTTCCTCCCACTTACTTCTTTCGAGAGAAACTCTTTCTCCAGAAAGGATCCATTCTTAGCAACAAAGATCTTGCCTTCGGATCTGAGGTAGAAGGTATACCCAATAGTTTCCTTAGGGTATCCTATGAAGAAGCATTTTTTCGATTTGGGTTCGAGCTTTTCAGGTTGAAGTTTCTTGACATAAGCATCGCATCCCCAAACTTTTAGAAACGACAACTTAGGTTTCTTCCCAAACCACAGTTCATACGGTGTCGTCTCAACGGATTTAGACGGTGCCCTATTTAAAGTGAATGCGGCAGTCTCTAAAGCATAACCCCAAAATGATAGCGGTAAGTCAGTAAGAGACATCATAGATCGTACCATGTCCAACAGAGTATGATTACGATGTTTGGACACACCATTATGCTGAGTTGTTCCAGGCGGCGTCAATTGTGAAACAATTCCACAGTTCCTTAGGTGCGTGCCAAATTCGTGACTTAAATATTCTCCTCCACGATCCGATCGTAAGAACTTTATTTTTCTGTCACGTTGATTCTCAACCTCATTCTGAAATTCCTTGAACTTTTCAAAGGTCTCAGACTTGTGTTTCATCAAGTAGACATACCCATATCTACTTAAGTCATCAGTGAGGGTGAGAACATAACGATAGCCACCGCGAGCTTCAACACTCATTGGACCGCACACATCGTTACGTATGATTTCCAACAAGTTGGTTGCTCGCTCCATTGTTCCGAAGAACGGAGTCTTGGTCATCTTGCCTAAGAGGCATGGTTCGCACGTGTCAAATGATTCATAATCAAGAGACTCCAAAAGTCCATCTGCATGGAGCTTCTTCATACGTTTGACACCAATATGACCAAGGCGGCAGTGCCACAAGTATGTGGGACTATCATTATCAACCTTACATCTTTTGGCATCCATACTATGAATATGTGTAACATCACATTTGAGATTCATTAAGAATAAACCATTGACCAGCGGGGCGTGAAAATAAAACATTTCTCTCATATAAATAGAACAACCATTATTTTCAGATTTAAATGAGTAGCCATCTCGCATTAAACGAGATCCAGATACAATGTTCGTGCTCAAAGCTGGTACTAAATAACAATTATTGAGGTTTAACACTAATCCCGAAGGTAGATGCAGAGGTAGCGTGCCGACGGCGATCACATAGACCTTGCAACCATTCCCGACGCGCATCGTCACCTCGTCCTTCGCCAGTCTCCGCTTATTCCGCAGCTCCTGCTTTGAGTTACAAATGTGAGCAACTGCACCGGTATCAAATACCCAGGAGCTACTATGAGCGCCAGTAAGGTACACATCAATAACATGTATATCACATATACCTTTGACGTTTCCGGCCTTCTTATCTGCAAAGTATTTGGGGCAGTTCCGCTTCTAGTGACCCATTCCCTTGCAATAAAAGCACTCAGTCTCAGGCTTGGGTCCATACTTTGGCTTCTTCCCGGCAACTGGCTTATCGGGCACGGCAAATCCTTTGCCGTCCTTCTTTAAGTTCTTCTTACCCTTGCCTTTCTTGAACTTAGTGGTTTTATTCACCATCAACACTTGATGTTCTTTCTTGATCTCCACCTCCGCTGATTACAGCATTGAATATACCTCGGGAATGGACTTCTCCATCCCCTGCATATTGAAGTTCATCACGAAGCTCTTGTAGCTAGGTGGGAGCGACTGGAGGATTCTGTCAACGACCGCGTCATCTGGAAGATTAATTCCCAACTGAGACAAGCGGTTGTGCAACCCAGACGTTTTGAGTATATGTTCGCTGATAGAACTATTCTCCTCCATCTTACAACTGTAGAACTTGTCGGAGACTTCATATCTCTCGACTCGGGCATGAGCTTGGAAAACCATTTTCAGCTCTTGGAACATCTCATATGCTCCGTGTTGCTGAAAACGCTTCTGGAGCCCTGATTCTAAGCTGTAAAGCATGCCGCACTGAACCAGGGAGTAATCATCACTACGCGACTGCCAGGCGTTCATAACGTCTTGAGTTGCTGGGAAAACGGGTGCATCACCTAGCGGTGCTTTAAGGACATATGCTTTATTGGCAGCTATGAGGATGATCCTCATGTTACGGACCCAATCCGTATAGTTGCTACCATCGTCTTTCAGCTTGGTTTTCTATAGGAATGCGTTGAAGTTGAGGGCAACATTAGCGTGGGCCATTGGATCTGCAAGACATATTGTAAAGATTTTATACTATGTTCATGACAATTAAGTTCATCTAAACAAATTTAATGAACTCCCCCTCAGATAGACATCTCTCTAGTCATCCAAGTGATACATGATCCGAATCGACTAGGCCGTGTCTGATCATCACGTGAGACGGACTAGTCATCAACGATGAACATCTTCATGTTGATCGTATCTTCTATATGACTCATGTTCGACCTTTCGGTCTTCCGTGTTCCGAGGCCATGTCTGTACATGCGAGGCTCGTCAAGTCAACCCTAAGTGTATTGCGTGTGTAAATCTGGCTTACACCCGTTGTATGCGAACGTTAGAGCCTATCACACCCGATCATCACGTGGTGCTTCGGAACAACGAACCTTAGCAACGGTGCACAGTTAGGGGGAACACAATTCTTGAAATTTTAGTGAGAGATCATCTTATTTACTACTGTCGTTCTAAGAAAATAAGATGTAAAACATGATAAACATCACATGCAATCAAATAGTGACATGATATGGCCAATATCATTTTGCTCCTTTTGATCTTCATCTTCGGGGCTCCATAATCATCATTGTCATCGGCATGACACCATGATCTCCATCATCGTGTCTTCATGAAGTTGTCTCGCCAAACATTACTTCTACTACTATGGCTAATGGTTAGCAATAAAGTAAAGTAATTACATGGCGTTTTCAATGACACGCAGGTCATACAATAAAATAAGACAACTCCTATGGCTCCTGCCGGTTGTCATACTCATCGACATGCAAGTTGTGATTCCTATTACAAGAACATGATCAATCTCAAACATCACATATATATCATTCATCACATCCTTTTGGCCATATCACATCACAGGGCACATGATGCAAGAACAAGTTAGACGTCCTCTAATTGTTGTTGCAAGTTTTTACGTGGCTGGTATAGGTTTCTAGCAAGAACATTTCTTACCTACGCAAAAACCACAACGTGATATGCCAATTTCTGTTTACCCTTCATAAGGACCCTTTTCATCAAATCCGATCCGACTAAAGTGGGAGAGACAGACACCCGCTAGCCACCTTATGCAACTAGTGCATGTCAGTCGGTGGAACCTGTCTCACGTAAGCGTACGTGTAAGGTCGGTCCGGGCCGCTTCATCCCACGATCCCGCCGAATCAAGATAAGACTAGTAGCGGCAAGTAAATTGACATGATCTATGCCCACAACAATCTTGTGTTCTACTCGTGCATAGTAACTACGCATAGACCTAGCTCATGATGCCACTGATGGGGATCATTGCAGAAAATCAAAAAAATTCATACGCATCACCAAGATCTATCTATGGAGTCTACTAGCAATGAGAGAGGAGTGCATCTTCATACCTTTGAAGATTGCGATGCGGAAGCGTTGCAAGAACGCGGTCGGTGGAGTCGTACACGAAGCAATTTAGATCGCGATCGGATCCTATCTAAGCACCGAACAACGGTGCCTTCGCGTTCAACACACGTGCAGCCCGGTGACGTCTCCCGCGCCTTGATCCAGCAAGGAGAGAGGGAGAGGTTGGGGAAGACTCCGTCCAGCAGCAGCACGACGACGTGGTGGTGATGGAGGAGCGTGGCAATCCTGCAGGGCTTCGCCAAGCACCGCAGGAGAGGAGGAGGAGTAGGGAGAGGGGGAGGGCTGCGCCAGGATTTGGGTGCGGCTGCCTGATGACCCGCAAGTGTAGGGGATCTATCGTAGTACTTTCGATAAGTAAGAGTGTCGAACCCAACGAGGAGCAGAAGGAAATGATAGGCAGTTTTCAGTAAGGTATTTTCTGCAAGCACTGAAATTATAGGTAACAGATAGTTTTGTGATAAGATAGTTGGTAGCAAGTGACAAACGATAAAACTAAATAAGGTGCAGCAAGGTGGCCCAATCCTTTCTGTAGCAAAGGACAAGCCTGGACAAACTCTTATATAAAGGAAAGCGCTCTAGAGGACACATGGGAATTATCTTCAAGCTAGTTTTCATCACGATCATCTGATTCGCGTTCGGTACTTTGATAATTTGGTATGTGGGTGGACCGGTGCTTGGGTGCTGCCCTTACTTGGACAAGCCTCCCACTTATGATTAACCTCTAATGCAAGCATCCGCAACTACAAAAGAAGTATTAAGGTAAACCTAACCATAGCCTAAAACATATCGATCCAAATCAGCCCCTTATGAAGCAACGCATAAACTAGGGTTTAAGCTTCTGTCACTCTAGCAACCCATCATCTACTTATTACTTCCCAATGCCTTCCTCTAGGCCCAAATAATGGTGAAGTGTCATGTAGTGGACATTCACATGACACCACTAGAGGAGAGACAACATACATCTCATCAAAATATCAAACGAAGACCAAACTCACATGACTACTAATAGCAAGACTTCTCCCATGTCCTCAGGAACAAAAGTAACTACTCACAAGACATAATATTGTTCATGATCATAGGGGCATTAATATGCATAATGGATCTGAACATATGATCTTCCACCAAATAAACCAACTAGCATCAACTATAAGGAGTAATCAACACTACTAGCAACTCACAGGTACCAATCTGAGGTTTGGGTACAAAGATTGGATACAAGAGATGAACTAGGGTTTGAGAGGAGATGGTGCCGGTGAAGATGTTGATGAAGATAGCCCTCCCCAAGATGGGAGAGTTGTTGGTGATGACAGTGGTGACGATTTCCCCTTCCGGAGGGAAGTATCCCCGGAAGAATAGCTCTGCCGGTGCCCTAGATTGGTTTCCGCCTCGGTTCCGCCTCGAGACGGAGGCGTCTGGTCCCGAAAGCCTCCTTGTGATTTTTTCCAGGTCAAAACACCTCATATAGGAGAAGATGGGCACCGGGGGCCTGCCGGGTGGCCCACGAGGCAGGGGCGCGCCTTGGGAAGGGGGCGCACCCCCCACCCTCGAGGACAGTCGGTGACCCCTCTCGTGGGTTTCTTTTGCCAGATATTTTTTATATTTTCCAAAACGATGTTCTGTTGAGTTTCAGGGCTTTTGGAGTTATGCAGAATAGGTTTCCAGAGTTTACTCCTTTTCTAGCCCAGAATTCCAGCTGCTGGCATTCTCCCTCTTCATGTAAACCTTGTAAAATAAGAGAGAAAAGGCATAAGTGTTGTGACAAAACATATAAGAACAGCCCATAATGCAATAAATATCAACATATAAGCATGATGCAAAATGGACGTATCAACTCCCCCAAGCTTAGACCTCGCTTGTCCTCAAGCAAAAGCCGATAACGAAAAATATGCCCACATGTTTAGAGATAGAGGTGTCGATAAAAACAGAATACGGACATGAGGGCATCATGATCATTCTCATAACAACAACTTATATAAATATAGCCATATGATTCTTATGATAAAGTAACAATTCATCCACAATATCAAGTATGAATCATAAACTTCATTGGAAACTAACAAACTTTGATCTCGATCATTGAAGCAATTGCAATTTATCGTAATATCGGAAAGAGTCAATATAAGAGCTTTTCAGCAAGCCTACATACTCAACCATCATATAGTCTTTCACAATTGTTCACACTCACGCAATACTTATGTTTATGGAGTTTTAATCGAACACAGAGAAAGATAGGGGCTTATGGTGTTGCCTCCCAACCTTTTACCTCAAGGGTAATGTCAACAGTAATAGATCATGAAAACTTACATCCAAGTGGGTATATATGTCTGGATCTTTCCAACACAATGTGCTTGCCAAAGGATAAAATGTAAAAAGGAAAGGTCGGTCTCCCCTTGACACTTATAAGGCATGAATAATAGATAGGCCCTTCGCAGAGGGAAGCAGAGGTTGTCATGCGTTTTTATGGTTGAATGCACAAAGTCTTAGCATAGAAGAACTTCTCTTTATATTGCCGCTTGTGATAAGGACCTTTATTATGCAGTCGGTCGCTTTTATTACTTCCATATCACAAGATCGTATAAAGCTAATTTCACCCACACTAATAAATCATACATATTTTTGCGGATTTGCAACATGACAACTTACTTGGAAGGATCTTTCTCAATCCATAGGTAGGTATGGTGGACTCTCATGGCAAAACTGGGTTTAAGGATATATGGGAGCACAAGTAGTATCTCTACTTAGTGCGAGGAGTTTTGGCTAGCATGAGGGGGAAAGGAAAACTCAACATGTTGGATGATCCATGACAATATACTTTATTTCAGATATAAGAAACATAACCCATTATGTTGTCTTCCTTGTCCAACATCAACTCTTTAGCATGTCATATTTTAATGAGTGCTCACAATCATAAAAGATGTCCAAGATAGTAATTTGTATGTGAAGCCTCTCTTCTTTTTATTACTTCCTATTAATTGCAACGATGACCAAAACTATGTTCGTCACCTCCCAACAACTTTTATTTATCATACTCTTGTATGTGAAGTCATTACTTCCCATAAGATCGATATGATCTTTTTGATACTCTTAATGTTTTCTTTCTTTTTATCATGACCCAAGTGAGTAAATCAAGCCCTTGACTCAACACTAATCTTTATTATATAGCTCACAGACTCGATTACAAAGGGTAAAGCTCACTACTAGATCATGCTAACTTTATTCTACTAGATCAAGATACTACCAAAAGGATCGAACTAAGTAAAACGATAAAGATAGGAGTGATGGTGATACGATACCGGGGTCACTCCCCCAAGCTTGGCAGTTGCCAAGGGGAGTGCCCATACCCATATGATTATGTCTCCTTCTTCAGGGGTGGTGATGATGGAGTGGTTGATGATGTAGGCTGGTTGTCCACCTTCCAAGGCATGGGTTCACCATCGTAGAAGGATGATCGAGTCTCCGGGATAGTCAAATCTGCAGCCAAACTCATCTTCTTAAATCTATATTCATACTCACAGTTTTGGTTTTGCAGGTCATAGATCTGGGCTTGGAGGTGGTCGATCTTCTCTTGAAGATTGGAGATGGCTTCCCCAAAGATCCTTGAGTCCATCTTGAGGTTGTTGGCAAGCTCCGAGATCATCAAGTGGTTGGCGTCGAGTCCTTGTTCCACCATACGTTGGCACTTGAAAGCTTGCTGCTCCATTGCTTCGAGCCTTGTCTCCACGCTTCCGGTCCTCCTTGGCCCCTCAACATCACGGATGTGCAGCACCCCCTCATGCAACTGCATGGTTTTAGGGTGGTGCAGCACCTCCGCAAGGTAGGGGTTGATGACCTTCTCGAAGAACTTGTCCTTGGGGGTGTTGGAGGACGCCATGGTGCTCTAGATCTGTCAAAAATAGCAGCTCGAAACGAAAATAGAGGATTTTTGCGTGATACAGAGGTCAAAACCTTAGGGAGTATATATAATGAATTTTTACCGACCAAAAGGAGTAACCCACAAGAAAATGGAGGCCGTGGGACACACGGGGTGCCCTCGAGGCAGGGGGCGCGCCCTGGGAAGGAGGGCGCGCCCCCCACCCTCGAGGAGGCCTCGTGTCTCCTTTGGACTGCGGTTTATTTCTCTATTTTTCTAAATATTCCAAAACGGAGAAAATTGCCTTTAGAACTGTTTTGGAGTCGGTTTACTTATCGTATCACGTACCTCTTCCTTTTCGGAGGCTGAATCGTTCTGGAAAGTGTCCCTTATTTATTCCTCCGGGGTTATGGTTTCAACAATGTTGGGGATATCGCTTATCGGGAACTTATCGGTCGACCCACGATAAGGGGTAAATCGGCTAGTTTATCGGCATATCGGCCGATGTATCGCCATATCGGCTGATTTATCGGCCAATTTATCTTAACGGTCAGGTAGTGGTAAGCGATAAATCGACCGATTTATTGGCATATCGGAAGATATCTTGAACAGTGGTTTTAATAACATTAGTTTCAACATTAATAGGGTTACCTGAGATATAGTGTTTGATTCTTTGACCATTCACCACATGTCGGTGTACTAAGGTAGGGGTACCTCAGTACCCCAACTTGTGCACGGGCAGTAGCAGCTTCCCGCGGCAGGGCCTACCACGTGCTTGCCGGAGACCTTTCTGATCCATATGAAGCCATTCAAAAACAAAGTATACAAGACAGAAGATCAAAGCGCCGGCGAGTGGAGCTTGCCGGGAAGGCCGTCCCAGGCTCAAGATTTCCTCACTAACACAAGACCCTGGCAAGAGGAACTTGCCAGGAAGACCAGAAGATTACATTTCAGAAGACATGCCTCGGCGCAGCATGCGCCCCGGCAGGGCCCGGGAAGCGACAAGCTTCAGAGCCCGGCGAGCTTCCGGGCCCGGCAAGGTCAAGACCCCGGCAAGGTGCTTGCCGGGGAGAGTTATGCTGTGTGCCCACGCTCCAGCTCATCGAACCACGCGTCGCCCTGGGGCCATCCCAGGGACGCGTGGCGGATGGCTGTGCAGCCTGGGGGGCACGGTGGCACTTCACGGTGACGAGGCTGTCGCCGTGGCAAACGGAGACGCAAGGGCGGGCGCTTTTGGGGTCGACGGTGACGGGCATTTAATGCTCTTGTCCCCCACTGTCAAAGTAGGTGATGACCACTGTTCATGCACTGTTCATCCACTATTCCCGCACTGTTACAACTACCACCAAAGTTACATTTTTACCCCTTCTCCTACGTTGACACCTGTCGGTGACCCCTTGAGCTATAAAAGGAGGCCCATGCACAACGTAGAAAGGGTTCGGAACCTAGATCGTTCATTCGCTCGGTGTAGCTAGTTCTTCAATCTCCCGAGCTCAAACAATCAATACAATCTAAGCAGGAGTAGGGTTTTACGCGTCCATCGCGGCCCGAACCTGGGTAAACTGCCCGCGTGCTCTCTACGATCTGCTCTTTGTGCTCCCTCCGCTCCCTTACCGCACGAACAAGGGGCTCCAGTCCCATAGGTGCTCGTGGTGGACAGTTTCCCCCGACACCACCTTCGGATTTGTGCCTTCGAAGTTGTTGATTTTTATGGTACCGGAACAATAGACCTCCTCGATAACGTAAGGACCTTCCCACTTGGAGAGAAGTTTTCCTACAAAAAATCTTAAACGAGAGTTGAATAGCAAGACATAATCACCTACGTTAAAATCACGCTTTTGTATTCTTTTGTCATGCCATCTTTTAACCTTTTCTTTGAATAACTTGGCATTCTCATAAGCCTGGGTTCTCCATTCATCGAGACAGCTAATGTCAAATAACCTCTTTTCACCGGCAAGTTTGAAATCATAGTTGAGCTCTTTAATAGCCCAATATGCCTTATGTTCTAACTCAAGAGGTAAGTGACAAGCTTTTCCATATACCATCTTATATGGAGACATACCCATAGGATTTTTGTATGCAGTTCTATAGGCCCATAATGCATCATCAAGTTTCTTGGACCAATTCTTTCTAGACCTATTAACTGTCTTTTGCAAGATTAGTTTCAACTCCCTATTACTTAGTTCTACTTGACCACTAGTCTGTGGGTGATATGGGGATGCAATTCTATGGTTGACATCATATTTAGCAAGCATCTTACGGAAAGCACCATGAATAAAGTGTGAACCACCATCAGTCATTAGATATCTAGAGACTCCAAACCTCGGGAAAATAACTTCCTTAAGCATCTTAATAGAGGTGTTATGATCAGCACTACTAGTTGGGATAGCTCCTACCCACTTAGTAATGTAATCAACAGCAACTAAAATATGTGTGTACCCATTAGAGGAAGGAAAAGGTCCCATATAATCGAAGCCCCAGACATCAAATGGTTCAATAACAAGTGAATAATTCATAGGCATTTCTTGACGTCTACTAATATTATCAATTCTTTGACATTCATCACAAGATAAGACAAATTTACGGGCATCCTTGAAGAGAGTAGGCCAATAAAAACCGGATTGCAATACCTTGTGTGCAGTTCTATCTCCTGCATGGTGTCCTCCCTAAGCCTCGGAGTGGCACTTGCGTAGGATCTGTTCCTGTTCATGCTCAGGTACACAACGTCTAATAATACCATCTACTCCTTCTTTATAAATATGTGGGTCATCCCAGAAGTAATGTCTCAAATCGTAGAAGAACTTTTTCTTTTGCTGGTATGTAAAGCTAGAAGGTATAAACTTAGCAACAATATAATTAGCATAATCAGCATACCATGGAGCAGTACGAGAAGTATTTATGACAGCTAATTGTTCATCAGGAAAGCTATCATCAATAGGTTGTGGGTCATCAAGCACATTTTCTAACCTAGACAAGTTATCTGCTACGGGGTTCTCAGCTCCCTTTCTATCAATAATATGCAAATCAAATTCTTGTAGCAAGAGAACCCATCTAATAAGTTTAGGTTTAGCATCTTTCTTTTCCATGAGGTATTTGATAGCAGCATGATCAGTGTGAATATTTACTTTAGAATCAACGATATATGGTCTAAAGTTATCACAAGCAAACACAACTGCTAAAAATTCTTTCTCAGTAGTGGCATAATTTCTTTGGGCGATGTCTAGAGTTTTACTAGCATACTGGATAACATTCAATTTCTTATCAACTCTTTGCCCTAGAACAGCACCTACAGCATAATCACTAGCATCGCACATAATCTCAAAGGGTAAGTTCCAGTCAAGAGGCTGGACAATAGGTGCAAAGATCAATGCTTTCTTAAGTATTTCAAATGCTTCTAGACAATCATCATCAAAGACAAAAGGAATATCTTTTTGTAAGAGATCAGTCAGAGGCCTGGAGATTTTGGAGAAGTCCTTCATGAACCTCCTATAAAACCCGGCATGACCAAGGAAACTTCGTATACCTTTGATGCCCTTTGGGCATGGCATCTTTTCAATAGCATCAACCTTAGCTTTGTCAACTTCAATACCTCTTTAAGAAATTTTATGTCCCAATACAATGCCTTCATTAACCATAAATCGACACTTTTCCCAATTCAAGACAAGATTAGTGTCTTCACATCTCTGCAAAACTCGATCAAGGTTGCTTAAGCAATCATCAAAAGAAGTTCCGTAAACGGAGAAATCATCCATGAAAACCTCAACAATCTTTTCACAAAAGTCAGAGAATATAGCCATCATGCATCTTTGTGCGAACCTGATCCGGCGTTCACGCGGGCGCATTCTTCATCAACCTCTCCAGCCACATCCACTTCATCAGCAACAACAGCATGGCCCCGAAGAAGAAGGCTTCGGAGGTCGGAGGCCCGTCTGCGTCTGTTCCACCACCACCAGAACCAACGGTGGGTGGAGGAGACGCCGTCGGAAGGGTGGTCGCCGGCGAGGAAACTCGCGGCACCACCAAATCCAAGGACAAGACGGACGACCGAGCCTCGGTCTCCGTGGACGCGCCACGTCCATCTCAGCAAACATCGACCCAGCAGCGCCATGGTACAGGAGGTACCATCCGCTTGCTGGGGCAAGGGCAAGCCGGGGGTTCGCGGGATGCCCCGGACCACCGTCCGGGCACGAGCAAGGTGCGGTCACCGGGGCGGGAAACTGCTCCTTCTAACCCCGTTAGGAGTCCGAGCATATCCCGCTCCTCGCACCGCTCGCCCCCGCTCCCCTCCTCTCCAGCAGAAGCGCTCGCAAGAGCGCAACTGCTCCTCGACTTCCCTCCAGCGGCAGACAAGGCCGAAGACTGGAGGGCAACAATCCAAAGCCTCATCGCCTTCGCCAACAACGACACGCCGCAGCAGCCAGCGACGTCGCGGCCGCGGCAAGTCGAGAAAACGAAGGCCGACGGCGACAAGACTGCCGGGGGTGCAACCACCGTGCACTCCCCGCCGCGGAAGCAGAAGACGCCGCCCCGCCGGATCAACGTCGACGACGACTCCACGGCGTCGTCGGATCCGTGGGCTCGTCGGGACCAGCGCCAAGTCCTCGACAACCGGCGACAAGAAGACGCTCGAACGACGATCGAGCGCCGCCGAGAAGCCCGGCGACAATCAGATCAGCGAGCTGGGACCGTTGTTGACACACACGCGCCCGGTGAGCCAGGCGACTTGCCGTACGCGGCAGGTTGCCCTGCGTTTACCCGTGAGCTGCGGCGTGTCCAGTGGCCCAGCATGAAGAACTTCAAGCCCGACGTACCGGAGAAGTACGACGGCAAGATGCACCCCTCGGAATTCCTCAGCATTTACACCATCACGGTGCAGGCTGCCGGGGGGCGCGACGAGAAGATACTGGCGAATTACTTCCCGCTGGTGCTTAAGCCGAACGTTCGTTCTTGGCTTATGCACTTGCTGGAAGGCTCCATTTCTTCTTGGGCAGATCTTTGCCACCAGTTTGTTGGCGCCTTCACGGGCGGCCACAAACCCCACGGTCAGGAGAGCGATCTCCACATCTTGGCCCAGAAGGAAGGAGAACCCCTGCGCAAGTACATCCAGCGCTTCAGCCGCGTGCAGCACAACATCCCCGACGTCCACCCTGCTGCGGTTATCAGTGCGTTTCACCAGAACGTACGTAACCGCCGCATGCGTGAGGAGATGGCCATGACCAAGATACGGGATGTCAGCGAGCTCTATGCTCTAGCTGATAAGTGCGCGCGTGCCGACGAGGGGAGGAGACTCCCCGGGGAGGATGCTGGCGCAGGGGGAAGCGACAGCGAGGATGCCGCCCCGGCAAAGAAGAGCCGGTGGCGGAACAATAGAAGAAAGAACAAGAAAGAAGTACTTGCCGTCGAGAAGTCCGGCAAGGAGGCTCCCGCCAAGCAAGCACAGGCTGGCGGCTCCGGCAAGGAGCCTGCCCCTGTAGCGGCAGCCGACAAGCAGGACGGCTCCGACAAGCAATATTGCAAGATCCACCGCACTAAGGGCCACGACCTCTCCAACTGCAAACGCGTCGAGTACCTCGTCGAGCAGCAGAAAGCTGAGTACGAGCGGCGCGACAAGGAGAAGGCCCAAGGTGGCGGAGGAGAGCCAAGCAAGAAGCGGCCATTCAATGGCCGGGGAGGACGCCGCGGCAAGGCCAAGCAGCGGCAAGGTGACCGACCTCCCCGGGGCCGCGACAAGGATGAAGAAGACGACGACGATGACATGGAGGAAGAAGATAACAGCGAGCAGGAGTTCCAGAAGGCCACGGAAGTCCTGTGCGTCGACGGCGGCGCCTCTCTGCATACTTCCCACCGCCAACTCAAGCAGTGGGTGCGGGAAGTAAATGCAGCAGAGCCGCCCGTGGAGTCGCGCATGCTCCTCAAATGGTCCAGCACGCCCATCATTTTTGATCTTGAGGATCACCCCGACCGCACCACCGCGGTCGGGTGCTTGCCGATGTTGGTCTCACCAACCATCCGCAACCTCAAGGTCACCAAAATGTTGGTTGACGGCGGGGCCGGGCTGAACTTGATCTCCTCGGCTGTGATCAAGAAACTCCAAATCCCAGACGGCGAGCTCGAAGAGACCGGTTCGTTCCAAGGAATAAACCCGGGGAGGAGCAAGCCTAAGGGGAAGATCACTCTGCCAGTAACCTTTGGCGGGGAGCTGAACTTCAGGACGGAGAGGATAACCTTCGATGTTGCCGATATCCCATTGCCATACAATGGGATACTTGGACGTCCTGCCCTCGCCAAGTTCATGGCAGCTTCCCACTACGCCTACAATGTACTCAAGATGCCGGGGTCGATAAGCGTCATCACTGTCCATGGCGACAAGAAGGACGCGCTTATCTGCGCCGACAAGATTTACCGGGATGCAGCAGCCGCGGCGGAGAGCAGTACACTTGCCGCTGAAGCTCCCGGGGGGAAGAAGACCAAGACCAAGTCCGGCAAGTGCTCTGGGACCCACCCCGGCAACCGCACCTCTTCGGAGTGCTGCGCTGCCGCCGAGGACGTTCCATCGAGCTCCACCGGCAAGTGCAAGAAGGGAATGGCCGCTCCACCGGCAACCAAGAAGGTGCCCGCCAAGGAGGACGGCACTGGTGGTACCTTCACCATCAGTGCCACACTTGACAGCAAATAGGAAAGCGCGCTCGTTGCCTTCCTGCGGGCGAATGTCGATGTGTTTGCCTGGCAACCATCTGACATCCCCGGTGTTCCCAGGAAGGTAATTGAGCACAAGCTTGTTGTTTGCCCTCATGCGCGGCCCGTCAAACAGAAGGTCAGGAAGCAAGCCGTGGAGCGCCAAGAATTCATTGCCGAAGAAATCAAGAAACTAGAAGCAGCAGGCCTGGTTAGAGGCGTGATCCATCCCACTTGGTTAGCAAATCCAGTTGTCGTGCGTAAGGCCAACGGGAAGTGGAGACTGTGTATAGACTTCACCGATGTGAATAAAGCATGTCCCAAGGATCCATTTCCCTTGCCGCGCATTGACCAGATTGTTGACTCCACTGCCGGATGTGAGCTGTTCTCTTTCCTTGATGCATATTCAGGCTACCACCAGATTTTCATGGCCAAGGAAGATGAAGAGAAGACTGCATTCATTACTCCATGTGGCACATATTGCTTCATTCGCATGCCCTTCGGATTGAAGAATGCAGGCTCTACATTTGCAAGAGTAGTGTACACTGCTTTTGAGCCACAGATCCACAGAAATGTGGAAGCCTACATGGATGATATAGTGGTCAAGAGCAAGAGCAAGGATACCCTGATCCAAGATTTGGAAGAGACGTTTGAGAACCTGCGCAAGATCCAGCTTAAGTTGAACCCCGAGAAGTGCGTCTTTGGAGTCCCCTCCGGCAAGCTTCTCGGGTTCTTTGTGTCACAGAGGGGGATTGAAGCCAACCCCGACAAGATAAAAGCCATCGAGCAGATTGAAGCCCCGAAGCGCGTCAAGGATGTCAGGAAACTTGCAGGTTGTGTGGCTGCCCTCAGTAGGTTCATTTCAAAGTCTGCAGAACGCGCCCTGCCTTTCTTCAAGATTTTGAAGAAGGCAGGTCCTATGAAATGGACTCCGGAAGCGGAGGCAGCGCTGCAAGACTTGAAACGGTACCTATCCTCCACTCCAATACTTGTCGCACCTAGGCCACAAGAGAAGTTGCTGCTGTACTTGGCGGCAACCAATCAAGTGGTTAGTGCTGCATTAGTAGCGGAGAGGGAGGCCGACGAGGAATCTACACCACCGGCAAGCGAATCCAGCGACAAGCAGGGGGCTACTCCGGCAAGCTCTGGCCCCGACAAGGATAACTCTGCGCAGAAGGAAGGAGAAGTGCGGAGAAAGATGGTGCAGCGCCCGGTGTATTTTGTTAGTTCCCTCTTGCAGGGGGCTAGATCAAGATATTCTGGGGTGCAAAAGTTGCTTTTCGGCCGCCTCATGGCCTCGAGAAAGCTGCGCCATTACTTCCAAGCACACGAGATAACAGTGGTCACTCGCTTTCCGCTGAAGAGGATATTGCACAATCCAGAGGCAACAGGCAGGATCGTCGAGTGGGCACTGGAGCTGTCAAGCTTTGGTCTCAAGTTTGAGAGTACTTCAACTATCCAGAGCCGAGCTTTGGCAGAATTCATAGCTGAATGGACCCCAACGCCCGATGAGGAAGTTCCAGAAACAAGTGTACCCGTACAAGAAGCGACAAGTGAATGGGTAATGTACTTTGATGGTGCCTTCTCGCTGCAAGGCGCCGGTGCCGGCGTGGTACTCATCGCGCCCACCAGAGAGCACCTCAAGTATGTTATCCAGATGCACTTTCCCAGGGAGCAAGCGACAAACAATACTGCTGAGTACGAAGGCTTGCTTGCCGGCCTCAGGATTGCGGCCGAACTTGGGATCAGAAAGCTAATTGTGCGGGGAGATTCTCAGTTGGTGGTCCGGCAAGTCAACAAGAGTTACCAGAGCCCTTTGATGGAAGCTTATGTAGATGAAGTGAGGAAGCTTGAAGAACACTTTGAAGGTCTGCAAATGGAGCACGTTCCAAGAGCTCAGAATGACATTGCAGATGGCCTTTCAAAGTGTGCTGCGATGAAGTTACCTGTGGAACCAGGGTCCTTCTTGCTCAAGCTGACTCAGCCATCCGTTACACCATCTGTTGGGCAGCACAAGAAGAGAAAGTTGGTCTCTGGCGACTACTTGCCGGCGGATCTTCCCGAGGCCGCCGCCAAGGTCCCCAAGATCAACGATCAGAACGCTGAGGAACAGTTTGCTCCTGCAGACCTAGGGTCTGTACAGTTGAAGCAAGCGTTCCCGACAAGCCTCGCCCCGGCGAGCTTGCCGGGGGACCATCTGCTCCGGCAGAACCAGAGGTTCTTGCCGTGGAAGCTGGGGTTCCCGTAGCGGCCCTCATGCCTTTAGTCCTTGCCGTTGAGCCTCGGACTCCGGCATGGGCGCAGCAGATCATCCGTTTTCTGCGAACTGGAGAACTTCCCGATGACCCAGCAGAGATAGAGAAGATAACCAGGCAGTCAAGTATGTACCAGTTCGTGGATAATGAGCTGTACAGAAGAAGACTCAATGGTGTCAGGTTGAAGTGCATTTCCAGAGAAGATGGACAGAAGCTGTTGGCAGAAATACATGGAGGCATATGTGGCCACCACATTGGCGCAAGGGCACTTACCGGGAAGGCGTTCCGGCAGGGGTTTTTCTGGCCAGAAGCCCTCCAAGATGCAACTGCACAAGTAACCAAGTGTGAAGCGTGCCAATTCCATGCCAAACAAATTCATCAGCCAGCTCAAGCTCTCCAAACGATCCCTTTGTCCTGGCCCTTCTCGGTCTGGGGGCTCGATATCCTCGGCCCCTTCCCTCGAGCTGTCGGGGGCTTTGAGTACTTGTACGTTGCAATCGACAAGTTCACAAAGTGGCCAGAAGTGGAACCGGTGAGAAAGGTGACAGCACAATCAGCGGTCAGGTTCTTCAGGTCGATTGTTTGCCGTTTCGGAATCCCTAACAGGATCATCACCGACAACGGTACACAATTTACTAGTCGCACCTTCATGCAATACGTCCAAGACCTTGGCGCCAAGGTCTGCTTCGCTTCTGTTGCTCACCCGAGGAGCAATGGTCAAGCGGAGAGGGCCAATGCTGAAGTGCTGCGCGGACTCAAGACAAGGACTTTTGACAGGCTGCGCAAGTGCGGAAGAAACTGGATAGAGGAGTTACCGGCGGCTCTTTGGTCAATCAGAACGACACCAAATCGAGCCACCGGACAGACACCCTTTGCTCTAGTCTACGGAGCAGAGGCAGTTCTCCCCACGGAACTCGTATACGGATCTCCTCGGGTGCTCGCTTATGATGAGCTCGAGCAAGAGCAACTGCGACAAGATGGTGCGTTGCTCCTCGAGGAGGAACGTCTCCAGGCTGCTGTACGAGCTGCTCGATACCAGCAAGCCTTGCGTCGCTATCATAGCCGCAAGGTTAAGGCCAGGAGTCTCGAGGAAGGCAACCTTGTTCTTCGGCGTGTTCAGTCCGCCAAGAATTCCAACAAGTTGACGCCGAAGTGGGAAGGCCCTTATCGGGTGAGACAAGTAACAAGGCCCGGCGATGTCCGCCTTGAGACCGAAGAAGGCTTACCGGTGAGCAACTCCTGGAACATAGAGCATCTTCGCAAGTTTCACCCATGAGGCGCGGTTGCCGTGACCCGCTCCGGCAACCACTTTTTGTACGAGTCTTGCCGCTGTCGCATATAAACCTTTGTACAAAGCCGGGCGCAGATCCCGTGCATCAGTAAAGCTTTTGTGTTTTGCACTATTTGCCTTTTCCATGCTTTTCTTCGCTATTCGCATGCATTATTTGACATCTTGTGCAACGCACGTACCCGGTAAGCATTAGCATGCCGAAAGGCCATATACTTGTTTTCCCTCCTCTTTTTCTTTCCCTCTTAAGCAGAAGGATTGTTCCTCGCGCACAAGTTTGCCGGGGGGGGAAGGAGATGAAGGATGAACCAAGTGCTATTCAAGAAAGAGAAGCCTTGTCGGGGAAACAAGCAATATATGAAAGCTAAGTTACCAGAGTTTGAGCAATTCAGTTACCAGAGTTTGAGCAATTCAAATTTTTAAATTTTGGTTATCTTCCTTGAACAACCACACTTTGTATGGAAAACCTGTGCGCGGAGGAACCTACCCGTGGCTAGCCGCACCCTTATCTTGTTTTCGAGTACGCTCAACGTCTTAAGTGAGCTGCGACAAGTGTCGCGCCCTTGTTTCGTTTTCGAGTTCGCTCAGCAGGCTAAGTGCGTTGCGACTAGCTGCGGCAAGGTTACTTGCCGGCAAGACCTTGGCCGGCAGGCTGCTCAGAGTCCAGCACTCAGCGCTCGCGGCAAGGGCCCCTTGCCAGCAAGTCCCCTAGAAGCGTAGGGTTAAAAGCATACAAAGTAAAGGGCCAAAGCAAGGGAGATAACATTGCACTAATTGCTCAAAATAAGATAATATATTACAAGGGATAACTTGTCGCAATCACTAACAGATTCGTGTCCATGGCACACTTTGCAGTAACAAAAGAAATAAAGAAAAGGAGGCCTAATCCACGCGATCGCCCTCACGCCTGGAAATCTTGTTCACCTTGGCGATAATGTGGGCGACCTGCGCCTTCAGCGCCTCCATATCTGCGTCGGCCGGCAAGCTGCGGAGAATGTTGACGAGGTTTATACCAGGATTGCGGTACACAATCTTCGTCAGGACGCGCTCCAAGGTACCCGCGCAGAGCTGGCGTGACTCCTCGGCCAGCTGCGCGGGGAGCTTCTTCTGTAAACTTGCGAGTGCCGGCGCGACCCCTCTGAAGAAGAGGCTGAGCTTGGCGCTATGGGGGAGGTTTGGATCCGGAGAGTATATGAGGTGCTCCACCCTCATTGCCATCAGCTCCATGTCGATGGCAGCGGCAGAAGCCACCAGATCTTCAGTCCATACCTCGACGGTCTGGCGGAAGTTGTTGGCTGCGGTGGTGGCGCTCACCACCAGGCCTCGCTCTTTGCGGAGCTCGTCCTTCAGTTTGGTTTCACGATCCCGGACGGCGTCGAGAGAATCCTTCAGCGTGGAGACCTTCAGCTCCAGATCTGCAATTGAGTCCTTGGCGGCCTTCAGCTTGTCGCCCTGCTTGGAGAGGCGTACCTGGAGTTCCGAATTAGTATGGGCGTCCTTCTCGCGCTCTATGTTGAGAGCGGTAACCCTCTCCGTGCTCGCCTTCAGGTACTCCTCCAGCTGCACCACCTTAGCCTCGAGGTCCTTCTTGGCGGTCTCCGCGGTGGCTGCGGCGGCCTTTGCTTCCTTCAGCTCTCCGCCAAGGGCCTGCTCCCGGGCGGCAAGGTCTTCCTCGTGAGAGTCAAGGTCGACCTTCCGCTGGGTGAGCGCTCCTTCTCGCTGGGACAGCGCTTCTCCGGCGAGTCGCTGCTGCTCCTCGGCTTCAGCCTTCTCCAGGAGCCACTCTTGGTACTCTCCAGCAAGCCTCTCGCGCTCCTCCGCCAAGTGGCGGAGGGCCGCCTGGTTGGCAGCGCGGAGCTCCGCGGCACGTTTCTCCATATCTGCTGCGGCCTTGGCGGTGAGGGCTTCCCGAGACTCGAGCTTCGCCTGCCTGGCCCGGTAAAGGGCCAGGAGCCGATGGAGCAACTTCTCCTCCTCGGGCTCGTCGCTCCCGCCAGGCGCCTCGACGATCTTCAGCCCCGCAGAGGCGAGAACCTCCCCATCGAAGGTCTCTCCCTCCTCGGGGGCTCGCGACGAGGATCCCCACGGCACTTGGATGAAGACGCCGTTGGGAGCCTCAAGGTAGAAGGTGGACTGCTCCTTCTCGGTGGAGGGGTCGGCGGCCGGCGCAGCGCTTGATGCTCCTGCCGCCTCCGGGCCGGCAGTATGGCCGCCGTCCCCCTCCCCGGCCGCTGCGTCTGCGGTCGGGGCAGTCTCCTCCGCGGCGGGCTCGTCGGCTCCCGCCATGTCTTCAATGACAGGGGCGTTGCCGCCGTCGCCTTGCGCGCCCTCCTCCTCGACGACGACCTCCGTCTCCATCTGCTCTGGGGGAGGAGGATCTAGAAGAAGAAAAAGAAAAAGTTCAAGCAAATATCCAAAAAAGACAAGTCCAAGAAGACGAGGTTACAAGACTTACCTTGGCGGACTTCGTCGACGACAGGCTCCCTCGCCGGGGAGCTCTTTGGCGGGGTGGCCGCCCTCACCGGGCTGCTCACCCTTGGCGGGGTACTCGCCCTTGGCGGAGTACCCGCCCTTGGCGGAGCGCTCTCCCTCGCCGGAGAGTTCGTCCTTGGCGGGGGCTGCGGGGCCTGCGGCTCCTCGGGAGTGGTCTCCGGGCACTCCTGTGGCTGCGGCTCCACCTCTGCACAAGACAATCAAGACCAAACAGAACAACAAGATGTTAGTACAAGGCAAAAACTTCAGGCGCGCCCGACGAGCGGAAAAGTCAAGACCAGACTTACGCTGGGGGCTGCGCTGGGGGCTGCTCCTCGGAGCAGCGCTTGGGTCCGGCAAGCTCGTCGCCGGCGCGTCCCCTGTCGCCGCGACGGGCGAGTCATCCTCGACCTCGACCACGGGGACCTTGGCCCTCTTCGCCATCCGCTGGGCCAGGGTCCTGCAAGCAAATCAGAAACAAGATCAGAATCATCAACGTCGGAATCAAGACAGAATTAAAGAAGATACAAAACTCCAAGCACTTACTCCTCTTCCTCGTCGTCGTCGCTGAGGGCGGAGAAATCAAACTCCACCTGAGGCGCGTCCGCGCGAGGAGCAGGAGGAGAAGGCTCCCTCGGGCGCTTGGCGGTCCCCGGGGCTGGGGGCTGCGAAGACCCGGCCCCTGTGGATGCCGAGGCCCGGGGAGCAGGCGGAGCAGCCGCTCCGCTCTGAGAAGACCCTCCTCCACTTGGCGCTGACGTACGGGGCGCCTCCGCCGTAGCCTGTGTGCGGGGCGCCTCCGCCGCGGTTGGTGCGCCGGGCGCTCCCGTCGCGGCTTGGCTCCCCCGGGTAGCTCGCGCCGCCCAGCGAGCAGGTTGTTGCCGGGGCGCCTGCGCCCTCGTCGTCGTCGTCGTCGCCTTGCGGAGGCGCTTCAACGGAGATCGCCTGGGACTTGCCCGTGGCGGGGAGGTCTCCGATGACGAGGAGGCGTCGTCGTTGAGCCCCAGAGACCCACCGGAGTCCTCGCCGGCCCCGGTGTCCTCCTCCTCCTCCTCCTCGGCCGGCTCGCTGGGTCCAGCGCCCTGCCCTGCGGCCGTGCTCCCTCCGGCGCCTCCGCTCCCTCCGGCGCCTCTGCTTCCTTCGGCAACATCGCCCCTCGCGGCGGCCTCGCTCACGATCCCGGGGATCCCAGCATACCTCAGAGAGGGGACCCCGGCGAGCTCGTCGGGCGGAAGCTTAAGCAGCCTGCGGATCTCCGCCTCATCTGCTTGGCACGACGCTTCCGCAGCCTCTGCCTCTTCAACTGTAAACCCGAACTCTCCTGCCGCTGCGGCTACGGCGGCCTCTTCTACCCGGGAAGCAATATAAGCAATCTCCCGATCAGTGGTGGCCCGAGTGAGTCCCTTGATCTCCTCCTTGTTCTTCGGCACCTCCACCAAGTTGTTCTTTGGCACCTCCGGCGTGGGCACTATCCATGTGGGGTCGACGCCGTGCGAGTCGCATGCGGGCATCATCGCGCGCAAGGAGTCCCGGGCCGTGCTGTTGCATAGGGGCACCACTCCCCGGGGAGCTCTAAACCACTCCGGGTGGGCCGGGTCGTGCTTAAAAAGCTCCCGGACCATCCCCTTCAGCTCCAGCGACGTGAAGTTGAAGTTCAGTCCTGGGCGCAGTCTCATAATGTCCGCCGCATTGCCGTACTCCCATGCTGGCCTTTTCCTCTCCTGTAAAGGGGCAATGCGGCGGCGGAGGAAGTCTGCCCCTACTTCTCCGATGGTCAACTTGGCTACCCGGAGACGAAGAATTCTGACAAGGGCGACGTTGAGCTTGATGTCGTCCGAGTACAGCTCACTCCAGTCCCTGTCGCGCACTATAGCAGTTGTGCGCGGCGCGGTGAAGGGCTGCGGCTCCTCCTCTACTATCCAGCACCAATCCGCGCACCACTCCTCCCACTTGCCGTGGAGCTCCCCTTGCAGATAGGATTCCTTCTTGTTCAAGCGGAAGACCCAAGAGATACCCCCGGAGAGGGGAGCGCCGGCCTCTACTCTAGGCGTAAAGAAATGACTAAAAAGCGCTACGTTTGGATAGATCCCTATGTAGTTTTCGCACAGATGTGCGAAAACCGCCATCGTGAGGATGGCGTTGGGGGTGAAGTCTAAAAGGTGGAGGTTGTAGGTGTTCATGATATCGCAGAAAAATTCAGAGAAGGGAGGGCAAAGGCCGCAGTGGAAGAAAACAGCGAAGAAGAAATACCCGCCGGGGTACAGATCCTTGGCGGCGGCGGGGTAAACTCTGGTCCGGGGATGCGCCTTGGTCTTCTTGGCCCAGAACAGGTAGTACTTGTTCCAGAGTTCCCGCGCGCCGAGCCTTGGCGCGAAGACGACATTCCTCTTCCGCAGGAGAGCAAGCTTCACCGCCTGCTCGGATTTCTCTTTCTTGGCCTTCTCCGCCTTCGCCTTCTCGGACTTCGGGGCCATGGCGGAGGCGGCGAGGGAAGGGGGGCGAGGAGTCCGGCGGCGCCGCAGATGCGGGAGACGGCGGAGGAGGTGTGGAGGCGGGGCGCAGAGGGGAATTTCTGGAGATGGAAGAAGCAATGAAGACGAAGTAAGGTAACGGCCCCTGCTTCCTCTGCTTTTAAGGGGGAAGTGGGGGATGCTCCGCATTTCCCATTAAAGAACGTGGCCACGTTCTCTCCCACGACGCCGCAATCGACGCGTGCCGTTACGGAGGGACGCGGCGGATGCGGAAGGGGATTCGGCGTGCCGTGGGCCGCGCGTGCCCGTGCACTGTTTTGGGCCTGGCCCAACAGCGCTCGGCACCGTGTGTGGCCCAGGCCCGGGGGCTCCTGTCGGTGTACTAAGGTAGGGGTACCTCAGTACCCCAACTTGTGCACGGGCAGTAGCAGCTTCCCGCGGCAGGGCCTACCACGTGCTTGCCGGAGACCTTTCTGATCCATATGAAGCCATTCAAAAACAAAGTATACAAGACAGAAGATCAAAGCCCCGGCGAGTGGAGCTTGCCGGGAAGGCCGTCCCAGGCTCAAGATTTCCTCACTAACACAAGACCCTGGCAAGAGGAACTTGCCAGGAAGACCAGAAGATTACATTTCAGAAGACATGCCTCGGCGCAGCATGCGCCCCGGCAGGGCCCGAGGAGCGACAAGCTTCAGAGCCCGGCGAGCTTCCGGGCCCGGCAAGGTCAAGACCCCGGCAAGGTGCTTGCCGGGGAGAGTTACGCTGTGTGCCCACGCTCCAGCTCATCGAACCACGCGTCGCCCTGGGGCCATCCCAGGGACGCGTGGCAGATGGCTGTGCAGCCTGGGGGGCACGGTGGCACTTCACGGTGACGAGGCTGTCGCCGTGGCAAACGGAGACGCAAGGGCGGGCGCTTTTGGGGTCGACGGTGACGGGCATTTAATGCTCTTGTCCCCCACTGTCAAAGTAGGTGATGACCACTGTTCATGCACTGTTCATCCACTGTTCCCGCACTGTTACAACTACCACCAAAGTTACATTTTTACCCCTTCTCCTACGTTGACACCTGTCGGTGACCCCTTGAGCTATAAAAGGAGGCCCATGCACAACGTAGAAAGGGTTCGGAACCTAGATCGCTCATTCGCTCGGTGTAGCTAGTTCTTCAAGCTCCCGAGCTCAAACACTCAATACAATCTAAGCAGGAGTAGGGTTTTACGCGTCCATCGCGGCCCGAACCTGGGTAAACTGCCCGCGTGCTCTCTACGATCTGCTCTTTGTGCTCCCTCCGCTCCCTTACCGCACGAACAAGGGGCTCCGGACACATAGGTGCTCGTGGTGGACAGTTTCCCCCGACACCACCTTCGGATTTGTGCCTTCGAAGTTGTTGATTTTTATGGTACCGAAACAATAGACCTCCTCGATAACGTAAGGACCTTCCCACTTGGAGAGAAGTTTTCCTACAAAAAATCTTAAACGAGAGTTGAATAGCAAGACATAATCACCTACGTTAAAATCACGCTTTTGTATTCTTTTGTCATGCCATCTTTTAACCTTTTCTTTGAATAACTTGGCATTCTCATAAGCCTGGGTTCTCCATTCATCGAGACAGCTAATGTCAAATAACCTCTTTTCACCGGCAAGTTTGAAATCGTAGTTGAGCTCTTTAATAGCCCAATATGCCTTATGTTCTAACTCAAGAGGTAAGTGACAAGCTTTTCCATATACCATCTTATATGGAGACATACCCATAGGATTTTTGTATGCAGTTCTATAGGCCCATAATGCATCATCAAGTTTCTTGGACCAATTCTTTCTAGACCTATTAACTGTCTTTTGCAAGATTAGTTTCAACTCCCTATTACTTAGTTCTACTTGACCACTAGTCTGTGGGTGATATGGGGATGCAATTCTATGGTTGACATCATATTTAGCAAGCATCTTACGGAAAGCACCATGAATAAAGTGTGAACCACCATCAGTCATTAGATATCTAGAGACTCCAAACCTCGGGAAAATAACTTCCTTAAGCATCTTAATAGAGGTGTTATGATCAGCACTACTAGTTGGGATAGCTCCTACCCACTTAGTAATGTAATCAACAGCAACTAAAATATGTGTGTACCCATTAGAGGAAGGAAAAGGTCCCATATAATCGAAGCCCCAAACATCAAATGGTTCAATAACAAGTGAATAATTCATAGGCATTTCTTGACGTCTACTAATGTTATCAATTCTTTGACATTCATCACAAGATAAGACAAATTTACGGGCATCCTTGAAGAGAGTAGGCCAATAAAAACCGGATTGCAATACCTTGTGTGCAGTTCTATCTCCTGCATGGTGTCCTCCCTAAGCCTCGGAGTGGCACTTGCGTAGGATATGTTCCTGTTCATGCTCAGGTACACAACGTCTAATAATACCATCTACTCCTTCTTTATAAATATGTGGGTCATCCCAGAAGTAATGTCTCAAATCGTAGAAGAACTTTTTCTTTTGCTGGTATGTAAAGCTAGAAGGTATAAACTTAGCAACAATATAATTAGCATAATCAGCATACCATGGAGCAGTACGAGAAGTATTTATGACAGCCAATTGTTCGTCAGGAAAGCTATCATCAATAGGTTGTGGGTCATCAAGCACATTTTCTAACCTAGACAAGTTATTTTCTACGGGGTTCTCAGCTCCCTTTCTATCAATAATATGCAAATCAAATTCTTGTAGCAAGAGAACCCATCTAATAAGTCTAGGTTTAGCATCTTTCTTTTCCATGAGGTATTTGATAGCAGCATGATCAGTGTGAATATTTACTTTAGAATCAACAATATATGGTCTAAAGTTATCACAAGCAAACACAACTGCTAAAAATTCTTTCTCAGTAGTGGCATAATTTCTTTGGGCGATGTCTAGAGTTTTACTAGCATACTGGATAACATTCAATTTCTTATCAACTCTTTGCCCTAGAACAGCACCTACAGCATAATCACTAGCATCGCACATAATCTCAAAGGGTAAGTTCCAGTCAAGAGGCTGGACAATAGGTGCAAAGATCAATGCTTTCTTAAGTATTTCAAATGCTTCTAGACAATCATCATCAAAGACAAAAGGAATATCTTTTTGTAAGAGATTAGTCAGAGGCCTGGAGATTTTGGAGAAGTCCTTCATGAACCTCCTATAAAACCCGGCATGACCAAGGAAACTTCGTATACCTTTGATGCCCTTTGGGCATGGCATCTTTTCAATAGCATCAACCTTAGCTTTGTCAACTTCAATACCTCTTTAAGAAATTTTATGTCCCAATACAATGCCTTCATTAACCATAAATCGACACTTTTCCCAATTCAAGACAAGATTAGTGTCTTCACATCTCTGCAAAACTCGATCAAGGTTGCTTAAGCAATCATCAAAAGAAGTTCCGTAAACGGAGAAATCATCCATGAAAACCTCAACAATCTTTTCACAAAAGTCAGAGAATATAGCCATCATGCATCTTTGAAAGGTAGCAGGTGCATTACATAAACCAAAAGGCATACGTCTATAAGCAAAGGTACCGAAAGGACAAGTAAAAGTGGTCTATTCTTGATCCCCTTTTGACACAGGTATTTGAGAGAAACTAGAATAACCATCTAGAAAGCAAAAATGAGTATGCTTGGATAGCCTTTCTAGCATTTGATCAATGAAAGGCAAAGGGTAATGATCTTTCTTAGTAGCTTTATTTAATTTGCGGAAATCAATTACCATCCTATACCCTGTAACTATTCTTTGCGGGATTAATTCATCTTTATCATTAGGGACAACAGTCATGCATCCTTTCTTAGGAACACAATGGACATGACTTACCCACTGGCTATCAGCGACTGGATAGATAATACCTGCCTCTAGAAGCTTTAGTATTTCCTTTCTTACCACTTCTTTCATCTTAGGATTTAACCGTCGCTGATGATCAATAACTGGTTTAGCATTTTCTTCCAATTTTATCTTGTGTTGGCATATAGTGGTACTAATGCCCTTAAGATCATCCAGAGTATATCCAATAGCAGCACGGTGCTTCTTCAGAGTTTTCAATAATTTTTCTTCTTCCTGCTCTGAAAGATTAGCACTAATAATAACAGGATATATCTTCTTTTCATCAAGATAAACATACTTAAGATTATCAGGAAAAGGTTTAAGTTCAGACACGGGATCACCCTTGGGTGGAGGAGGATCCCCTAGGATTTCAACGGGCAAGTTGTTTTTTCAATACGGGTCCCTGTGTAAGGAATATTTCATCTATTTCCCTTCTCTCATTCATATGCATATCATTTTCATGGTCTAGCAGGTATTGTTCTAACAGATCATTAGGTGGCACGGCAATAGAAGCAAGACCAATAATTTCATCCTTACTAGGTGGTGCCATTTCAAGGGGTTGTCTACGGAATTTAGCAAAGTTGAAATCATGAGACATATCCCCTAATCCAACAGTGACAATATCTTTCATGCAGTCTATCTTGGCATTAACAGTATTCAAGAAGGGTCTACCAAATATAATGGGACAGAATGCATCTTGTGGGGAACTAAGAACAAGAAAATCAGCAGGGTATTTAACCTTCCCACACAAGACTTCAATATCTCTAACAATCCCAACTGGTAAAATAGTATCTCTATTAGCAAGCTTAATAGTAACATCAATCCCTTCTAACTCAACAGGTGCAATATCATGCATAATTTTGTTGTACAGATCAAAAGGGATAATACTCGCACTAGCACCTACGTCACATAAACCATGATAGAAATGATCTCCTATCTTAACGGAGATAACAGGCAAGCCAACAACAGGTTTATGTTTATTCCTAGCATTGGATTTGGCTATTTTAGCAGACTCTTCTTGGAGATAAATAACATGTCCATCTAAATCCTCTACCAAGAGATCTTTAACCATAGCAACACTAGGTTCAACTTTAATTTGCTCAGAGGGTGTAGGTGTTCTAGTATTACTCTTACGAACTACAGTTGAAGCTTGAGCATGATCCTTTATCCTAACAGGGAAAGGTGGCTTCTCAATATAAGCAGTAGCAATAACAGGATCAACATTATAAGTGATAGTCTTTTCTTCAACTTTAATAGGTTCAAGTACTTTTACTTCAATAGGGGGATCGTATTTAAACCACTTCTCCTTGGGGAGATCAACATGAGTAGCAAAAGATTCACAGAAAGAAGCTACTATCTCAGAGTCAAGTCCATATTTAGTGCTAAACTCACGGAAAACATCGGTATCCATAAAAGCTTTAACACAATCAAACTTAGGGGTCATACCTAACTCCTTACCTTCGTCGAGATACCAATCTTCAGAGTTGCGTTTAATTCTTTCCAATAAGTCCCATTTGAAGTCAATGGTCTTCATCATATAAGAGCCAGAACAAGAAGTATCGAGCATGGAGCGATTATTATGAGAAAGTCAGCATAAAAATTTTGAATGATCATTTCTCTTGAGAGCTCATGATTAGGGCATGAATATAACATTGACTTAAGCCTCCCCCAAGCTTGAGCGATGCTTTCTCCTTCGCGGGGCCAGAAATTATAAATATAATTACGATCACGATGAACCTGGTGCATAGGGTAGAACTTCTGATGAAATTCCAACTTCAGACGATTATAGTTCCATGATCCCATATCATCGCATAGCCTAAACCATGTCAATGCATCTCCCTTCAAAGATAAAGGGAAGACCTTCTTCTTGATAACAACCTCGGGCATACCTGAAAGCTTAAACAATCCACAAACTTCATCCACATAGATTAGATGTAAATCGGGATGCAGTATTCCGTCTCCTGTAAAGGGATTTTCAAGCTGCTTATCTATCATACCCGAAGGAATCTCAAAGCAAACATTTTCAATAGGTGCAGTAGGTTGAGGAGCAACTCTTTGCTCTTCTGCTCGGGGTGAAGATACCCCGAACAAGCCCCACAAAGGATTTTGAGCCATAGTAACAAGTGACAATAAATTTCAGCACACTATATAAATTTTTCCTTACCAAAGGCGCCTCACTCCCCGGCAACGGCGCCAGAAAAGAGTCTTGATGACCCGCAAGTGTAGGGGATCTATCATATCCTTTCGATAAGTAAGAGTGTCGAACCCAACGAGGAGCAGAAGGAAATGATAGGCAGTTTTCAGTAAGGTATTTTTTTAGAAGCACTGAAATTATAGTTAACAGATAGTTTTGTGATAAGATAGTTGGTAGCAAGTGACAAACGGTAAAAGTAAATAAGGTGCAGAAAGGTGTCCCAATCCTTTTTGTAGCAAAGTACAAGCATGGACAAACTCTTATATAAAGGAAAGCGCTCCCGAGGACACATGGGAATTATCGTCAAGCTAGTTTTCATCACGATCATCTGATTCGCGTTCGGTACTTTGATAATTTGGTATGTGGGTGGACCGGTGCTTGGGTGCTGCCCTTACTTGGACAAGCCTCCCACTTATGATTAACCTCTAATGCAAGCATCCGCAACTACAAAAGAAGTATTAAGGTAAACCTAACCATAGCCTGAAACATATGGATCCAAATCAGCCCCTTACGAAGCAACGCATAAACTAGGGTTTAAGCTTCTGTCACTCTAGCAACCCATCATCTACTTATTACTTCCTAATGCCTTCCTCTAGGCCCAAATAATGGTGAAGTGTCATGTAGTCGACGTTCGCATGACACCACTAGAGGAGAGACAACATACATCTCATCAAAATATCGAACGAAGACCAAACTCACATGACTACTAATAGCAAGACTTCTCCCATGTCCTCAGGAACAAAAGTAACTACTCACAAGACATAATATTGTTCATGATCAGAGGGGTATTAATATGCATAATGGATCTGAACGTATGATCTTCCACCAAACAAACCAACTAGCATCAACTACAAGGAGTAATCAACACTACTAGCAACCCACAGGTACCAATCTGAGGTTTGGGTACAAAGATTGGATACAAGAGATGAACTAGGGTTTGAGAGGAGATGGTGCTGGTGAAGATGTTGATGAAGATAGCCCTCCCCAAGATGGGAGAGTTGTTGGTGATGACGGTGGTGACGATTTCCCCCTCCCGGAGGGAAGTATCCCCGACAGAATAGCTCTGTCGGAGCCCTAGATTGGTTTCCGCCTCGGTTCCGCATCGAGACGGCGGCGTCTGGTCCCGAAAGCCTTCTTATGATTTTTCCAGGTCAAAACACCTCATATAGGTGAAGATGGGCACCGGGGGCCTGCCGGCTGGCCCACGAGGCAGGGGGCGCCCCCTGGGAAGGGGGGCGTGCTCCCCACCCTTGAGGACAGCCGGTGGCCACTCTCGTGGGTTTCTTTCACCAGATATTTTTTATATTTTCCGAAATGATGTTCTGTTGAGTTTCAGGGCTTTTGGAGTTGTGCATAATAGGTTTCCAGAGTTTGCTTCTTTTCCAACCCAGAATTCCAGCTACCGGCATTCTCCTTCTTCATGTAAACCTTGTAAAATAAGAGAGAAAAGGCATAAGTGTTGTGACAAAACATATAAGAACAGCCCATAATGCAATAAATATCAACATATAAGCATGATGCAAAATGGACGTATCACTGCCCTTCCACCCCCACATATATATAGGGGCCAGGGAGAGGGGGCCGGCCCCCTCAGATTGGATCTGAGGAGGGGGCGGCGGCCAGAGGGGGGTGCCTTGCCCCCCAAGGCAAGCCCCCCCCCTTAGGGTTCCCCCCAAACCCTAGGCACCCTGGGCCCTTGGGGGGCGGACCAGCCCACCAAGGGCTGGTTCCCCCCCCCCCTCACTTGGTCCACTTGGCCCACCGAGCAGGTGGCCCCACCCGGTGGACTCCCGGACACTTTCCGGTGGTCCCGGTACAATACCGGTGACCCCCAAAATCATTCCGGTGACCAAAACGGGACTTCCCATATATAAATCTTTACCTCCGGAACTCCTCGTGACGTCCGGGATCTCATCCGGGACTCCAAAAAACATTCAATCAATCCAAATTGGTTCCCACATGTTCCATGATGATCTCATCGAATGAACCACGATGTCAAGGATTCAATCAATCCCGTATATGATTCCCTTTGTCTATCGGTATAGTACTTGCCCGAGATTCGATCATTGGAATACTGATACCTTGTTCAATCTCGTCATGGCAAGTCTCTTTACTCGTTCCGTAATACATCATCCCGTGACTAACCCCTTAGTCACATTGAGCTCATTACGATGATATATTACCGAGTGGGCCCAGAGATACCTCTCCGTCATACGGAGTGACAAATCCCAGTCTAGATTCGTGCCAACCCAACAGATACTTTCGGGGATACCCGTAGTGTACCTTTATAGCCACCCAGTTACGTTGTGACGTTTGGCACAACCAAAGCACTCCTACGGTATCCGGGAGTTGCACAATCTCATGATCTAAGGAAAGGATACTTGACATTGGAAAAGCTTTAGCATACGAACTACACGATCTTTTGCTAGGCTTAGGATTGGGTCTTGTCCATCACATCATTCTCCTAATGATGTGATCCCGTTATCAGTGACATCCAATGTCCATGGTCAGGAAACCGTAACCATCTATTGATCAACGAGCTAGTCAACTAGAGGTTGTGGTGTATGTATTCACACATGCATTACTGTTTCCGGATAATACAATTAAAGCATGAACAATAGACAATTATCATGAACAAGGAAATATAGTAATAACCATTTTATTATTGCGTCTAGGGCATATTTCCAACAAAATGATCACGTGATCCAAATCAACTAAACCATGTCCGATCATCACGTGAGATGAAGTAGTTTTCAATAGTGAACATCTTATGTTGATCATATCTACTATATGATTCACGCTCGACCTTTCGGTCTCCAGTGTTCTAAGGCCATGTCTGTACATGCTAGGCTCGTCAAGTTTAACCCGAGTATTCTGCATGTGCAAAACTGTCTTACACCCATTGTATTTGAACGTAGAGCTTATCACACCTGATCATCACGTGGTGTCTCGGCACGATGAACTTTCGCAACGGTGCATACTCAGGGAGAACACTTGTACCTTGAAATTTTGTAAGGCATCATCTTATAATGCTACCGCCGTACTAAGCAAAATAAGAAGCATAATAAGATAAACATCACATGCAATCAAAATATGTGACATGATATGGCCATCATCATCTTGTGCTTTTGATCTCCATCTCCAAGGCACCGTCATGATCACCATCGTCACCGGCGCGACACCTTGATCTCCATCGTAGCATCGTTGTCATCTCGCCAATTGTTGCTTCCACGACTATCGCTACCGCTTAGTGATAAAGTAAAGCAATTACATGGCGACTGTATTTCATACAATAAAGCGACAACTATATGGCTCCTGCCAGTTGCCGATAACTTTACAAAACATGATCATCTCATACAATAACGTATCACTTATCATGTCTTGAACATATCACATCACAACATGCCCTGCAAAAACAAGTTAGACGTCCTCTACTTTGTTGTTGCAAGTTTTACGTGGCTTCTACGGGCTTACCAAGAACTGTTCTTACCTACGCATACAAAACCACAACGATATTTCGTCAAGTATGTGTTGTTTTAACCTTCACAAGGATTGGGCGTAGCCGCACTTGATTCAACTAAAATTGGAGAAACTGACACCCGCCAGCCACCTGTGTGCGAAGCACGTCGGTAGAACCAGTCTCGCGTAAGAGTACGCCTAATGTCGGTCCGGGCCGCTTCATCCAAAAATACCGCCGAATCAAAGTATGACATGCTGGTAAGCAGTATGACTAGTATAGTCCACAACTCACTTATGTTCTACTCATGCATATCATCTACGCATAGACTTGGCTCATGATGCCACTGTTGGGAAACGTAGTATTTCAAAAATTTCCTACGATCACGCAAGATTTATCTAATAGATGCATAGCAACGAGAGGGGAGAGAGTGTCCACCTACCCTCGTAGACCGGAAGCGGAAGCGTCTAGTGACGCGGTTGATGTAGTCGAACTTCTTCGCGATCCAACCGATCAAGCACCGAACGTACGGCACCTCCGTGTTCAGCACACGTTCAGTTTGATGACGTCCCACGAACTCTTGATCCAGCAGAGCTTCACGGGAGAGTTTCGTCAGCACGACGGCATGGTGACGGAGATGATGAAGCTACCGGTGCAGGGCTTCGCCTAAGCACTGCAACGGTATGACCGAGGTGTGTTTCTGTGGAGGGGGCACCGCACACGGTTGGGGGAGATCAACTGATCAACTTGTGTGTGTTTATGGGGTGCCCCGACCCCCGTATATAAAGGATTGGAGGAGGGGGAGGGTCGGCCCTCTACTATGGCGCGCCCTGGGGAGTCCTACTCCCACCGGGAGTAGGATTCCCCCTTTCCTAGTAGAACTAGGAGCCCTTCCAAGTAGTAGGAGTAGGAAAGAAGGAAAGGGAAAAGAAAAGAGAAGGAAGGAGGGGGCGCAGCCCCTCCCCCTAGTCCAATTCGGACTAAGCCTTGGGGGTCACAGCCTCCTCTCTCTCTCTCTTTTCCCTAAAGCTCAATAAGGCCCATATACTCCCCGGCGAATTCCCGTAACTCTCGAGTACTCCGAAAAATACGCGAATCACTCGGAACCTTTCCGATGTCCAAATATAGTCGTCCAATATATCGATCTTTACGTCTCGACCATTTCGAGACTCCTCGTCATGTCCCCGATCTCATCCGGCACTCCAAACTACCATCACTACATCAAAACTCATAAACTCATAATACCGATCGTCATCAAACGTTAAGCGTGCGGACCCTACGGGTTCGAGAACTATGTAGACATGACCGAGACACATCTTCGGTCAATAACCAATAGCGGAACCTGGATGCTCATATTGGCTCCTACATATTCTACGAAGATCTTTATCGGTCAAACGGCATAACAACATACTTTGTTCCCTTTATCATCGGTATGTTACTTGCCCGAGATTCGATCGTCGGTACCTCAATACCTAGTTCAATCTCGTTACCGGCAAGTCTCTTTACTCGTTCCATAATACATCATCTCGTGATTAACTCATTAGTCATTTGCTTGCAAGGCTTATTATGATGTGTATTACCGAGAGGGCCCAGAGATACCTCTCCGACACTCGGAGTGACAAATCATATTCTTGATCTATGCCAACACCACGAACACCTTCGGAGACACCTGTAGAGCATCTTTATAATCACCCAGTTACGTTGTGATGTTTGATAGCACACAAGGTGTTCCTCCAATATTCGGGAGTTGCATAATCTCATAGTCATAGGAACATGTATAAGTCATGAAGAAAGCAATAGCAATAAAACTAAACGATCATAGTGCTAAGCTAACGGATGGGTCTTGTCCATCACATCATTCTCCTAATGATGTGATCCCGTTGATCAAATGACAACTCTTGTCTATGGCTAGGAAACATAACCATCTTTGATCAATGAGCTAGTCTAGTAGAGGCATACTAGGGACACTATGTTTTGTCTATGTATTCACACATGTACTAAGTTTCCAGTTAATACAATTCTAGCATGAATAATAAACATTTATCATGATATAAGGAAATAAATAATAACTTTATTATTGCCTCTAGGGCATATTTCCTTCAATTAGAGCATTGTCCCATGTGAGGAAAGGCTAAATCAAGAAAGCCCCTCTAAAAAAAGGCCAAAGAAAAAAAAGGCCCAAAAAAGGGACAATTGCTACTATCTTTTTCCACACTTTTGCTTCAAAGTAGCACCATGTTCTTCATGATAGAGAGTCTCATGTTTAGTCACTTTCATATACTAGTGGGAATTTTCATTATAGAACTTGGCTTGTATATTCCAACGATGGGCTTCCTCAAATGCCCTAGGTCTTCGTGAGCAAGCAAGTTTGTAGGTATCATATGTTCTTTTATTCAATAACTTCTTGCTTGTAGAATACTATGCCATATGTTGTTATGATTGTATGACTAGATTGCTATGCCATGTTGTTATGATTGTATGATTAGACATCATAGTGTGTCAGTGTATCAATTCATAGTATAGATCATTCCAAGTTGTTATGTTGTGTCTTTACAAGTGTAAGTTGTAATAGATAGGAAATGCATGTCATCTCATTACTCATGCTAGTATAGTACATTGCATAATGTTGTTCATGCCATGATCTAATATTACATGCTTACATACTAGTATGCATATTCAATGTGCTTATATGTTATACCTAGCTAGTATGTAGGCTTGTGTCCTATTGCCATGCTTGATAGTCATGTTAGTTGATATCAACTAAAATATGCCATAGTTATGAGTAGTATCGTATTGGTAGCATAGTCACGTGTCTCTTGTGATGATTATACATGTCTACTTGTCATATCTACTTTATCTAGTTGTTGCATTTGTAGTATGCCTAAGTCTAGACATCTGGTCATGATAGTGATCTTTCATGGGTTATTATATTCCATGTGTTATAGTTATACTTGTGTTGCTCACATATGCTTGATTTGTCTCGTGTTAGTGTTATGAGTGTTGTATATGTGTTGCGATAGTTCATCACATGCTTAGAACAGTTTACCTTTCATGTTACTAGAGTTGTTCCTTGATCATATGCTTAGCACATGTAACTTGCTATGTCATCTCGGGCATGTGGAGGTAATATTATAGCTAGTTGTTATGGGATGGTTGTTGTTTGTTAAAGAGCATGTCCTTGTTTACTATCTTCTCATGATCCCTTGTATGTTTGATGCTTGTGTTATTAGTTAAGACATCTGCAGGATTATATACTCACATGCCTTGTGTCGAGATGTGTCTTGATTTAGTTGTTTATTTAGTTTTGATCTTAGTATTGGGTTGGCTCTTGTTATAACAATGCTCACTATAGTTATTACATTTGATGTTTATACTTTGCTTGTTGTTAACCATTATGAATATTTGGATTCATCCAAGTATTTATTTGTGGTTGATAATTACTCTTAACCATATCATATCTAAGATAGTTGTTCATCCATTGTCCCATGTGTTGTGTAGTTCTTTTTAATTGTTTGACAAATGAATTAGTTTGATATAATGGAGTTGATTCTATTTCCTTTTAATAATATCTTAGGACTAGACCTAGACCAACTCAATTCATGTTGTTATATAATGTTTCATTGCTTACTAGTATGATTTCTAATGGTTGTTTGTTTGCCTTATGGAACTATTGTATTTTGAGATATTATAGTTGATGTATATGTTTGACTACTATTGACCATTATAAATATTTAGATTCTATCTAAATATTTATTTCTGGTTAACTGTTATGTTTATAATGCCATGTTGGGATTGTGTAGTTAAATGCATAGGATGGTTGCATTTCATGTGTGTTGTTTCCATTCTATTGGTTATATAGTAGTTTCCTATATAGTTAGTCGATATATATAGTGGTCACTACAATTTGTTAGTAGCACAATTTGTATAAGAACGTTAGTCTTGATCGCCAAGCCTTGCTTAGTCGTGTCAACTTGAACCCCACCAATTCGTTGAATCCTCTTTCATACCTCCCTATCGTGCTACCTCATTTCGGAATCTCCATCTTGATCAATATCTTGTTATCCATCCACTCTTAAATTTGTTTTCGATGTTATTTGGTTTACTATTGCTTTGGTATTTATTGTTTGTCTTTTGCTATCGTTACGACAAGTAGGGAGTGACGATAATGTTGGACACAGACAGGAGTAGTTACCGAAGGACTCAACAACAAAGGCATGCCTCCTTCTTTGATCATACTTATCATATGTTTTACAAGATTGCATTGAGTTTTATAGTTACTATATGCATGCTTTTAATCTCGTAGCTAGCGTGTCGATTGACACATGCCTTGATCCGCTTGTCGCCTATTCACTTGACACCTGAGTAGAATTATATATTATTCCGGTAGAGTAGAAATGCTTAGCCATGCTTATTATTCTATAGGTCCTTATTTGAATGATCTTCGGATCGTTGACACTTCGAACTTGTTGCTGAGCTCGCTGAGCTAGGTCGGTTGGCCTTGTTGATCTCCTCTACTCTCTTCTACTCTAGGTGAAACTTACCATCTGAATACTGGCGCGGGCGACAACTGAATCAAGGATTGAAGTAGCGATTGGCCGCCCTTCACGAGTTGAAGGGGGCAATCAGTCGTCCGTGCCGCATGAGGCCTAATAAGTCTTCGATTTGAAGATTGTGATAATAGTACAGTCACATGCTATATGGGCACTGGCTTGGTTAATTAGTTAGCTCACTCTTATTGTCGTCATCGCCGTACCGCAGATTGGATAGCTGCCTTGCGAGGAGTGTCCTCGGCACAAAAGGGGGCTCGGACTGAGAACTGCGGTTACTTCCGTGTTGAAACCTAGTGGGCTTGGCACAATAAGTTTGGTCTAATGAAAGACCTCGTCACAATCTCCCTGCCGGTACAACAAATGGTGTACTACGCCAGCGGCCACTGGTGGCAACAAGTCGTGATTGTGTCGTGTGGGTAAAGTGTACAACCTCTGCAGAGTGTAAAACTATTCGAATAGCCGTGTCCACGGTCATGGACGGCACATGAATCTTTCTTGACGTACAGGACCCGTCTTGCTTATTCCCTCTTTCCCCTATTCTTGGAATCTATGAAGAGTGTGAGTTGATCGAGGATCCTCACTTTGATGAAAGTTATTCTGGAGACAAAACATGTTTTCATCTAAAACTGCTATTATCCATCTACTATATGTTTTTCAAACAAAATTAGCTTTTATGCAAATGAGCCATACAGCCATCCTTTGAAGCCACATGTAGCTATTAGGTCCTTCCCCGTTGGAGGAATGTTGAGTACGTAATGTACTCATGGCAATAATTTTGTTGACAACAAAGTTTCATGAAGACAAAGGTGATGACTACGACAACAATGGCGACCCGTAGGAGTGAGGTCACGTGGACTACATCGACTGCCTGTGGCTGAGATGGGGTCGCTACGCATTGTACTTTCCACTATTTTCTGATTGTAAATGTCATGAGACAATTCGCTAGGTATGTCTTGTGACAAATATACTACTTGTAATGCTTTTACGTATTCTGCAATGATATCATTTCATTGTGTTGTCAACAATGATCCTGGGGTTGACAATTAAACACAGGAGGATCTGGAAGATAATTCCAGGTTCCCACAAAGACCAATCCTTCCTTTCTAGGACTTTTGTTAAGAATCAACCTGTTCAGAACATCACAAAGGGTTTGGTGCCTTTTAGGCTTTTGAGCATTCCAGTCTCAAGCAAGTTCTTCAACCTAGCAATTTCATCAGAAATAACAACATATTCTTTGGAAGAGTTAGTTTTAACATTAACATTAGTCGCATTTCTTTCAGTAGTAGCAGATGTTTCGGCGGTGGAATCAACATTGCTACATTCTAGGCATCTCAAGCAAGACGGTAAAAACCCATCAGGGAAGGTTTCAATTTGAACGGCAAAGAGAAAAACATTTTCCTTCTTGAGATCATCATAGGATTCTTTCGGTGACTTGAGCTCTTGTTTCCTTTTCAGAAGACCATGTGACAACTTCTCGTAATCAGCTGAGATAGAATCATGGCGTATGGATAAATCCTTGAATGTTGATAAGAGATCAGAATGCTCTTATGCCAACATCTGATTCTTGTCCATCTCTTCGATCAACAAACCTTCAGATTTCCTTAGGGTTTTCTCAAGATTTTTTAGGGCATCTTGTTGAGTATTAGCCATCATGATAAGTATAACATAGGCAATGTTCTGTGAGGAGAGAGCATTTTGTCGAGAGCCTTTTGTCCTTGAGGTGATATCTTATCTCCTGAAGCTTTTTCCATGAAACGGAATGCAGGCGTCTCATCCTCACTTTAGTTGTTGTCGAAGTAACTCGACGACGTTGTAGAAGCACGAGCATGTCATTCCAGCGTAAGCACCTACCAACTTAGAGATGGATATATCCATTTTACATCATGGTTTCCTACTGTTATTTACTAGTAAGGTACACGTGCATTGCATGCACCACACTATAGCATGTATGCTTTGAGTCATATATGCATGATGTAGATGTTCGTTTAATTCTTATAGTTCATCTCACTCAAAATCAATTAGTTTTCATAAAAAAAGTTTATCTATTTTAGGATTCATGGAATTGTGTGTTGTAAAGCATAAAGTATTAACAAATAATGGCAATTCATCTAGAAAAAACAAGTTTGGGCAATTATGATACGGAAGATTCCAAAACAAAGGAGAAGTGTTTGTGTTTTGAGGTTTGTGCATCATGCTTAAGTTCAACAATGGAGTCTTCTAGATTGCACATGTGGCAGAATCTGATGGAATGTAGATGATATCCAACAGCTAGTAGTGCTCGGATTGGCCATCTCTGCACCTTCGGATTGGCTTCATACAATGACCATCTTTCAAAGTTATTTGCACACTATATAGGGGTATAAATATTGTTTTAAAGTAATATTTCACCTTATGATGCAATTCTAATGCCATTTCTCTCTTATTATGCAAGATATGCATGGTGAGGGAAATTGCCGACATGTGGAATTCTGGACTGGAAAAGAGCTACAACAGAGATAGTTGTTCTCTGGAGCTCCAAATGACCTGAAAATTTAGGGAGATTTATTTTGGAATAAATAAAAAATACTGAAATAAGAATCATCAAGAGGGGCCCCACCAGTGAGCCTCAAGCTCTGGTGTCGCGCCCCTTAGGGCTCGGCATATGAGCTTGTGGGCCTGCCGGTAGGCCTCTATGGCCTTCCTTCTCCTATATGAAGCCATTTGCCCTAGAAACAATCAAGAGAAAACTTTTGGGACAAAGTGCCGCCGTCTCGAGGCGGAACCTGGGCAGGAGCACTTTTTCTCTCTCACAGAGCGATTCCGTCGGGGATACATCCCTCCGGGAGGGGGAAATCAAACCCTTCATCATCGCCAATGTTCCTCTCATTGTGGAGGACTCATCTACATCAACATCTTCACCAGGACCATCTCATCTCCAAACCCTAGTTCATCTCTTGTATTCAATACTTGTCCAAAACATCATATTCGTACCTGATTATGTCTCCAACGTATCTATAATTTATGAAGTATTCATGCCATGTTTACAACAATTCTATATGGTTTTGGTATGATTTCAATGGAACCAACCCAGACTGACATTGTTTTCAGCAGAACTACCGTGGTGGTGTTTTTTGTGTAGAAATAGAAGTTCTCGGAATTGGACGAAACTTTTTGACGATTTTTTATGGAAGCAAAGAGAAATAATGGAGCACGGAAATAACACCCACTGCTCATGAGATCATGGCCATCATTGCTCCTCGGACCGAACCCCTATTGGCCTACCTTAATAGGCAAGAGCTTCCCGATGATCAAAATGAGGCTCGTCGCATAGTTCGGCGTTCTAAAACCTACAAAGTTCACGAAGGTGAATTGTACAAGAAAAGCACTAATTGTGTTCACCAAAGGTGCATCTCCGAAGAGGAGGGATGGTAACTTTTGGCCGAAATACATGCTGTTCTGGGCGGCCATCACACCGCAGCTCGGGCTCTCGTAAGCAAAGCTTTTCGAACATGATTTTTTTGGCCAATGACCGGAGTAGATGCACAAGCCCTCGTCCCACGTTGTGTGGGGTGTTAGCTTTCGCCAATCAAAGTCATATGCCTCCCACTACCCTAGCAACAATCCCCAACACTTGGACATTCGCGATTTGGGGGCCGGATATGGTTGAACCCCTTAAAGGGGGAAGCCACAAACAGAAAAATTTACTGGTTGTGGTGGATAAATTCACTAAGTGGATAGAGGCTAAACCCGTAAAAACGGCTAAAGCAGGACCAGTGATTAATTTTATATCCGGCGTGGTACACCGCTACGGTGTCCCGCACAGCATCTTCACAAATAATAGCTCCAATTTTACGGCTGATGAGGTGAAAAACTGGTGTGCTAGGTTGGGCATTAAACTTAACTATGCATCCTTCTACCACCCTCAAACAAACGGTCAGGTCGAACATGCAAATGGCCTAATAATGAGCGGCATTAAACCCCGACTAGTGCGCTCCCTACGGGAGTTAGGTAAACACTAGGTTGAGGAACTCGATTATGTGCTCTGGAAGCTGCGTACCACACCTAACCGAACAACCGGATACACACCTTTCTTTATGGTGTGCGGTGCAGAAGTTGTTCTACCCTGCGACATTATTCATGACTCACCTAGAGTGCCCATGTATGAGGAGAGAGAAGTCGAGCTCGATCGGCAGGATGACCTGGACGGCCTAAGAGGAGCGTGATATTGCACCAGCTCGTTCCGCATTTTACCAACAACAGGCCAGGCGGTACCAAAGTAGAGAAGTGCGGGCTAAAACATACAACGTTGGCGATCTCGTCTTACGTCTCCAAGAGAAGAAAAAGGACAAGCTCAAACCATGATGGGAGGGTCCCTTCATCATAGATGAAGTTCTCACATGAGGAGCATATCGCCTTCGCAATGCATCAGATAATCGCCTTGAGACGAATCCATGGAACGCTGCTCAGCTCCGACGATTCTACGGATAGTTCGGTAGCACCTTGTCTTTTATTTTGACTAGGTTCCTTTTTCCTCTCTTTTTTCCTTTAATATCCCAGGATGTATTCGGATCTACCAAACTATGAGGGGTACACATCTTTAAATGTACATACCCCACGATAACTGGGGGCTTCTTTGATGAAGCTTACAAATAAATCTTATTACTTACATTCGTTCATGTTGTTTGTTCCTTTTTTCGCCATTATATGCACCTCTATGACTTCAGTTTTTGCCAAGCTGGGTTGCCTCGCTCCTGTGTTTATACCCTACGTTCTCGATTGTTCGGCTAGGGTGTAAAGGGAGCACATATGTGATTGTTACAACCGGGTAAGCCGGATCTATACCTCAGATGGGTGAAGCCGAAAGCTAGCGTACTTAAGGGAATGATTGGTCGGCAAGGAACGACAAAATATCTATGTTTACATAAATCTAAGGGATAGGCTGCCCGTAATTCCATCTTTTAGATCAAAAAGCCTACACATGCATAATCAAGCACGCTGACCCGGGGAAAGGAACCCTTAACGGAACTATTTTCCCTGGAAGATGTTTCTTACGTTAAATAGTAATATAACATAACTCCCTGAACAAATTTTGTATGCTCGAGCAATATGACCGGATTGCCTGGTTTCCGAACATAATGAGTGTTTATTACATTCAAACATGGTATCCGGAAACACTCCAACCTTTTGGTTCAAAGGTTGAAGCCGAAGGCTTGCCATGACAAATCTTGTCAATTTCAGTCGGAGATAAGTTTGATGATAAAGTACATAGATACATCGAATCAAATGCCTACTCTTTATATATGCCATCCATAAGACTATCTATGCTATAGTCTTCTTGCGAATATTTCGCAGCTACCATCACTTGGTCATATACCAATCTCACGGGAATTTCTTGCCCGTCCGGTCCTCGAGGTCTAACTCGGGCCATATGATTCGGCTTTTCACCATGGCCCATGCATCTCGTGCACCTTCCCGGCATGTTGACTCCTTCCATAGCTCAAAGTGGCGCCGGGCACCTTTGAACAGGTTCGCCAAATCCTCCATAATTTCTGGAGGGGCTTCGGCTAGCCATAAGGCTTTGACCATACTCTTCATGGACTTCCGGGCCCGCTCATGCACTATGGAAAACTCTTTTAGCACATCACCTCGGAATCCAAATACCTCTTCTTCAGGATGCCCAGTTAACAAACCTGCAGGAACAGCATTATAATACTCCCAACTATCGGGATGATTTCCTTGGATGGTTTAAAGGTCATACCAAATATGCCACCTTTCAGCTTTTTATTCTCCTTCAGTGCACCGATAATTGAGCCTTTAAGCTCTCTATCTCTTCGGCTTGCTTATCATTTTCTTCTTCTAGCTTGTTCTTTTGGTCAATGGCATGTGATAGTACGCAGCGACCGGCTGCTTCTTGTTTCTGAGCATATTCCTAGGCTTTCTTGGCAGACGTCAAGCTCTCTTCCAGTTGACCTATAGAATCCGCTGCTAAAATACAACAATGTATGCCTAAAACATCATTGCGGTAGATCATATTTTTCGGATACTATTTTTCCTTACCATGAGCTCCCCTCGTGGATTTCTTCATTTCATCTAGCTCTGTGGTGGCGGTATTAAGCTTTGCCCGGCTTGCTTCAAGCTCTTGGGGCAGCATATTATTCTTCTCTTTGAGAACCTGCGGTCATAATGATCCTTAAATCAGTTAAACTAACCGCCTCAAATCTCGGGGGCTACTGGCATATACCTCTTAAATTTATACAAATTCTTACCTGCATATCCTTTGAAATAGGTGAGTGACTCCCGCAAGTCCATCTCGGGCAGCTCGGATACACGTGATGTCTACTACACAACCTTCTTCTTGTAGACGTTGTTGGGTCTCCAAGTGCAGAGGTTTGTAGGATAGTAGTAAATTTCCCTCAAGTGGATGACCTAAGGTTTATCAATCCGTGGGAGGCGTCGGATGAAGTTGGTCTCTCTCAAACAACCCTGCAACCAAATAACAAAGAGTCTCTTGTGTCCCCAACACACCCAATACAATGGTAAATTGTATAGGTGCACTAGTTCAACGAAGATATGGTGATACAAGTGCAATATGGATGGTAGATATAGGTTTTTGTGATATGAAAATATAAAAACAGCAAGGTAACTAATGATAAAAGTGAGCATAAACAGTATTGCAATGCGTTGAAACAAGGCCTAGGGTTCATACATTCACTAGTGCAAGTTCTCTCAACAAGGATACCATAATTAGATAATATAGCAATCCCTCAACATGCAACAAAGAGTCACTCTAAAGTCATTAATAGTGGAGAACAAATGAAGAGATTATTGTAGGGTACGAAACCACCTCAAAGTTATTCTTTCTGATCGACCTATTCAAGAGTCTGTAGTAAAATAACACGAAGATATTCTTTTCGTTCGATCTATTCTCGAGTTTGTACTAGAATAACACCTTAAGACACACATCAACCAAAACCCTAATGTCACCTAAATACTCCATTGTCACCTCAAGTATCTGTGGGCATGATTATACGATATGCATCACACAATCTCAGATTCATCTATTCAACCAACACAAAGAACTTCAAAGAGTGCCCCAAAGTTTCTATCAGAGAGTCAAGACGAAAACGTGTGCCAACCCCTATGCATAGGTTCCCATGGTCATGGAACCTGCAAGTTGATCACCAAAACATACATCAAGTGAATCGATAGAATACCCCATTGTCACCATAGGTATCCCACGCAAGAAATACATCAAGTGTTCTCAAATCCTTAAAGACTCAATTCGATAAAATAACTCCAAAGGGAAAACTCAATCCATTACAAGAAGATAAACGGTGAGAAGCATCATAAGATCCAACTATAATAGCAAAGCTCGCGATACATCAAGATCGTGCCATCTCAAGAACACGGGAGAGAGAGAGAGATCAAACACATAGCTACTGGTACATACCCTCAGCCCCGAGGGTGAACTACTCCCCCCTCATCACGGAGAGCGCCTGGATGATGAAGATGGCCATCGGAGAGGGATTCCCCCCTCCGACAGGGTGCCGGGATGGGTCTAGATTGGTTTTCGGTGGCTACAGAGGCTTGCGGCGGCGGAACTCCCAATCTAGGTTATGTTCTGGAAGTTTGGGTATATATAAGAGGTGTTGGAGTCGGGAACAAGTAAGGGTGGTCCCCGAGGCGGCCACGAGATAGGGGGCGCGCCCAGGGGGTAGGGCGCGCCCTCCACCCTCGTGGTGGCCTCGGGACTCCTCTGGTCCATCTCCGGTACTCCTTGGGCTTCTTCTGGTCCAAAAACAACCTTCGTTGAGTTTCAGGTCAATTGGGCTCCGTTTGGTATTCCTTTTCTGCGATACTCAAAAACAAGGAAAAAACAGAAACTGGGACTGGGCTCTGGGTTAGTAGGTTAGTCCCAAAAATCATATAAAAGGGTATATTAAAGCCCATTAAACATCCAAAACAAATAATATAATAGCATGGAACAATCAAAAATTATAGATACATTGGAGACGTATCAACACGCATCCACGGAGCTGAGGGCATTGAATTACTACTCAGTAAAAGCTGGAGCATGCATGACCTCTTTTCGTCGCCGATGATTCATCGCGCTCTCCACTTAGGAATTTGTGATAGATACGTCATCCGAATCCTCATGAGGTGGATAATGCGGCGCTGCATCCGTATTGGCTCTTGTCCTTGTTAATGAGTCCGGGGCCGGGTTAGATGGTGATCGGCCAACTGGGTCTTCGAACGCGGTTCGCCGTACGCTCCTTCTGAAATAAGACAGGAGGTGAAGTGTCACAATCTGGTCTTATGCCTAAGCACATATCAAAGATTATACCTCTTTGATGAAGGAGGGGGCTCGACGGCGCTCCCCGTTTCTTTTCGCTTTGAAGGCCCACCCTGCGTAGGCGTTGTATTCTCAGAAGACACCCTCGATGTAGTGCGGCGTGCCGAGCGCTGACCCTTTCGAGCACGAGTCAGTGCAGTAGGTGAGGCGCAGGGGAGGGATCCTTTTGTCAGGATGTCTTCTGGGTACTTACATCGGAGGAAGGGAGAAGACCGGGGTAATCGGCCATAATAGCCACTTCCGAGCCATCGAGGCTCGCTTGATAAAAGACTCCATCAATAAGCTCTATAAATATATCTGGATCCTCATTGAATTCGGGATCTTCGTCGCAAGCATGGTCCTCTAGCTGCGGGGCGGGACAATGAATATTTTCGACCACCTTCCACCATGTTTGTTTTAAAACGACTGGAATGATTCAATTAGCACATCTCAATAAAGAGGTTGGATAATGTTGATAATCAAAAAGCTTACTCAGTCGATAAGGTTATACATGGAAAAACCTCCCCGACAATTTAAACGGGCAAACTCTTCTTTCTCCCCCTTATAAAGGTCCGCCAGAATGGTAGCCAGGGCCATTGGGGTATCTGGACCCTCACGCTTGTAACGAGATGCATCATCCGTCCCATTGTAATGCCATAGAGGGAACCCACTAGATTGAAGGGGTTGGACGCATCGCTTTATCGCAATGGCCATGACTTCGATAGTCGAGAGTTTAGAATGGGCAAGTACGCTGACCTTGTTGACTAGCCTCTTAACTTCCTCGATATCTCCTTGCTTGGGGATCCGGGGGCGCCAATTGAAGCGTTTCTTCAAAGGAGTGCTGGAGAATTCGTGAAGTCCGCGCCAAACTGGGTCCGGAAGGGGAAAGTCTTCAATATAGAACCATTCCGAAGTCCACTCTTTGGGTTCCTTCTTGGGAGTGACGGCCAGGTAACCTGTTCCGGCTATGCGCCATACTTCGGCGACGCCCACTTCAAATATGGAACCCTTTTGGGAACGAGGGACGAGCAAAAGAACTTTCTCCATAGTTCAAAATGAGCCTCATAGCCCAAGAATAGCTTGCAGAGAGCAACAAAACCCGAAATATGCAGGATAGAACCTGGCGTGAGGTTGTGCAGTTGGAGCCCGTAAAATTCCAATAGGCCTCTGGGGAAGGGATGGATTGGAAAGCCTAAACCCCTCAGAAGAAATGAAACGAAGCACAACCTCTCCTCCTTACTGGGGTTGCAGAAATTTTCTGCTAGCGCCTCGTTGCCGATTGAAGCTAATCCAACCCGCATGGAGACTAGACCCGCGGGAGGAAGATATCCCTCCGTCTGAAATCTACTCGGCTGGAGGTGAGACACCGAGCAGCTTCCCCAATCGTCCGCTTGAGGACCATGGGGGCGCGAGGAGGAGCTAGGGGTGTTTGCCGTGCTTTGAGCTTTTTCGTGGTTTGCTTTGATGATCTTTGTGCGATGTGGAAGGGCATCTGAGATCTGATCTCCTTAAATAGACCCCTCCCTTGCATGATAAGGGGTTTATTTGTAAAAAGTACATGGACTGTTCGCATTCGCCCAACGCGTGGAAATCGAGGCGACGACGGGAAGGAATCATCAAGGCAGGGCATAAAGGTCAAGACCGGACTGTCATCACTCCGAAGTATAACAAAGAACCCGCCTTGCAAAGCTGAAGACATAAAGCCGGATACTACATCGTCATTGAAGGCAAGTTCGGGGGCTACTCAGGGAGTCCTGGATTTAGGGGTCCTCGGGTGTCCGGACTATTCGATATGGGTCGGACTGATGGGCCGCGAAGACAAAGCAGAAGACCGTCCCTCGTGTCCGGGTAGGACTCCTATGTATGTAGAAAGGCAAGTTTAATGTCTGGGTGGAATGTTTCCTTCCTCTACAAGTCAACTATGTACAACTCTAGGTCCCTCTGGCGTGTATGTAAACCGGAGGGTTTAGTCCGTAGAGGCTAACAGAAGGATCATAGGCTAGACGGCTAGGGTTTAGCCATTACGATCTCAAGGTAGATCAACTCTTGTAACCCCTATATTCATCAAGAACAATCAAGCAGGGAGTAGAGTTTTACCTCCTTTAAAAGGGCACGAACCTGGGTAAACATTGTGTCCCTACTGTCCCTCGTTACCATCGATCCTTAGACTCACAGCTTGGGCCCCCCTACCCCTGATCCGTCGGTTTTAACACCGACATGTACCGCCAAACGGAGGAAACGACCTTCTGCTCGACCGGCTACGGTCGAAACGGCATCCTGTTCATTGGGAGGGGTCTGGCATACTGCAAAACGGAGGAAACGGACTTGTGTTGGAGTGTTGCGGTTGAAACAGGGGTCTTGTTCATCGGGAGGGGTGTGCCATACAACAAAACAGGACTCCATGGGCTACTGTTCACCCACCGTCGACTTCCTCCAGCCTTCACCTGCAATGTTCAACCAGCCCTCCACCGGCTACTATTCAACCAGCCCTCCACAGGGTCCTGTTCATCCACCCCCACCGTCTCGGCTGTGGCGGCCTGCTCTCGGGGTCATGTTCATCCAGCGGCAACCGCCTACTACTACTACAACGGGGTCATGTTCATCCAACACCCACCGGGAACTATTCATCCAACCCCAACCACGTACATCTCGACTCATTAAAACCCCACATTAACTGTTCATCAAGAAGCAATAGCTGGTTCGATTGGCTTCGGTAAGCAGCAGCAGCGCTCGATTGGGTTCAGTTAGCAACGAAGGGATCGATCGCTCGGGTTCAGTAATATAACTAGTGCAATCGCTTGGGTTCGATAAGCGAACGCCTCGCACATACACGTGAGTGTATGGAAAAAACACGCAAACCTTTGTGTATCGCTACGCCCCGACCATCCACCGTAACCGGGAACTCCCTGAAATTTCCCTTGCCCTCGCTTCTACCACGATTTTTTTGTCATGGACGACCCAAAGAATGTCATGCAGGTGTGTCACTGGCCTGCCCAGGATGAAAAGCCCATTTTCTGTCATGATTTTTTAATAGAAGTAGGAGCCCGTCACATATGTGATGATACGTGTTTTTGTCACAATTATCGTCATAGAAGTGTCATAAGCATACTAGAAAAAAATCATTCGGCCCAAATGTCACGGATGTGTCTTTTTTTGTAGTGGCTTGTGGCGCCCTGGTGGCCCCCTCTGGTTATTTCTTCTACCAATATTTTTTATATATTCTGGAATAATTCTCCGTAAATTTTCAGCTCAATCTGAGAACTTTTATTTCTGCACAAAAACAACACCATGACAATTATGCTGAAAACAACATCGATCCGGGTTAGTTCCATTCAAATCATGCAAATTAGAGTCCAAAACAAGAGCTAAAGTGTTTGTAAAAGTAGATACATTTGGGGCGTATCATCCGACCGTGCTAATGGTCGCACAATACCCTCATGAACGAAGCCGGATTCTACCAAGATTTCGCGCATTTTTTTGCAAATGCCGGATTGACCGACTTCCTCGCAGATGAATGTGACCAGCACCACATCCTTACAAATTCCTTTGTGCAAAATTTCCATTTCTTGAGTAGGCTCGAACCTCCCATGGTGTGTTTTGATTTATATGTTGAACATCATGAGATACCCCTTGCTGAATTTTGTGAGATATGTTTGACTCCTTTTGATGGGGAGATAAGAGAGCCTAGACCGGAGGAGCTTGATAGTTTCCTCCGCACTTTAACTATGGGAGAGGAAAGGGCGTGTCGAAATCCCGAGCCACTAGTTTCAATTTTCAGTTGTGCATTACTTTGCTTTATTCATAGGAAAATGCTTGACTGCTAGAGAGCAAGGAGGCGCGCTAAGCACCCCCGACCTCGCCATTTTACACCGTGCACTTTTTAGTGACAACACTTATAGTCTTGGAGATATCATTGCACATCGCCTGCACACTAATTGGACTAAGGGTAAAACTCATGGTGGTATTTATGCTACTCGCTTAGCGAGACATTTTCATGTTAATATACGCCCTCATGATTATTTGCTGCCTATGATTTACCTAGATCGCCAGTCTATGGACTTTGTAGGGAAAAGCATACCTTCAGCTGGCCGATCGCACGGGCGCGTCCACCAGCTCCGTGTTTGTCAGTTCCTCTGTTGATCAGATGGACGAGAGCACCCCGTGTCCATGTGTTCTGCAATTGAGCCTTTGATTCGAAAAAGAGAGTTTTGCAACTACCTAGCTTTTTGCAGCGGCATTGACTCATGCGTCCGAGAGGGCAGATGAAAGATCGTGGATGTTGCCTAGAGGGGGTGAATAGGCGCTTTAAAATAATTATAGTTTAGGCTTTAACAAATGCGGAATAAACCTAGTGGTTAATTTGTCAAGCACAAAACCTACAACACTAGGCTCACCTATGTGCACCAACAACTTATGCTAAGCAAGATAAACAACTAGGTGATAGCAAGATATATAGCAAGAAACAATATGGCTATCACAAAGTAAAGTGCATAAGTAACAGGCTTGGGTAAGAGATAACCGAGTCACGCGAAGACGACGATGTATTCCGAAGTTCACACCCTTGCGGATGCTAATCTCCGTTTGGAGCGGTGTCGAGGCACAATGCTCCCCAAGAAGCCACTAGGGCCACTGTAATCTCCTCACGCCCTCGCACAATGCAATATGTCGTGATTCCACTAAGGGACCCTTGAGGGCGGTCACCGAACCCGTAAAAATGGCAATCCTTGGGGCGGTCACCGAACCCGTACACTTTGGCAACCCTTGGGGGCGGTCACTAGAACCCGTCAAATTGCTCGGGGCGATATCCACAACCTAATTGGAGACCCCGGCGCTTGCCCAGAGCTTTACACCACAATGATCGAGCTCCGAACACTACAAACCGTCTAGGGCACCAAGGCACCCAAGAGGAACAAGCTGAAGGGTACCAAGCACCCAAGAGTAATAAGCTTCTCAACTTGTAACTTCCACGTATCACCGTAGAGAACTCAAACCGATGCACCAAATGCAATGGCAGGGGCACACAGAGTGCCCAAGTCCTTCTCTCCCAAATCCCACCAAAGCAACTAATGCTAGGGAGGAAAATGAGAGGAAGAACAAAGAAGAGAACACGAAGAACTCCAAGATATAGATCCAAAGGGTTCCCCTCACACAGAGGAAAAAGTGATTGGTGGAGATGTGGATCTAGATCTCCTCTCTCTTTTCCCAACCAAAACTAGCAAGAATCCATGGAGGGATTGAGAGATAGCAAGCTCGAAGAAGGTCAACAATGGGGGAAGAACACGAGCTCAAAGGATAAGGTTCATTGGGGAAGAAGACCCCCTTTTATAGGTGGGGGAAAATCCAACCGTTATGCTCACAGCCCGCACCGAGCGGTACTACCGCTCCAAGGAGCGATACTACCACTAGGGCGGCAGTAGCCCTTTGAAAAACAACAGCGAGGAGGCAAAAGACCGGTAGAACCGTCCGAGCTGTACTACCGCTTGTCCTCACGGTACTACCGCTAGGGGTAACGGTACTACTGCTTGCGAGCGGTACTAAAAAAATACATCTGTGCCTACCACCGTTGGACTTATGACGAGTTTTTGGTCCGGAGCGGAAGTAGTCACGGAAGTACAAAAATTACATCCCCTCCAAGCGGTAGTACCGCTCCCATGAGCGGTAGTACCGCTGCAGCCTTTTTGAGGACACCAAAACTGACACAACTTCTGTAAATGGACTCTGAATTCAACGAAACCAAGTTTGTTGGAAAGCTAACGACATGGACTAAAACAATCTTGATAGAAATAAAAATAATAAGAAAATGAGAAAATTCCCGTAATAAAATGGTGAGAACCCTTCCTCGAAAGAGATCGGTAAAACCTCCAACACCGAAAGCGCAATAGAAGAAGCATATGAAATCCGTTTTCGATGTGCTAGAGCTTGTCGCGAAGATAACCACGAGCTGTAAAACCTCAACAAGAGAAAATACAAATGAGAATGAAGAAACATGATGCAAGGATGCAATGGTTTGAGCTCTCGATGAATGATACGATCAAGCCACTCACTTGAGAGCCCCCCTTGATAGTACGATTGTCGATCCTATAACCCGGTCTCCAAACTATCACCATGAGACCGGCAAAACAGAAAACCTATCAAGGGCAAACCTTTGCCTTGCATGAAGTCCACTTGAGCTAGATGATGATGATCTTGACTCCCTCAAGTTTGACCACCTTTCATGATAGCGTTTGCTCGATGAAGGCTAGTTGATTGCTCCCCCATACTCCACTATGGGTGAGTCACTCTTTGGCACACCATCACAATTCCATTGTCACCACAATGGACGGCAAGCTACAAGCATGATTTCTTTGTGATGCTCCACTTGAACTTGCAGAACACAACCTTGACTTGATGTCATCCTCCATGGGTTGTATGTGATCTTCCTCTTGATGCAAGCCCATGGAAGCAAAACTAACCCCACATAGAACTCTCACAAAGACCATGGGTTAGTGCACAAAGCGCAATGGACAATGCTTACCAAACCGTGAGATCACTTGATTTCACTCGGTGTATCTTCTACGCTTTGTGTGAAGATCAACTTGAATCACTCTATGTACTTAGTCTTGATCAACCTTGACTCTTTCCAACTATCTTCATTTGGATGATGTCTTGAAGTTAAACATGAATGATCACACGATCTTCTTCTTCAAGACATGCTTGCAATAAGCTCAATACTCACATGACCAATCTTTGGTTAATTCCTTAATAGCACCATGGTCAACTCATAAACTCCTTGAAACCAACACATGGACTTCAAGAAATGCCGATGGACAAATCCTTCAAGTATAACTTAATGGAACCATTAGTCCATAGAGAATGTCATCAATTACCAAAACCACACATGGGGGCACCGCATGTCCTTTCAATCTCCCCCATTTTGGTAATTGTCGACATTCACTTTCAAGAGAGTTTATATGAGGAATTATGCATCACCATGCAATGCAACAACCAATAATGCATGCGTATGAGATGCAAATGCTTAGGAACAAAACCAAAGCAAGAAGAAATAACTCTCTAAACATCTCCACAAAACTCTGTGAAACTTCTCCCCAATTGTATCGATTGCCAAAATGGGCGAAAAGCTTAGGAGGCCAATATAAATTGTGGTCCTCCATAAATTGTGTATTTCTTAACAAGAGAGTGGAATGCAATACACATATCCAAAGGTGAATACTTGGAGGAAGACAAACTATATTGAGGCACAAAGTTTGCTAAACAATGATATGCCACAAAGACATAACAAAGAGAGAGACAAGCAATCAAGCAAACAAAAGATACCAATTGAAGCAAGCAATCAGGGGATATCAATTGAACCAACTAGACCAAAGATCCTATGAGCCACATGAATAAAGGATATTAAGATATGAGCAAAGGAGAGTTCTAAAGAAACTGGAGAGGCTCCCCAAGATTTGTGCACAAATAAGAATTTTTGTATATGGATACAAAGTGCACAAAATAGGATCATAGCTCCCCCAAAATCAATAGGAACTTACAACAAGTGCAAGTGAGCATATATGAAACAAAGCCTGGCACTTGCAACAAAAACACATGGTTGAGCAACATAGAAACAACACAACTTGAGAAAAGGCTCAACCAACATGATGTGTGTGTGTCATGGCAAAGCACTTGAGAAGACTAATATACGGATGAGCTTAAGCATAAACATAGTCTTGAATAAATGAGATACAAGGTGCATGACATGTCCCCCCCC
>LR738715.1:172878549-172908369 GCA_902687465.1 Secale cereale
CCCCCACACACACACACACACAAAAGGGAAAATAGGTTCACAAACTTACTAGAATGCAAATGAATAACCAAAGTTTGTGACATCCCATGGTGAAGATAGAAAAAGAAGGCTTTGTCATGAGGAGGGATACTAATTGAAATGGCAAAAGCCTCGTCAAGTCAAGCAAGAGAGAAAAAAAATCTTCACCACACAAGAGTGCATCAAGACACAACAAGATAAGACCCGCACTCAAGGCAAAAGCTTTCATGGAGCCACCAAAGAAATAATACAAGAAAGAAAAGGTGGACATGAAAGAAAAGGATATCTTCTAGATATGTAATTTCTCTCAAGTATATAAGATTCTAGGTAGATGAAAATCATGATGACATCGATCCACAAAGAAGGATGTACACACAAACAGTTACAAAAAAGAAAGAATAAGATATCCACAAGGAAGTCATAAATATACCAATAAGATATTTGCTTGAAAGCATAACACATGGCTAGATATGGTCTTATTGTATATAAATGAATTCCAACCACACGAGCATCAAAGACATCACAACTAGCAGCAAGAGATCATTGTTGGGATGCTTTGAGAAAGGGAACAAGTATCATAAGAAAGAATGAATTACATGTCATGATACAACCTACACAGGGTTGATGCAAGAAATGTGTGCATGAAGTAGATGATGATACTTGTTACCGAGATAGCATTGGAAGGATGCAGTAGATATCAAATGAAGGTAGATAGTAGTTCATTAATCATCATATAACTTGACTCCAATAAGCACATGGTGACAACACCTTCCCTATGAGTGAGCCGAGCATCCAATGCATCTCCAATTGTTCCTAGAACAACAACACATACAACATGGTACCCAAACTCATTGGGGTCAAAGAGTTAGAAACACCAATATATGGTAGCACTATTCTGATCCTGGGATCAGAATAGTTATTTGGACCACGGCCGCCCCTATATAGAGAGGGATCGAATATTCCCGAACTTGCAAAACCAACAACAAAAACACCCACACACCAGGCCACAGACTGCCCACACTCCCCACCCGACCCCCTTCCCCCTCGATTCCCTGCCGCCGCGGTGACCTCCAAGATCCCGCCGTCGCGCGACCTTCTGGCGCCGCCTCCCCCGCCTCCTCCTAGAACCAGCACCACTGACCTGCCTCCTTCTGGCGCGCAGCCGACCTCGCCCCGCCCCAACCAACGCCGCCTTCTTCCGGCGCGCCGCCGACCTCGCCCCAGCTCGACCGACATCCGATCCCCCGACCTCCCATCATCCTTCGCTGGCGACCGCTCCTCACCCTCTCATCGGCGGAGCAGCGCCCTAAATCCTACGCGCATCTCCGCGCCGCCACCGGGGCCTGGAACCCCATATGTCATCGTCGGTCCAGGATCCCGGCGCTTCGCCACGGGGCCCTGGATTCCCGTGCGCCACCGCACGGCCCTGGATCCCACACGCCGCCGCTGCGCCAAAGGATCCCCACACGCCGTCGCCGCCTACCCAAAGCGCCTCCACTGGCCGACTACTCGGCGCTCCACCAGTCCCAATCGTGGATCCATGGTGGGCTGCTGGATCTCGTCCCCTCCTCTGCATGGAGCCCTGTTGGAGGCCCTCCTCCTCGAGAGTATGCCGTCCACCTAGGGCCAGTGGGAGCTAGCCATCGTGGCTCTCCGATGCTCTAGTGAGGTACTCCCAATTATCTCTACTGCTCTGGTGAGGCCACCCTCCTCCCCCTACCATAGACTCAAACTTTCCCTTGTCTCAGAAGAAGTTACGTAATGTGGCGATGTGCTGTTGATTCTCTAGGTTGTAGTCCAGAAAAGTTTTGGACAGAAGTTCAAGTGGTTGTTACTGCTGCAATTTAGAGATATTGATGTTGATGATTATGTAAGCATTTTAATAGAAGTTCAAAGTTTGATTTAAAAAGGAGAAAAGAGCTCGAGTTTAAGATGAAAACTGAAAAAAGTCATTGTCACATGGGCAACCATGAAGGTCTAATGTTGAGAAGGTCAGGTGCATGATGCATCTCCGGCCATCCCCTTCCCACCTTCGCCTTAGATCAAAGGATGAACTTCTCTCCACCCTAATGGTGACCTTCTTCCTTTTGCTGCTACCTCCTACATCGCGTGCATGTCAGTGAAGCAGAGATGGTGGCGGACTCCTATCCCACAACACACTTGACGACCTGCCTGAGGCCTAAGCGGCGACCTGCCCAAGGCCTAAGTTATGATCTTCATGCATCTTCTCCAAGTTGGTTTTTGTGGCCGCTCATGCATGCATCAATGCCGGTCATGGGATTTTGTGAGATATGTTCCTTGCAGGAAGATACATTGAAAAAACTGTGACGATCCCAGGAGCCCTGCCATAACAGGAACCTATCTCTCACTACCTCTGCCTCGGATACTGATGGACACCAATAGTGTGAATTGATGTAGAGAACAAGTTTTTCTTCAGGTTGTTTTGCTGATGTTTGAGAGTTCACATTTTTGCAAGTTGAAAACTCCATCTTATGAAGTTCAATGTACGTAATACTTCTTTTGAACTTGCAGTGTTAAAAGACCTTCCTTTTGCAAGTTGAAAACTCCAGGTTATGAAGTTCCTCCTTGACACAGCGAAGTCGCTCACAACGTTGGTGCTGTAGTGCATGACTAAGGACCAGGAGGCGCCTGACATGTCTTCGGTCACCACCAAGGTCTACAAGCTCTTCTTGGAGGTGTAGAACTCTGCCGACAATGTTTCACATCCCCGCCAACATCTCCACCTCCATGGCCCAGGTGAATTCAGTTTAATTGTTGATTGTCTAGGTTGTACTCAAGAAAAGTTTTGGATAGAAGTTCAAGTGGTTCCACTAAAAAAATTAACAGAAGTTCAAAGTTTGAATGAAAAGGAAAAAATAGCTCCATTTTAAGAAGAAAACAGAAAAAGCAATTGTCACAAGGCCGACCATGAAGGTCTGATGTTGAGAAGGTCAGGTGCATGATGCATCTCCGGTCATCCCCTTCCCACCTTAGCCTTAGACCAAAAGAAGACCTTCTTAGTTGATTATGTTGACCTTCATCATAATATATTTTTTGCTCTGTTGTGTGGTGGAAAATTTAATTTTGTTGTTCTATGAGCAGCAACTTGAGACTCCCAAGCTCTGCATATGTCTCTTGGATGCGGCGTTCTTCTATGTGCAGCTGATGGGACTCTCTATTGTTGGAACAATGAAATTAACGGCGTAGCTAGATCCCAACCTTTTGCTCATCACGTGTGCGTGAGTACATCTGATCAAAGTTTACCTTATTGTTTCTCTGAGATGTTCAAATATAATTGTTTTAAAGGTTCAGTTATGACCGCAACTGTGGGTTCAGATATACTCAGCGACTAGGCTACCACTACCTATAGCAGAACCTTGACTTGTTGCACATGGGCTGCACTTCATGTTTACTTCAAAGATAGGATACCATATGTGCAATGCCTCATGTGTGTGTCAGCTAGCTAAAGTTTCTGCAAAAATTAGTGTTTGTATATAGCTTGTATGTACAAACATAAATTTAGCCCATTTTGGCACTACAAATGCATAGTTTTGGTAGTTCTACTTGTACATCGTTCATACAATTTGTTTCTTTGTCTACTGGTGGCTATGGTAGATACGATGCTACATGGGAAATTGTGACGCACCTTCGCTTGGGGCCGCCACAGGACCACTGCGCCCTCCCGTCCTCTGCTTTTATCTATGCGCAGCTATGTGTCTCGCATCATGGCTTGCCCCTGCTGCTGCTGGGAACAGGTAAAAAATATGTTAAAGCTTGTTTTTGGCTTCAATTCATGTGTTAAAAGTTCAGTTCAACTTTGTGCATAACTATTGTTTTTGACAGTCAAATTTGTGCTTGGCTTCTCAGACGTTCTGCAAAGTCCCACTACATCTATACGTCATGTTCTTCGGAGATGTTCCATGCAATTCTTCTACTGCTGGGTCCGGTGTCTCGTGCGTGTTGGGTCTGGTGTCTCGTGTGTGCACACGCTCACCTTGTGGGAGCTTGTGTTTTGTGCTTCTGTTCCGGTCTGCACGAGGAAGTTCAGCCTTATCCTTTGTAAAGGTTCAATGTGTATGTATGGGAATGCACATGGGGCATTGTTTTTGCATGAAGGTCACTGAGCACCAATATGTATATATGTTAGCAGTTGGTGTCTAGTGGTTTTTAGTTACCACTTTGGCCTGAACATTGCTTCTGTGTGCTGTTCTTGATAGATATCGAAATGCTTCTCTTTAAATATAAATTAGAAATCCTAGTATATGTGTTCTCTCAAAAATATGTGGATACACAAAAAAAAATAGTGGATGAGAAATTCATAGTTTATGTCGCACAACGTTCAAAATGTTTGGTTTCGAAAAATATACATCTTTGGGGTGCGAATATAAAGAAGCATTTCTAATATAAAATTTCTTCACCACTAAAGAATAAATCGAGAAGTTCTTATTAAAAAAATAGAGTGGTTCGATGTTATACCAAGGAAGAGATCAAAGTGTAACCAAGAAAAATTGTTAACTATTGAAGTTCGAAATTAATAAATTGGAGAGTTCGAAGAAAATGTTATGGGTGTTCAAAAAAATTCTCTCATGGATTTTCCCATTATTGAAAAGCAATGACAAAAAAATCAAAATTATATCACAGATAAACTCAAAAAATGTAACAAAAACATACTTTACACGTTTAAAAAAAATCAAAGATCATATTAAAATAACAGAGCACTTGAAAAACTCTATAAAATACATATTACCCCATTTTTCGTTACAAATGAATAACACCAAGAAGTCCAAATTGTAAAAACCAAGAAGTTCAATTTTTAAAAATAGAATATAGTTCACTGTATATGAAGAACCCGAATTTTCCTCGTTACTAAATGATAAACCAAAAAAATTGAAAAAAACTCAGATATTTTCACATAACCGAGAGAAGTTCACATTGATAATTACCAGAAGTTCACGTACTACACGGTGTGCATTTTGTATTTCAAAAAGAATGAAAAAACAAAGGCTAAAAACTTTGTTGCTAGAAATTCAAGTGCTCTGACCGGGGAAGTTCAAAATATCTTGCGAGAGAGGTTCACCTTGTATTTCCATGTTCAAAAACACAAACAAAAATGTTTTTTTTTGCGTTTTAAAATAATTCTCTCAATCCACAAAGAAGTTCAGTATATTATCTGGGAGCAATTTGATTTCAAAAAGAAAAATAAAAATTCAAATTATAAAAATGGAAAAATTTCATGTCCTACATGTTGTGTGTTTAATATGAGAAAAATGAATAAAAAAGGCAAGGTCCAATTTTGTTGTTGTTCTAAGTTCAAGTCCTCGGTCAAAGAAAGTTAAACGAATATCATTTGTGTAACACTGACGAATGGATGAGAAGTTATAAACGAAAATACGTCACAGAAATTCAACATGAAAACAGCAGGAAGTTCAACTACTACACTGAATGAATTTCAGATGAAAAACTTTTAAAATCATCGCGAGTATGAAAAATGATCAACACGGGAAAGTTCAGTGTTTATAGCAGCTTTCCATCGGTATATCACTTGCTCAATTCCGGTGAGTGGATGGAGAGCTACGAGCAGTGGATGGAGAGCTGGGAGCAAAAAAAGCCCGTGAAAAACAGAGTGAAGTTCAACTACACGTGCCCAGAAATTCAGGTTCTTCACGCGGTGCATTTTCGAAGAATCTGTTTCGCGATAAAGGAAGAAAAATGATCTCGCTATTTTCGCAATTACTTGAAAACGGATAGGAATCGGAGAAAACCATCAACATGAAAAAGTTTCGCATTTTCTGTAGCTTTTCAACGGTATATTATTTGCCCCATTCTAATAAAGTTTGTACAAACTATGGCGAAAATACGTTTTTTGCCATTTTCGAAATTGAGTTAAAACCGAAAAGAATTGCGAGAAATAATACATACCAAAAAGTTTCGCATTTGTTCAAGCTTTCCAACGCCATATCATTTGCTGCACTCGGACGCACGGTTAAAAAATGAGCTCGAAAAAACGAACTCGGTATGACTTGTACCGTTTTCTAGATTACTCTTAAACCGTTCAAAAATAGAAAAACCTTTCAACATGAAAAAGTAGCGCATTTTCATAAACTTTTCAATGGCATATAATATGCCCTTATTGGATTAGCCATTTAGAAATTACAGCGAAAATACGAACTTGGCTGTTCGGTTTGCGAAATTTTACGTTTTTCCAAATTACTCTTTAACCGTAGGGAATTAGAGAAAACTTTCAGCATGTGGAATCAGCGGTTTTGCGGCAGCTTTCCAACGCCATATTATATGCCTCATTCCGATAAACGGTTTAGAAATGCGATAGAAAATACGATTCATGTTTTTTGTGTGAAGAAAAAAACGGTTTTCAAAACTGCTCTTAAACCGCTTACGTTTTGACAAAAATTTAAGTTGGGTCATGATACTAGTGTCCATAGCTTTCCAACGGTATATCGCAAGCCCCGTTTGGGCAATGTTGGCGGAAGTTCAACCTAGCACATGGAGAAGTTCAGGTCGAACAATTGAGGCAGTAAAATTGCGAAAAACACGAGTTCATCACAACCCGAGAGCAAAATCCGCCCATGAGCGAGATTTCTATTTAAAAAGAGTACTTATTTGCTAAACACCATTTGCAGATTACACTTACATCACATAGAACACGACTAACAAGAATAATTCACGCGAAGAGACATGGTTGCGAAGATAGCCCGAAGGTCGGGTTCCTACAGAGGGAAGTTCAGGCGTGTATCTCAGGAACTATATGTTGTGATCAGAATAATATTCTGATCCCGCGATCAGAATAGTGTTATGAAAATGAATTTCATGCACATCTCATCCAGATTGAGACTTGGTGGAGTTTCCCTTATATATTGGGTCAAAGAAAGGTAGAAAGCATGCCATAGAAAATACATGAAGTACATATGCATGCTCAAGACTTTCAAGAAGCGATACCAAATGAAAAGGAAATACCAAGTGAAAATGGGATACCAAATGGAGAAATCATCACTTGGAAGATACCAAAAGATACATCAAGGAATGATATAATCGTTGATACACACAAAAGGAAAGATATTGAGCTCCCAAAAGAGAGGATGGTTCCAAACAAACCAAGCCCTCTACAAAGGTTTATGATGGCACCAAGTAACAAAAAGAAACAACTTGCCTTCCACTAACACCCACTTGATAAGGATCACAAGATGAGTGTTCTATAGAAAATAGCATAGCTCCCCCAAGTGTTGTGCATTATAGAGAATTTGCATTTGAATACAAAATGTACAAGGTGGGATCACCACTTTCACTATATCTACAAAACACTACACAAAATCAAGTAAATAACAAGATCCACAAGTGGCACGGAAGGCAATGGGAGTTGACACTATCTTGGCAAGAAATAAGACAAATAAAAACAAAAGACAATGTAAAGATGATCAACAATTTCTACCACATAAAGGATTACCAATTGTCAAGAGACAAGAAGTATTTGGAGATAATTCCTGGCGATAGATTGCAAAAATATACAACATCATCTTCACACCAAACTCTAAAGTAAATTTTCAACTTGTAGAGCTAACATGCCACCTAGGAACAAGATAATTTACAATGTCAACTCTAGGTGAAAATATCTCAAATGTACATATTTTCTAGGCTTGTAATATACACATAGCATATTACTCCCCCATAATGTGATACCAATGAAAAACTTAACAAGAAGCAAAAGAGAACCAACAGGAGATAATTAATGGACCAAATAGAATTTGAATTTCTCATGAGAAGACATACCATATAGAGATTAGATAATCTTGTAATATCAATACTAGATGGTATTCCTCATGTACACACATTTATAGGATTGTGAGGTGCACAAAGCACATCACTCCCCCAAAATGGGATGTTCCATTAATCTCTCACAAGAGCCAACTAAGACACAAACAAGATGCAAAAAGGCTCAACACACGACACACACGTACATGATGTGCAAACCAACATACACATACTTGATTTCTCAAGAAAAGCAAATTGGAAGCACAACATATGCAAGCACATGCAAGGTTCACAACCACAACACGCTGAGGGGCAAGTAACTTTCAATGTAAGCAATTTAAGCATGAGTTACCGCAAGGAGGAACATTGGACATAAGATAGAAACTTGATAATCTGAATGACCTAGATTGAGACAATATGAATGATGAAGACCCCTTAATTATTCATAACGTAGCCAAGTCTCCAATGCCCTCCAACAACACCTATTGATAAAGTTTGAGTTTGTTGGTCCCCAACCGAGTTGGGTCCTAAGAGGTTAGTCATAATAGGCTTGGCAACCCAAATGGTTCGTTTCTTGACACCACTTTGAGTCCCAACAAACTTGGCAAACACAATGCCAACCTTGTCATTCCCAAGCGAATAGATATCATCAATAATAATTGGGTTGGATAAGTTACCACTAGTGCATGAAGAAGCAAGGTGCCCCTTCTCACGGCATAGGTAGCAACATCTACTCTTCGCTTTCTTCTCACTTGATTTCTCAAAATGAGAAGCATGACCATGAGTCTTCTTGGGAAGTGGCCTTTCTTCAACTTGCGGTTGAGCATGAGATTGAACTTGTGGCCTCTTCCCTTGTTGCTTGTCAATAATGGGATTCTTCTTAAATGGGCAAGATCTAACATGATGCTCTTCAATTTTGCACTTGAAGCAAAGGATCTTGGCCGAATTCTTGAGTTGTTCTTGGCCCTTATTCTTATTTCTCTTGGACTTCTTCTTCTTATTGGAGTTGAATCCAAGTCCACCTTTGTCATTGGGGTATTTTTGCACACTCAAGATATTATTGAGTGTGGACTTCCCTTCATGACACATTTCCAAGTCTTTCTTCAAAGAAATGACTTTGTCCTTGAGCTCTTTGATTTCCTCTACATGGTTAGTAGCAACACAAGTACTAGAGGAAGTATAGGCTTCATCGTTAGAGCGACAAGGCAAGGAAAGTAATTCATCACAAGATGTACCAATGTTATGAGTAGATGAATTAAAAAGAATTGGCACATGGCAATATAGCATTTTGACTTGAAGTAGTGCTAGTATCCACATGAGGCTCACTAGATGTTACCTTGATAAGCATATCCACATGAGCTATCTTTAGCACATCATGGGATACTATAAGATCATCATGAGAGCTTGTGAGCTTTACATGCCTTTCTTCCAATTTCCCTTAGCTCAACATTCTCCTTGAAAATGGACGCTTCACAAGATGTAGAGGTAGTGGCACAAGCATCATCATTAACAACAAGAGGAGAGGACAACTTGGCAAGCTCTTTTAAATAAGAAGCTTCAAGTTGAGCATGAGACTCAGTGAGTTTGACGAGCTCACCCTTGATGACCCTTGAGCCATTTTCGAGGTGCTCAAAATCCTCAGGGAGTTTAGCATGAGCAACTTCAAGCTTAGCATTTTTTGTTTCAAAATCGTTGGCCATCTCAAGAGCTCTATCATGAGATTCCCTCACTCTAGATAATTCTAGAGCAAAAGTATCCTCAAGAGATTCCTTAGTGGTTTGTTCAAGTTCAAGATCTTGAGAGAGGTATGCGATCTCATTAGAGTAATCACGCTCATGACCTTCCATTTTCTCAATGGTGACCTCATGCTCCTCAAGATGAGATTCCAACTCATTAATATATTTCTTGCCCTCAATAGCAATAAACTTGATTTCCATGAAGTTGGAACGAGCAATTTTATTCTTATGAAGAGCTTTAAAATCATTTCCCCCTTAATTTTTAAGGAGGCAACATTATCATTCTCTTCATCACTATTAACATCATCATCATTCTTGTCATCATCGCGATCATCACAAGATATATTGGGATTCAAAGTGGGAGATACCTTTGAAGCCTTAGCCATAAGGCAAAATGCAATAGATGATGATGTTGGATCCCTCGAAGCACCATTCAAGGCCACATCTTGTTCCATGGGGTGTTGAATTTCCTCTACATTGTTAGCACAACAATTCGAGGAAATATATGCATTTTTATCATGGCAACGAGACATAGCAAGCATATCATCATGAGATTTAGTCAAGCAATTTATACATGATATGCAAGAACTATTAACACAAGCATGTGAAACATTTGGAGTGCTCGAAGTGTTAAAGTCCAAAGATGAAGCATTGCAATAATAAAGTGATGAAGGATCATCAATAATAAGCTCACTATAATCATTGCAATGAACACCACTAATCACCATATCATTACCTTGTGGCAAACCACATGTAGGCGAAGTACAAGAAGTTGAGAATGTTGGGGATCGTAGCAGAAAATCAAAAAATTTCTTACGCATCACCAAGATCTATCTATGGAGTAATCTAGCAACGAGCATAAAGGAGAGTGAGTGCATCTACATACCCTTGTAGATTGCGAGCGGAAGCGTTCAAGAGAAAGGGGATGATGGAGTCGTACTCGTCGTGATCCAAATCACCGATGATCCTAGCGCCGAATGGACGGCACCTCCGTGTTCAACACACGTACGGAGCAGGGACGTCTCCTCCTTCTTGATCCAGCAAGGGGGGGAGGAGAGGTTGATGGAGATCCAGCAGCACGACGGCATGGTGGAAGTAGCGGGATTCCAGCAGGGCTTCGCTAAGCGCTGCGGGAGGAGGGAGATGTGTCACGGGAGGGAGAGGGAGGTGCCAGGGCTTGGGGTGCTGCTCCCATGCGCCTCCCCACTATATATAGGGGTGGAGGGGGCTGGTTTCTTGCCCTCCAAGTCCATTGGGGCGTTGGCAAAGGTGGGGGAAAGAAATCCCATCATTTCATTTCCCCACCGATTGTTATCCCCCTTTTTTAGGGATCTTGATCTTGTCCCTTCGGGATATGATCTTATTCCTTCTAAGGGGGGATCTTGGTGCGCCTTGACCAGGGGTGTGGGGCCTTGCCCCCACTACCCACGTTCATGTGGGTCCCCCCATGCAGGTGGGCCCCACTTCGGAACCTTCTAGAACCTTCCCGGTACAATACCGAAAAATCCCGAACATTTTTCGGTGGCCAAAATAGGACTTCCTATATATAAATATTTACCTCCGGACCATTCCGGAACTCCTCGTGACGTCCGGGATCTCATCCGGGACTCCGAACAACTTTCGGGTTTCCGCATACTTATATCTCTACAACCCTAGCGTCACCGAACCTTAAGTGTGTAGACCCTACGGGTTCGGGAGACACGCAGACATGACCGAGACGACTCTCCGGTCAATAACCAATAGCGGGATCTGGATACCCATGTTGGCTCCCACATGCTCCATGATGATCTCATCGGATGAACCACGATGTCAAGGATTCAATCAACCTCGTATACAATTCCCTTTGTCTATGGTACAGTACTTGCCCGAGATTCGATCGTCGGTATCCCGATACCTTGTTCAGTCTCGTTACCGGCAAGTCTCTTTACTCGTTCCGTAACACATCATCCCGTGATCAACTCCTTGATCACATTGTGCACATTATGATGATGTCCTACCGAGTGGGCCCAGAGATACCTCTCCGTCACACGGAGTGACAAATCCCAGTCTCGATTCATGCCAACCCAACAGACACTTTCGGAGATACCTGTAGTGCACCTTTATAGCCACCCAGTTACGTTGTGACGTTTGGTACACCCAAAGCATTCCTACGGTATCCGGGAGTTGCACAATCTCATGGTCTAAGGAAAAGATACTTGACATATAGAAAAGCTTTAGCATACGAACTACACGATCTGTGCTAGGCTTAGGATTGGGTCTTGTCCATCACATCATTCTCCTAATGATGTGATCCCGTTATCAACGACATCCAATGTCCATGGTCAGGAAACCTTGACCATCTGTTGATCAACGAGCTAGTCAACTAGAGGCTTACTAGGGACATGGTGTTTGTCTATGTATCCACACATGTATCTGAGTTTCCTATCAATACAATTCTAGCATGGATAATAAATAATTATCATGAACAAGGAAATATAATAATAACCAATTTATTATTGCCTCTAGGGCATATTTCCAACAGAGAACACTATACGACCGAAGATGTAGGGAGAACAATCATCCTCACAAATCTTGGACACGCCATATTTATCTTGAAGCTTTGTCCACAACTCATGAGCATCCCGGAATGGCAGGAGTTGAAAAATAACTACATTGCTCAAAACATCAAAAAGCACATTAGAAGCTTGAGCATTGAGATAAGAGTTTTTCTCATCCTCTAAAGATAATCTTTAGGGATCCTTTGAAGGAGAAAACCCCATATCTACAATTCGCTCTAAATTTGGGTCCATGACCCTAAAGAGATTAAGAATGTGAATTACCCAAACATCAAAATTTGTGCCATCGAAACTAAGAGTGTCAGAGAATCCTAAGCCCCTAGTCGACATCCTTACTCTCTAGGCGGTTAAGCCCTACAAAGAGAGACGAGGCTCTGATACTGTAATGCCCATCCTAGAATGATCTCAAGTTTGGTATCTTTGCACGACTCATGTAAAAGAGGGATTAAATTGCAAAAGGAGATAGTTGGCTTACACTCGCCACTTCACACAATTCATTACATAAGCAAGACATCATTCAAAACATCACAGCCCATCTAAGGGTAAGATCCAAAAGACAAGATACCAAAACAACATAAAGCCACAGGTCTAGATCGAATCCTAGTAGAAGAACCACTACTGAACATCGAAATGTCACAAGCATATGGTCAAACTCTTCATCGAGCTTCCGGAAGTACTGATCCATCTCCTGCATCAAACTCAGCTGAACCTGCATCTGGTATGGTGAAGTAACTGTGAGCCACAGAGGACTCAGCAATCCGTTCCCGGGTAACACGACTATTTAAGCCTTGGGTGTGGAACAAGGCTGAAGAAAGAATAAGAGGTGAAGGAACAACAAGAGTCTGCAGCAGCACTAGCACTAACTTACGTAAAAGAGAGCGAGAAGAGAAGTGCCTCGGTCGAGAGATGATCACGAAGTGATCCTAGCTACAACACGTCAAACATAACCCCACCGTGTTCATCTCCCGAAACCCTTTCGGAAAATGACAGTCACGGTACTCACGCTGGTAGTGTATTGGAACATGGTGTAGTTGGTATCAGAGCCTTCTCCGACCTAGAAGCCCCCACTGATTGATCGAATCGTTGACGGTTGAGTCTAGGCACACACTTGAAAATGTTTTGAGTCCTATATATATCAGAGAGTAGGATTTCTTTTGCTCCTCATCCCCTTTCACTCTGGTGAGGACTCCTGACGATTACTCTTGCCTCTTCTACTTTCAAAAAATGCACCAAATTTTTTTTTAGGATCACGCGAGTATTGTTTGGATTGTTCCGATGTCTTTGTGACGAGAACATTGTTCTCGATGCCTCCTGTCATTAGGGGTTGTGGCAGTGTCCCGGGGAGTTGAGCTTCGAGGTGTTGTCGTCACAAATCCATCGCGGCAGTACTAGAATACTTAAGACGGCCGACATCGAAAACTCTCCTATGCGGTTAGTGGCAAGATAACCCCGACATCACCCAGTACTCGGGAGGTAGTTCGGGAGTATTGCCATAGCTTGTATAGTAGATGTGTTTCGAAGGTCCGAGGTAAACGGTTTCCAAGAACAACTGGTTATGTGTTGAAGGATGGATACAGTTGGATGTAGGTTTAGAGTTGATTGCGCGGTGCTTCCCCTGTATCCCCAACACCTGATTGCATAACTGGAAACTTTCGGAAATTAATAGGTGGGTTCATCTAATAGTTCTAGGCATTCTTCCAACGAATGCACGATATGAAGTTCGGGGTTCTACATTGAGTGAAGTGGTTTTATGGACTTGTTCTGATCGGGAGTTGCATCTTAAAGGGTCCTTGGCTATGCTGATCCGGGGATTGCAAAACCCTTTTGTAACACGTTCCATGAGCTTGCAGCACGAAGATGTCGAACGAAGCTTCTATCTTGTATTTGTTCTATCTGTTCCTTGTTCCTTTTTTATTTACTTTTGTTCTCCAAGTGGCTTCTCATCAAGTTGATGTACCTACGGAATTCATTCGTTCAATTCTCTGTTCGGATGATATTGTGAAGATCATGTTGCATATCTATCCTTTGTTCTTGTCTTGATTCTGGTATTCGAGTTGCTTCGATGTAAATGTTGATTCCATACCTTTCTTAATCGGTATTCTCATATTTCTATGGGAGTGCTAGTCCTTCTTGATCATCAAGATCTTCTTGTTTATCCTTTTTTTTCAATCGGTGTGCCTTCTCTTCAAATTATTCCATACGGACGTCGTTGAGAAATCTGACGATTTGTCTGCTTCATTCACCCCAAGTTGTCTTTGTTTTCCCCACCCTCCCACCCTTCTTCTTCTCGGAGCAAGAAATTCTCAAATGAAATATCCATTTTATTCATTTGATATTTCTTCATTCTTTCCTTCAATGTTCTTATCCGGTGATTATCGTGAAGATGCTCAAGAGCTTTAAGTTCATCATTCTTCGTTCTCGTTTCTTCTCTAGTGGATGTAATTCAAGATTTTGGTGTTGATCTTATCCTTTTCCTCATTTCTCAATGCTTTCTTATTCCGGTGCACCAATTAATCATTCTCCTCTTGCTATTCATATCCGGAGTGCTGAAGATTCATAATTCCATTATTAATCCGTTCAAATTATTTTGAGCATTGTCTTCTATTCAAGTCATTTAATTCAACTGGTGCAATATCTCTCAAGCAATCTTTTTCAATGGTGATTTCTTTAGTGGTCCCTAACCCACAGGTCTTTTCCCAGGATCTTACCTGACTCTTCTAATTATTTTTTCTGGAGTTATACTCAAATTCTTTTCAAAGTGTGACGTAAGAATGGTTTCCATCAGTCACATGCCTTCTCCAAGCTTGTTTTCAATTATTTCCATCTTTAGCTCCACCTTCTTCTTGTCATTCGCCCGGAGTATCTCGAAATTCTTCTTGGCATTTCTCGTCTTCACTATCAACATTTGGAGACCGGAGAAGTGTTTCTCTTAAATCTTGGCCCGTCTTCTTCAAGATTCGTGGTTCTAGCTTCATGCCATCCTCATTATTGTTCAGATTGTGAGAAATTATTTTATGCCATCTGAAGCATTGCATGAATTCTTTCCATTGTGATCCTCCGAAGGCCATCATTTCAGAAGATTCTTCGTTCTCAGTTTTCAACTTCGTCCTCCAAATATTCTTCATTGATGCCTCTTCGTTCGTCTCCATATTCTTACGGAGGCTCGTTCAAGATTACTCTTCCGTTGTTATCGTTTTTAATTCATTTGTTCTTTCATAATCCTATCGGTGGTTCGTTGAAGATTTATCCGAGCTTGTGCTAGATCTCTCTTTATTTCTTTGCAACGAGAATAAGTAGTATGCCAAATCCTTTGGTTGTCATCAATTTTAATTGGTGAAGGAGATGCATGACATAATTCTTATTCTTATTCCTTCAAGGTGATTTAATTCTTTTTCCGGAGCTTGTTCATCATATCATATTCTCGGTTCTAAGTTGTCCATCTTGTTTTCTGGAGCTCCAAGTTATTTCAATTATATCAGTTCAAGCTCTATCTAATTCATCGCGGGCCTTGAATCTTATTCTTTTCATCTTTCACTTCCCATGCTTTCAGTACCGGAGTTCTTCATGGTGGTTCATCATCATTTAATTCATCCTCCAAGTCTTCATCAAGATTCTTGTTGGAGCTCAAGCATTCTTCATCATGCTCTCCATTTGCAATTCTTTATCTTTTCAGATGGTGTTATGTCAATTTTGACAATTCCTTCATGTTTCATGATTCACGAGTTATCAAGATTGAGATATTTAAAACCCATCTTTTTCTTTGTTCAGGAGATCTTTTCAACCCTTCAATTATTCGTTGGAGTTATCTTGGGTTATAATTCACCTAAAAGCTTTCCCTAAGGATTGTTGCTAATTATGGTGCTTTTAAATGACCCAAGTTCTTCATTATCATTCGGGTGATATAAGTTTTTCATCTCCTTGTTGATCTCAATCCAATCAAATATTTTCGTCAGTGGCTGGTTATCACCTCTTAATTTTGAGATGTTTTCCATAAGCCCACATCAAGCTTATTCGTTTCGTTGTTGAATTTCCAACAACTCTATTCAACCCTTATTCGTAAGGACGCTCTTTCAAATTCAATTGTGGGAGAAGTTGTCATTTTTCTTCTCCATTCATTTCTTTCGTTGATCTATATTCCGTTCTTTTGTTCCGGAGGCATTGGGATATTGCTCTCTTTAACCATCATATCGTTTTTTGAGATCATGTTCTTTTCCTTGTTTATCTATTTAACCGGAATGTTGTGACCTCCATTCTAGTTCCATCATCTTATCAAGTTTGCCTTTCTTTTCAACCGGAGTGCTGTCTGAATCCTTCTTACCCCTCGTGCCATTCTTTCAATTGTTTCGGAGGCAATGTGTTGTTGTTTTCATCAACTATCATCCATCTTTTCAAGTTCTTGTTCAATTCCTTCCATTTTTAGACGGAGTGCTGTCCAAATTCTGCCATTCTTATTCCTTGGCTATACCATTGCAGTTTCATATTCTTTTGGTTCGTAAGCTCTTGTTTCATGTCTTTCAACCTACAAGGTTCTCGTAGTGCTCCTTGTTCCTCCTTTTACCGGAGTGTTTTCATCTTCGTTCATTTCCATTTTATTCTTTCTTTCAAGATTGTTCAACCTCTCAGGTTCGTGGTTTCACTCGTTTGTCGAAGAAGCAACTTTGTTTTACCTCTTCCTCTTCCGTTTTATCCGGTGCCATCTCTAGGATCTCGGGTCGAGATCCTCTGTTAGTGTGGGAGAATTGTGACGCCCGAAGACCGACGTCCCAGAAGATTCCAGATGTTCCGGGTTCCCCCGTGTGTTTTCTTTTGTGCTTGTGTTATTTATTTTTGCATTGCATCATGTCATCATGCCATCATGTCATATCTTTAGCATCTCAACCTAAATAAATCGTGTGGACCTTCGGTCCATTTAAATCGAGGGAAGAATGACTTCTCTTTATAACATATACTCCCAATATTTTAGGGAGCTATATTAAAATATTCCATTCTTTGGTATTACCCGCAACACACGTGCATATATTTCCCCATGCCTTTTTCTTCTCAATCCCTTGCCAAGACCTACTCCTCCTTTTTTTCATGTCTTTTGGAAGTGCTTGGTTGGCCTAAAGATTTATGCAAGTTTGAGTTATTTCCGAACTCGCATAAATTTGTAGTCTCTAAAAATTGCCAAAGCATTTTATTAAAATAGCCCACAATTCCAGGGTTGTAGGGATATTTTTATCTTAGTCAAAACCATCTCCAAACTCTCTGGGCATTTCTATTTTTGTTCTATTTCGTTAAATGGAAAAGAAATGCCAGAAGAGAGAGAGAGGCAGGAGATGGCCCAACCAGCCAGGCTCCCAGGCCGGCCGACTCCCTCCCAACGTCCAGCCGAACCGGCCCAGGCCTCTCCTCCCTGGCCCAACTGCCACTTTGGCCTCAGCCCGACCGCTCCATCCAACCCTAGCGCTCGCACCCCATCTCCCGATTACTAGCGCCGCCAGCATTCCCTCGCTCGCTCTCCCCTCGCAGGTCCCGAACTACCATCGCCCCATCTCCCGATTCCCCTAGATCCCCACTCATCTCTCCTCCCGACCGCTCCCTTCTCCCTCGCCCTGCATCGCCCGAGCCACCGCGCCTCGGTTTCCTCCAGGCCGCCGCGCCATGCTCCTCCTTCCCTCCTGCCTCGCCAAGCGCCCCGCACGCCGACCCCTTCCCTTAGGCCTACTCCGCCGTGCGCCCGGCCTCTTCTCCCTCAAGCCGTGCCGCGACCACCGGCCGTTCCCCCGAGCGCCAGGGCCGGCCGGATCCCGCGTCCCCAGTGCGCGCAGGCCGCCGCTTCGCCTTGGACCCGCAACAGCCGCGCCACCAGGACCGTCCAGCCGCCCTGCTTCGCCTCCAGCGCCGGAGCAGCCCGGCCAGGCCGCTCCCGTCTCCTGCGCGCCTCTGCTGCGTTTTCCAGCGCCGAGCCCGCGGCTCCCCTCCTCGTCGGCAGTCCCTGCGGCCATCCTTCTCCTCGCCGTGGCCTCCCTCCCCGTCCTCCAGCAACAACAGCGACCAGCAGCGCCGCACCCCCGCAGCCTTTTCCTGTATTTTTTGTTGTTGCTGTTTTTTGTTTATCTCAAGTACCCAGGAACGCCAAGATACGTACGTTCGTCTTCGGTACGGTGGATCCAGTCAAGACTCGCCGATAGCCCGCAAGTACCCCTCCAAATCGTGTACGACTACACCCGGTGTTGCCTCAAGTATATCTACGAAAAACCCGAACATCTACGAACTTGACGCCCGAACGAGTACAACTACCGTCGCCGAGACCAAGTACCACTACATAACGTGTACCACGACGACCGACTCGGCAAGTACCCCGAACATGAATGACTACCGTCGCCAAGTTCCACTACCGTCGCCCCGAAGGCGCCCGATGCCGCGACAAGTACCACGACACGATAACGGAACGTCTACTTCTGCTACCGTCGCCCCGTGTACCACTACTTCCCTCTAAGGAACGACTACTTCGTTGACGACCTCGTGAACCACTACGTCCCTCGACGACTCGAACCGCCCCGAAACGATTGTTTCGAAGGTATAACCCCGAGACGATGACCCGTGGATGAATGTTGTGTTGTATGAATGTTTGCTCCACTTGTGTGCTCCGTGTCCGTTTCATCTTTTGTCGTGTTCCTCGGTTGCCTCGTCGCCGACTCGTGGGAACCCGGTGACGGGATCACCCCACCTTTCCTCTTGTTTCACTTGTTCTCCGTCATCTTTTGCACCAGTCTCTCAACGAGTTACCGGAACCGATATGTTGTCGTTGCATCATTTTCGGATCGTTGCCGTGGCACCCTTTTCCTTCCACCGCGGTGACAATACTTCATATCTTCTTCATGTCAACTTTTAATAAATTTGCATAAAACTTGATCATGTCATCCGCATCATGTTAACAACACTAAAATGTTTAATTGTTGTTTGCTTATAATTACTAAACATGCTCATGGGGATTTTCCGGAATTGTTGTTGTTATTTCCGGCCTCATTTAAATTGCCTAGATAGGTAGTTTACTTTTGATTCACCTCTTGCTATGTTAACAACATTTAATCTTGTCTTGTAAATAAACGAGATTCAACTAAATAAATAACATGTGGTGTTTCGTCAATATGCAACTCGTTGCATATTGAGCTCCACTTAACTTGTAGTGTTGTTTGTGCCTCTTGCCATGCTATGCATATTTAAACCGGACATGCATCATACTTGTTTGTGCATCGTATGCCATGTTTATGCTTGTGTGTTTACCGTGTTGTTTGTTTCTTTCCGGTTTGCTTCTCTTGATAGCTTCGGTTTCGTTCCGGAGTTGTGAGGATTCGCTCGTCTATGTTGCTTCGTCTACCTCATGGATCCGTTCTTCTCCCTTGTGGAATCCCAGGCAAGATGACCGAACCCCGATAACATTACTATCTTTGCCTATTGCTAGTAGTCTCGATCTATAGTTTTGCCTCGATGCCCATGTCTTTCCTATCAGCCTCCTACTTGTAACCATGAACCTGTTTAACCACCCTACCTATGCAAACCGTTGCTTGGCTAAGTACGCTTCGCTCAGCCCTTCTTATAGCATTGCTAGTTGCAGGTGAAGATCGAAGATGCTTGCTTCATGTTGAAGTTTGTTCGGTTATATCACACTATATAAATGCTTAAATGAAATCATCTATATATTGGCAAGGGTGGAAGGCTAAGCCTTTTGCTTGGTGATTTGTTCCACTCATGCCGTTAGGAACCGTATAAACCGGTGTTATGTTCCTTGATTATGCGTTCCTAACACGGTTGGGGTGTATGGGACCCCCCTTGATAAACCGCTAAGTGCTAAGTCTTTTCCAGCAAATCCCAACATTGGTACTATTCGCCTAATAACTAATAAAACTTGCATAGGGACTAGCTATCCCCTTTTATTTTAATTCAACAACCCCGGGCCAGTGCTCCACATGAGTGTGGGTCCGAAACGGGGAGCCTGCGGGGCCACCATGAGGAAACTCGAGGTTTGGTAAAAACCCGTAGCATCGCCCATCCGGTCATGTCCTGAGACTAGATACACGCGGCTACCTATCAGGGTGTCGACACGCCGGGAGGATTTGCTGGATTAGCCTTACCTTAGTTCGGAGTATCTTGAGCACGGGATTCCGAGAATACTCGGGTCTTCCCACCTTTGGAGTTGCGACTCCGCGGATCGTGGGCTTGTAATGGGCCAAGTTGGAACACCCCTGCAGGGTTTGAACTTTTGAAAGCCGTGCCCGTGGTTATGTGGCAGATGGGAGCTTGTTAATATCCGGTTGTAGAAAACTTGACACCATGTTCCAATACACTACCAGCGTGAGTACCGTGACTGTCATTTTCCGAAAGGGTTTCGGGAGATGAACACGGTGGGGTTATGTTTGACGTGTTGTAGCTAGGATCACTTCGTGATCATCTCTCGACCGGGGCACTTCTCTTCTCGCTCTCTTTTACGTAAGTTAGTGCTAGTGCTGCTACAGACTCTTGTTGTTCCTTCACCTCTTATTCTTTCTTCAGCCTTGTTCCACACCCAAGGCTTAAATAGTCGTGTTACCCGGGAACGGGATTGCTGAGTCCTCTGTGGCTCACAGTTACTTCACCATACCAGATGCAGGTTCAGCCGAGTTTGATGCAGGAGATGGATCAGTACTTCCGGGAGCTCGATGAAGAGTTTCACCGTATGCTTGTGACGTTTCGATGTTCAGTAGTGGTTCTTCTACTAGGATTCGATCTAGACCTGTGTCACATCCCTAGCTTCTGGTAATGCACTAGGCTAGCCTCATGTGTGCATCATGTTTAATCTTGAAAGAAACTTGAAATGGGGATTGCCTAAACCCTAGCAGTAAAGCAATTCAACTAGGGTCAATTAAAATCTTTTCAATGAACCCAAAATGCCCCTTGGAAAAGTTCATCATTTTTTTGGATTGATTAAAAACCTCTGCCAAAAATGTTGCACATATTTCTAGGACCATTTTGGATTTTTGAATTAAATCATATCTTATTTGCATTTGGGCATTTAAATTTTATATATTATTTTAAATGCTCAAATAATCCTAAATTGAAATGTTCCATGTTGGTTATATGCTAAACAGTGGGCATGAGCAGTTTGGTGATTTTTGAAAGTGCCTAAGCATTTTTAGAAAAGCCACAAAGTTACAAAAGAAATAGAAAACAGAAGATAAAATAGAAAACAGAACAGAATTAGAAAAGAGAAGAGTTTTACCTGTGCAGCCACCTGGCGGCCCAAGTGGCCGGCCTAGCCCACCTCCTCCCTCCTTTTGTCTTCAACCTCCTGCCAGTGGGCAGGAGGGCGCGTGGCCGCCGCGCGCCGGCACACGCCGGCCACCTCCTACCTCTCTGCCTGCCTCCTCGTCGCCCTGAGGTTGCCACGCACCTCCCTGCCTCTCTCTATCACTCCTCCCCCCTCTCACTGGATCCCCTTCCCCCTCCCCTGCTTCTCCTCGCCATGGCCGAACGCCACCATCGCCGCCGCTCGCTGTAGCCATGGCCACCGGCCACCGCATGCCTCGCAACCATGCCCAGAAGAATCGCCGCAGCTCCATCTTCCTGTTCCCTCGACGTACTCGAGCTGGGGAGCACCGCAACGCCCTCAACGAGGTCGTCTTCAACCTTCTGCCCCCCCAGATCGCCGGAGATACTCCGTCGTCGTCCGTGCCTCCCCGCGCTCGCCGTCTGTCCTCCTGGAATCTCTGTGATCTCCCGTCCCTTTCCCCCCTCTCCGTTTGCCTTTTTGTGCACCACATCGACCCCGCCGAGCTCAGCCGCACCCGCCGCCGCCACCGCACGTTGCCGTCATGGCCACAGCCACGTTGGCTTGATTCCAAGCACGTCTTCGTCTTCACCGCAACCGTAGAAGCCCGTAGCACCTCCCCGCTCACCTCCCCGAGCCCCGCAGCGCCTAGCTCGACGGAGCCCGAACTCCGGCGCCGCCGCGAGCTCGTTTCCGACGAGCTCCGGCCACCCCAGCACACACCGTCGCCTCCACTAGATGCGCGAGCTCCCCAGCTACGCGTAGCACCAAGCCGCCGTCCAAATGGTCGCCGGAGGGCGAATCCCGAGCACCGCCGCCACGTTTGGCCTCGCCGGTGTCAAGCCGCCGGTGGTTTTGACCCTGTTTGACTCCGGCTGGACCCCCCCTGTGTCCATGACATGTGGGGCCGGCTGTAGATTAGTTTTAGTTTAGGTTTTATTTAAGTACTAATCATTGTGCTTAGCTCTATGAGTCACTGACACGTGGGGCCAACCCCTGATAAATTAGTTTAGTTAAAACTAAACTTAATTAGGCCCTGAGAGACTGACATGTGGGCCCAGGCCCCACCAGCAGTTTAGTTAGTGTTAGTTTAAAAACTAACTAACTCTGTTAGCTAGTGGGTCACTGACCAGTGGGCCCCACTGGTCAGGTTTGACACGAACAGCCCCTGTTGACTTGCTGACGTCACACAGACGTCATGCTGATGCAATAAAGCCTTTTCTGAAATTTTATATAAATCTAAATGATTTATTTATTTCAGAAAATAACCAAAACTTCTAAAAATCATAGAAAATAATCTATAACTCAGATGAAAATAACTTATATATGAAAATTGATCAGAAAAATCCAAGGAATCTGTTTATGGCATTGTCATGCATGTTTGAACAAGTTAAACCTGCTGATCAGGTCAAATCAATTAAATGGCATTTAAATAATCACATATGAAGTTTGAATTTGAACCTTTGGTTCAAACCAACTTCATTTAATTGTGTTGCTAGTTGCATTAGCTCAATCAACAGCATATTGCCATGTCATGATCATGCATCATATTGTTGCATTTCATTGATTGTGTTCTTTCTCTGTTTGTCGGTTTTGTCCCCTCTCAGTAGACGACGTTCCTACGATGAGTTCGATGACACCGATGAAGACTCATTGTTATCTTCAGAAGTGCCAGGCAAGCAAAACCCCATTGAGCATTCCGATACAATCCCACTCTCTCGCTCTTGCTCTCTTTTACTGCATTAGGACAACAACGCTTCAATTGTTACCTGCTGCGGTAGTTGAACCCCTTTCCACTGCATGACCCGTCATTGCCACAGTAAATAGTTGAAACCCACTAGTATGAGTAGGAGTTGTTTGAGCCATGTTGTGCCTACTCATTCATGCTTTCTGGTTATGCCTGCTATTGCTTAGAGTTGTGTTAGGTCTGATCCATCGGGGATGAATTGGAAGGTGGTGAACATGTCCTACTGTGTGTGAGCTAAGGTGTGAACACGATTTGGTAAAGGTAGCGATGAGAGGCCATGTAGGAGTACATGGTGGGTTGTCTCATTGCAGCCGTCCTCAGGAACTGAGTTCTGTGTTGGTTGATCCATGACCAGTTACTACCATGCATTGGGCCCGAAACCAATGGACCCTCTCGACTTATTAATCAACATGATCTCTGTCCAGGAGTTGCAACTAGTTTCTGGTGTTTGTAGTTTACTGGAGGTCGTGCGCAGCGCTGACCCTCGGGGTGGGCTGTGACGCGGTAGGTACGTGGCACGGTGTACCGATTGCCCGTTTGGTGATGCGGGAACCCTGTACACATCGTTTGGGGCCGTGAGCGACACCCCGGCCGGATCTCCCCATGGATGGAACCCAAATAGGCGATAAACCTGGACGAGAGACTTGTGTGGTTAGTCAGGTCGTGGCCGACACCCTCGCTGGGCCTCCGCTTGAAGGTTGTCGAGTACATGTCGTGTAGACGGCGGTAAGTGGTGAGAGCGTGTGTGAAGAAGTACACCCCTGCAGGGTTAAATATAATCTATTCGAATAGCCGTGTCCGCGGAAATGGACTTCTGGGTTACCTATTACAGTTCATAGACAAGTGAAAGTGGATACTCTAAAACGCGCAAGATAAGCGTGAGTGCTATGGATGGCCTTCTCGCAGGGAGACGGGAGCGGATCCATAGTGGTGTATTGATTGGTGAATATGTGGACTCGTGTGCGCCACCTCAAAGAGTTACTTGTAGTCGTAGTTTAGGTTAGCCACCGAGTCAAAGCTGGCTTGCTGCAGTCAAACTCCACCCCCCTTTGTTGATACCGATGCATATGTAGTTAGTTCTGATGTAAGTCTTGTTGAGTACCTTTGTACTCACGTTTGCTTAATTTATGTTTTTGTAGAGAGATTTCAGTCTCGCTAGTGGTTCCGCATGGACTTCGACGTTTAGCTTGTTACCTCAGCTACGATCTTGTACCCTTGGGAGGGTCTGGTAGATAGTCAGGCTTCTTAGCCTTTTTCATTTGTAGTTGTCTGTACTCAGACATGTTATGCTTTCGTTGTCTGTATGCTCTATATGTTGGGTCATGTGACCTTTGTTTGTAATAAATGCTATGATGGCTCTTCTGGGCCTTATCTATATGAGTTGTTGAGTTATGTTGTGATGCCATGTTGTATAGCACATACTTGCATGTTATGCGTACGTGTAATGTGTATTGCTATGTGTGGGATCCGACACCTAGTTGTTTACCCTTGGTAGCCTATCTTACAGGAAAATGTCTCCTAGTGCTTCCACTGAGCCTTGGTAGCTTGCTACTGCTCCGGAACACTTAGGCTGGCCGGCATGTGTCCTTCTTCGTTCCTGTGTCTGTCCCTTAGGGGAAATGTCACGCGTTGTTCCTTTAAGTCCTTGTAGCTTGCTACGACTTGGGTTCATACGTTGATGACCGACACGTTCGTTGCTGGGTCATGTATGCCTGTCTCTGTAATTTAGTGCCACTTTTGGTTTATAACTAGTCATGTCGGCCCGGGTTCTCTGTCATATGGATGCTAGCGACACTATCATATACGTGTGCCAAAATGCGCAAATGGCCCCGGGCCAGGTAAGGTGGCACCCGTGGGGATACCATGCGTGAGGCCGCAAAGTGATATGATGTGTTACCGGCTAGACCTGTGTGACTTAGGATCGGGGTCCTGACAGCTTTGGTATCAGAGCCTGACTGCCTGTAGGATTAGCAAGCCAAACTGGTCGAAGTTGTGTCTAGAAACTCTTTAGTTATATAAGGGAATTGATTGTGGAAGGGAACGTAAGGCTCTTTTTACTCCTTTACCTTATGACCTTCTGATCTGAGTCACCTTCTTCTATTCCACGGGGATTAAGAACTAGGCTTTCTCTTATGTCTATCAGGATCACGTTATTGTGGATTCAACCCTCAGTTCAGTTTGTACTACTTCGGTTTGTTCAACTGTTGGTCTCAGAACCTTGACATTATGATGTTAGGTGGATATGATACTCTTTTGCTTGGATCTCAAAGTATTTTCGAGCAATTACAGTCGTTATGATGTCTGAGTCATCCCATGTTTCTAAATAGTCTGATGCACTTGCAAATCATTCCTACCTGTTCTTAATGTCCTTTTAGACCAGATTAATCACACTAGACGGTGTGTGGAGGTACTCCGTTACCTCGACACATGTGTTGGAGTTATTATTATGACCCTAGGTGTCTTAGAGGATCACCCAGTAATCTAGCAATGCTTTATATTCTCAGTGTGATGATTCTGGCCATTATTCTCGAAAGCATCCCGTGATGCCATTTAGTTGGTAGGCATTCTATTCCTGGGTTCTTGAACCCAAGATTCTTTCTACCTACTTCATGTTGGTAGTATTTGCTCGTCCCTTTAGGATATTAGTAACCTTGTGATAGTCCTCGAGGTCTGTGGTTATCGTTCTTCCAAATACCATGAACCATCATGCCAGAAGTTCTTCTGAACCAAAAGATTACAACCAGAGTGCTCCTGAGTAGTACTCCATTCATATGTGACTCTGCCAATTCTACTTTCTGCATGGGTTATCCGGAAGAAATATGTTGAACTTGTTCGACATGTTAATCTATGCATCCACAACTCAGAAAGATATATGTTTCTTTGAGTTGTCCCCTTTTAGTTGTATTATGACCCTCGTCTATCAGTTGATAGTCAGGAGTAGTTGTGCACTCGTGTTCATCGATGCCTTTTACTCTTGTGGTCCGTCAAGCCATTCTATTCCGGAATGACTAGGAGAAACAAACTCCAGTACCTTATCCATATCTAGGATTGGGTCAAAGAAGTTGTACTTCGTAGATGAAGAATGCTAATGCAGCTTCTAAACTGTTCTGTCCTGGAGTATTACCATTTTTATGTCAATAATGTCATGAGAATTGCACTATCTCTTATGAACTCTTGATGCAGTGATACTTCTCACCATCATCGTCCATTCCTCGGTCTCCGTGTTGTTGTAACCGGAATACTGACAAGTGAAATGTGATGTGTGAAATCAATACTCCTAGCAACTCCGTTGCTTGGTAGCAAATGGACGATAATCTCGTTCTTAGCATGATGGTTACCGAATCATCATCCTAAGATTGATCGTGCTACCTAGTCCACTTTCTTGGTGCACTCCTTGATTGACGAGTTAGGATTTTGTTAAGTCCTTGCTCATTTGATCATATCGTCCTGCCCTGAAAAGCAAGATTGATCTCGAGCTTAGTAACATATCGGTGGTTCGTGATTTCCGAACATCTTCTCGGAAGTATTACCAGGTTGTCACCTGACCGCTATGTTGAGTTCGTGATCAAGTTGGTTCCTTATAAACCACCACTTCTCCAAGAATCTGTGTTGGATACCCTGAACTGGTTGGTTAAGCTAAAACAATAACTTGGAGAGTTGGAAGATAAAAGTTTGCCAGCTTAGTTCATCTCAAGGGGTATGTTTGCGGGTGTTGAAGATAGATGACATCTTCATCAGTTGGTCCCTGTGATCAGTTGTTGGACCTATTGTCATATAAAAACTTTGATTTGAGTATGGGCTATCATCAAATCAAATCAGAACCAATGGTATTCATAATGTTGTCTTACTCGTGGGTGTCCCTCGAGCATACCTCATTATATCTCTTGGTCTGACCAATGCTACCACCTTGTTCATATAAATTGTGGAATTCCATCTTCATGGATATCTCGATGACCCGTTGTTGAGCCCATCAACATCGTTTATCTTGACCACGATTCATGCTGAACATTTAAGTTAATATTGGAAACTTCTCAAGCATGGCCTTCGTGTTCCGTTCATGAGGTATATGTTGGATGAGAGGAGAGACTTTCCCTAATTCATGTGCATTTGGTGCAAGTTGCTGCCGTGAGTTCGAGAAAGTTTGTTTTGCTTCCTGTGGAATCATCCCAAGTCAGTCATGCATACGTGCGAAGTATTCTGTGGTTTGGAGATTTGCAACCTTCACGCTATATGTATCCCTAGCACACCAAGCCACTGATTGATTTGTTCAAGAAGAAAAGTTCCATCATAAGAGCTAATCATATGACTTATGTAAGGACTTCGATATCCTAGACGATGGTTCCCAACCAGAACTCGGTAGTGTTTTATCATAAGACTGCTATGTGGTCATGCTTGTCTTGGACAACGTGTTCACAGGTATGTAGCAGAACTAGCTCATGTTTTGGAGCTTGCTATCATAGTTCACTCCTCGAGAATCTTGCAACGCCGTCTCGTCGATTTTTGTTGCAAACATTCATTTTTCCTAGACTCGATGAGTCTGGAATATCCTGACACCAACCAGAACTGAATCTCAGGCAGATATGATGGTTGGAGCATTTCCCAAGAACTATAATTTGGTCTCTCGATAACCGGTAAAGTGGATGTCGTGGCCAACACACCCAGCCGGAAGACCTATTGTTGTAGAATCTTGATTGAAGAAGTTGGCCACCTTCCCATAAGGATTTCGTAGGATTTACTCCCTAGTTGTTCCTTATGGATTCTTGTGCTTCCGAAGTCCGACCTTTACTTGATGTTCAAGATACCAAACATATCTATGAATGGTTTACGCTAAACATCAAGGAGAACATTAGAAGCGGAGTGCTAAATGTCTCTCGGTTGATCATCCAGATTTCGTCCCCTTGGCCTCGCCAAGGTGAAATCCGAGAAGGTGTTATCTTCCTTTGCATCTGCATCATCCATCATTATTCATCATGGTAGTATGTGATGTTGCCAGGATCCTTGACACGGATATTGGTAAAACCTTGATGAATATGGGAATGCTCAAGTTCTTGAGAGCACGCACAAGCACTAGGTGTTATCCTCGACACCAACCGGGATTGCTCCGAGTGCTCTTGGTTATGCTATAACCCCTCAAGAGTAGAATTACTCTCTACTGTTGGGATTCTTCCCAGTTACCAGAATCATTCCCAGCATTTGCATTTTGTTCCCAACTTGCACCGCCAATGTGCCATTTTACCATGGATCCCATCCATTTCCGGTGATAAGAAAAATCAACCTTGGCATTGTCTTTTACAAGGCAGTCCACATCATCCATTCTAGATGGAGAATGTCATTCTTTCGGACACCGTCAAACGATCGATTGTGATTTGCCTCCGGCTGGTATAGAGAGTTTCAATGACCTCTATATCAAAAGTAATTCTTTTTGCCACTTAAGGGAGTAACTCTACGAGTCACCTTCTCTAAGGTACCCCGCCTGGTGACATCGATCACCCTCTTCTTAGGTGTGGAATCATTGCCACTAGGTGAACCTTCATCGTTTGTTTCACTCCATCCCCCTAGAGGTGTACTCCGTGTCTCAGTTCAAGAGATGTTTCAACGTCTCACTCCATAAGTTGATCTGAGTTGCTCGATCTTCGGCAAGATAGATTACCGTAGAATTTCTTCTGTTATCACTATGTTGGACAAAGATCTGGTAATCAAGGATGTCAGGATCAACATGATGCTATGAATCAACAATTTCGAGGAGGGAACCGGGATCGAGAAGATTGTGTTAGATAGTGTCCCCTCTGTTTTCTTATCTCACGTCCTAAATCTCGGGACGAGATTCCTGTTTAGTAGGGGTGAGTTGTCACATCCCTAGCTTCTGGTAATGCACTAGGCTAGCCTCATGTGTGCATCATGTTTAATCTTGAAAGAAACTTGAAATGGGGATTGCCTAAACCCTAGCAGTAAAGCAATTCAACTAGGGTCAATTAAAATCTTTTCAATGAACCCAAAATGCCCCTTGGAAAAGTTCATCATTTTTTTGGATTGATTAAAAACCTCTGCCAAAAATGTTGCACATATTTCTAGGACCATTTTGGATTTTTGAATTAAATCATATCTTATTTGCATTTGGGCATTTAAATTTTATATATTATTTTAAATGCTCAAATAATCCTAAATTGAAATGTTCCATGTTGGTTATATGCTAAACAGTGGGCATGAGCAGTTTGGTGATTTTTGAAAGTGCCTAAGCATTTTTAGAAAAGCCACAAAGTTACAAAAGAAATAGAAAACAGAACAGAATTAGAAAAGAGAAGAGTTTTACCTGTGCAGCCACCTGGCGGCCCAAGTGGCCGGCCTAGCCCACCTCCTCCCTCCTTTTGTCTTCAACCTCCTGCCAGTGGGCAGGAGGGCGCGTGGCCGCCGCGCGCCGGCACACGCCGGCCACCTCCTACCTCTCTGCCTGCCTCCTCGTCGCCCTGAGGTTGCCACGCACCTCCCTGCCTCTCTCTATCACTCCTCCCCCCTCTCACTGGATCCCCTTCCCCCTCCCCTGCTTCTCCTCGCCATGGCCGAACGCCACCATCGCCGCCGCTCGCCGTAGCCATGGCCACCGGCCACCGCATGCCTCGCAACCATGCCCAGAAGAATCGCCGCAGCTCCGTCTTCCTGTTCCCTCGATGTACTCGAGCTGGGGAGCACCGCAACGCCCTCAACGAGGTCGTC
>LR738715.1:172908534-172992132 GCA_902687465.1 Secale cereale
TGCCTCCCCGCGCTCGCCGTCTGTCCTCCTGGAATCTCTGTGAGCTCACGTCCCTTTCCCCCCTCTCCGTTTGCCTTTTTGTGCACCACATCGACCCCGCCGAGCTCAGCCGCACCCGCCGCCGCCACCGCACGTCGCCGTCGTGGCCACAGCCACGTTGGCTTGATTCCAAGCACGTCTTCGTCTTCACCGCAACCGTAGAAGCCCGTAGCACCTCCCCGCTCACCTCCCCGAGCCCCGCAGCGCCTAGCTCGACGGAGCCCGAACTCCGGCGCCGCCGCGAGCTCGTTTCCGATGAGCTCCGGCCACCCCAGCACACACCGTCGCCTCCACTAGATGCGCGAGCTCCCCAGCTACGCGTAGCACCAAGCCGCCGTCCAAATGGTCGCCGGAGGGCGAATCCCGAGCACCGCCGCCACGTTTGGCCTCGCCGGCGTCAAGCCGCCGGTGGTTTTGACCCCGTTTGACTCCGGCTGGACCCCCCCCTGTGTCCATGACATGTGGGGCCGGCTGTAGATTAGTTTTAGTTTAGGTTTTAATTAAGTACTAATCACTGTGCTTAGCTCTATGAGTCACTGACACGTGGGGCCAACCCCTGATAAATTAGTTTAGTTAAAACTAAACTTAATTAGGCCCTGAGAGACTGACATGTGGGCCCAGGCCCCACCAGCAGTTTAGTTAGTGTTAGTTTAAAAACTAACTAACTCTGTTAGCTAGTGGGTCACTGACCAGTGGGCCCCACTGGTCAGGTTTGGCCCGAACAACCCCTGTTGACTTGCTGACGTCACACAGACGTCATGCTGATGCAATAAAGCCTTTTCTGAAATTTTATATAAATCTAAATGATTTATTTATTTCAGAAAATAACCAAAACTTCTAAAAATCATAGAAAATAATCTATAACTCAGATGAAAATAACTTATATATGAAAGTTGATCAGAAAAATCCAAGGAATCTGTTTATGGCATTTTCATGCATGTTTGAACAAGTTAAACCTGCTGATCAGGTCAAATCAATTAAATGGCATTTAAATAATCACATATGAAGTTTGAATTTGAACCTTTGGTTCAAACCAACTTCATTTAATTGTGTTGCTAGTTGCATTAGCTCAATCAACAGCATATTGCCATGTCATGATCATGCATCATATTGTTGCATTGCATTGATTGTGTTCTTTCTTTGTTTGTCGGTTTTGTCCCCTCTCAGTAGACGACGTTCCGACGATGAGTTCGATGACACCGATGAAGACTCATTGTTATCTTCAGAAGTGCCAGGCAAGCAAAACCCCATTGAGCATTCCGATACAATCCCACTCTCTCGCTCTTGCTCTCTTTTACTGCATTAGGACAACAACGCTTCAATTGTTACCTGCTGCGGTAGTTGAACCCCTTTCCACTGCATGACCCGTCATTGCCACAATAAATAGTTGAAACCCACTAGTATGAGTAGGAGTTGTTTGAGCCATGTTGTGCCTACTCATTCATGCTTTCTGGTTATGCCTGCTATTGCTTAGAGTTGTGTGAGGTCTAATTCATCGGGGATGAATTGGAAGGTGGTGAACATGTCCTACTGTGTGTGAGCTAAGGTGTGAACACGATTTGGTAAAGGTAGCGATGAGAGGCCATGTAGGAGTACATGGTGGGTTGTCTCATTGCAGCCATCCTCAGGAACTGAGTTCTGTGTTGGTTGATCCATGACCAGTTACTACCATGCATTGGGCCCGAAACCAATGGACCCTCTCGACTTATTAATCAACATGATCTCTGTCCAGGAGTTGCAACTAGTTTTTGGTGTTTGTAGTTTACTGGAGGTCGCGCGCAGCGCTGACCCTCGGGGTGGGCTGTGACGCGGCAGGTACGTGGCACGGTGTACCGATTGCGCGTTTGGTGATGCGGGAACCCTGTACACATCGTTTGGGGCCGTGAGCGACACCCCGGCCGGATCTCCCCACGGATGGAACCCAAATAGGCGATAAACCTGGACGAGAGACTTGTGTGGTTAGTCAGGTCGTGGTCGACACCATCGTTTGGGAGGGTCTGGTAGATAGTCAGGCTTCTTAGCCTTTTTCATTTGTAGTTGTCTGTACTCAGACATGTTATGCTTCCGTTGTCTGTATGCTCTGTATGTTGGGTCATGTGACCTTTGTTTGTAATAAATGCTATGATGGCTCTTCTGGGCCTTATCTATATGAGTTGTTGAGTTATGTTGTGATGCCATGTTGTATAGCACATACTTGCATGTTATGCGTACGTGTAATGTGTATTGCTATGTGTGGGATCCGACACCTAGTTGTTTACCCTTGGTAGCCTATCTTACAGGGAAATGTCTCCTAGTGCTTCCACTGAGCCTTGGTAGCTTGCTACTGCTCCGGAACACTTAGGCTGGCCGGCATGTGTCCTTCTTCGTTCCTGTGTCTGTCCCTTAGGGGAAATGTCACGCGTTGTTCCTTTAAGTCCTTGTAGCTTGCTACGACTTGGGTTCATACGTTGATGACCGACACGTTCGTTGCTGGGTCATGTATGCCTGTCTCTGTAATTTAGTGCCACTTTTGGTTTATAACTAGTCATGTCGGCCCGGGTTCTCTGTCATATGGATGCTAGCGACACTATCATATACGTGTGCCAAAATGCGCAAACGGTCCCGGGCCAGGTAAGGTGGCACCCGTGGGGATACCGTGCGTGAGGCCGCAAAGTGATATGATGTGTTACCGGCTAGACATGTGTGACTTAGGATCAGGGTCCTGACAACCTGTGGCTTTATGTTGTTTTGGTATCTTGTCTTTTGGATCTTACCCTTAGATGGGCTGTGATGTTTTGAATGATGTCTTGCTTATGTAATGAATTGTGTGAAGTGGCGAGTGTAAGCCAACTATCTCCTTTTGCAATTTAATCCCTCTTTTACATGAGTCGTGCAAAGATACCAAACTTGAGATCATTCTAGGATGGGCTTATACCTTTAAGTCGTGCCTCGACACGTAGGAGGTATAGTCCCATCCTGGGCATTACAGATACCAATTGAAAGGTCGTGGATGTCGCCTAGAGGGGGGATAGGCGCTTTAAAATAATTATAGTTTAGGCTTGAACAAATGCAGAATAAACCTAGTGGTTAATTTGTCAAGCACAAAACCTACAACACTAGGCTCACCTATGTGCACCAAAAACTTATGCTAAGCAAGATAAATAACTAGGTGATAGCAAGATATATAGCTAGAAACAATATGGATATCACAAAGTAAAGTGCATAAGTAAAGGGCTTGGGTAAGAGATAATCGAGGCACGCGGAGACGACGATGTATCCCAAAGTTCACGCCCTTGTGGATGCTAATCTCCGTTCGGAGTGGTGTGGAGGCACAATGCTCCCCAAGAAGCCACTAGGGCCACCGTAATCTCCTCACGCTCTCGCACAATGCAAGATGTCGTGATTCCACTAAGGGACCCTTGAGGGCGGTCACCGAACCCGTTCAAATGGCAACCCTTGGGGGCGGTCACCGAACCCGTACACTTTGCCAACCCTTGGGGGCGGTCACCGGAACCCGTCGAATTGCTCGGGGCGATCTCCACAACCTAATTGGAGACCCCGACACTTGCCTGGAGCTTTATACCACAATGATTGAGCTCCGAACACTACAAACCGTCTAGGGTACCAAGGCACCCAAGAGGAACAAGCTCAAGGGTACCAAGCACCCAAGAGTAATAAGCTTCTCAACTTGTAACTTCCACGTATCACCGTGGAGAACTCAAACCGATGCACCAAATGCAATGGCAAAGGCACACGAAGTGCCCAAGTCCTTCTCTCCCAAATCCCACCAAAGCAACTAATGCTAGGGAGGAAAATGAGAGGAAAAACGAAGAAGAGAACACGAAGAACTCCAAGATCTAGATCCAAAGGGTTCCCCTCGCATGGAGGAGAAAGTGATTGGTGGAGATGTGGATCTATATCTCCTATCTCCCCCCCCCCCAAAAAAACTAGCAAGAATCCATGGAGGGATTGAGAGATAGCAAGCTCGAAGAACGTCAACAATGGGGGAAGAACACGAGCTCAAAGGATAAGGTTCATTGGGGAAGAAGACCCCCTTTTATAGGTGGGGGAAAATCCAATCGTTATGCACACAGCCCGCACCAAGCGGTACTACCGCTCCAAGGAGCGGTACTACCACTAGGGCGACAGTAGCCCTTTGAAAAACAACAGCAACGAGGCAAAAGACCAGTAGAACCGTCGGAGCGGTACTACCGCTTGTCCTCACGGTACTAGCTCTAGGGGTAGCGGTACTACCGTTAAGGGTAGCGGTACTACTGCTTGCGAGCGGTACTAAGAAAATACATCTGTGCCTACCATCGCTGGACTTATGACGAGTTTTTGGTCCAGAGCGGAAGTAGCCATGGAAGTAGCCGCGGAAGTAAAAAATTACATCCCCTACCGCTGCAGCCTTTTTGAGGACACCAAAATTGACACAACTTCTACAAACGGACTCCGAATTCAACGAAACCAAGTTTGTTGGAAAGCTAACGACATGGCCTAACACAATCTTGATAGAAATAACAATAAGAAGCAAATAAGAAAATGCCCATAAGAAAATGATGAGAACCCTTCATCAAAAGAGATCGATAAAACCTCCAACACCAAAAACGCAATAAAAGAAGCATATGAAATCCATTTTCGATGTACTAGAGCTTGTCGCGAAGATAACCATAAGCTCTAAAACCTCAAAAAGAGAAAATACAAATAAGAATCAAGAAACATGATGCAAGGATGCAATGGTTTGAGCTCTCGATGAAATATACGATCAAGCTACTCACTTGAGAGCCCCCCTTGATAGTACGACTATCGATCCTATAACCCGGTCTCCAAACTATCACCATGAGTCCAGTAAAATAGAAAACCTATCAAGGGCAAAACAAATCCTTGCACGAAGTCCACTTGAGCTAGATGATGACGCTCTTCACTCCCTCAAGTTGGACCACCTTTTGTGATAGCGTTGGCTCGATGAAGGCTAGTTGATTGCTCCCCCATACTCCAGTATGAGTGAGCCACTCTTTGGCACACCTTCACAAGTCCATTGTCACCACAATGGACAGCAAGCTATCAGCATTGTTTCTTCGTGATGCTCCACTTGAACTTGCACAACACAACCTTGACTTGATGTCATCCTCCATGGGTTGTATGTGATCTTCCTCTTGACGCAAGCCCATGGAAGAAAAACTAACCCCACATAGAACTCTCACAAAGACCACGGGTTAGTACACAAAGCGCAATGGACAATGCTTACCAAACCGTGAGATCACTTGATTTCACTCGGTGTATCTTCTACGCTTTGTGTGAAGATCAACTTGAATCACTATATGTACTTAGTCTTGATCAACCTTGACTCTTTCCAACTATCTTCATTTGGATGATGTCTTGAAGTTAAACATGAATGATCACACGATCTTCTTCTTCAAGACATGCTTGCAATAAGCTCAATACTCACATGACCAATCTTTGGATAATTCCTTAATAGCACCTTGGTCAACTCATAAAATCCTTGAAACCAACACATGGACTTCAAGAAATGCCTATGAACAAATCCTTCAAGTATAACTCAATGCAACCATTAGTCCATAGATAATGTCATCAATTGCCAAAACCACACATGAGGCACCACATGTCCTTTCAGCAGGTGCGCGGGCAGGAGGCAGGGACGTCCGGGGGCCACGGGAGTGGAGACTCGTGCGGCTAGGAGTGCGGCGATGACGAGGATTCCAGCCGAATCTCGTCGGATTCGATGAGGATGACCCGCGGGCAGGAGGTGTGGACACCCGGGAGCGGCGGGAGCTCGTCTCAGCAAGGTCTGGTGGGGTTGACGGCGAGCTTCACATCAAGGACCCGTGACGACACTGCTGCCTCTTGAGCTTGCGTTGTATTCCCTCGAAGAGGAAAGGGAGATGCAGCACAGTTGCGTAAGTATTTCCCTCAGTTTTTGAGAACCAAGGCATCAATCCAGTAGGAGACCACGCGCCAGTCCCTCGCACCTGCACAAACAAATAAGAACTTCGCAACCAACACGATAAGGAGTTGTCAATCCCTTTACGGTCACTTACGAGGGTGAGATCTAATAGAGATGATAGTTGATATTTTTGGTATTTTTGGTTTAATAAAACAGCAAATAAAAGCGGTAAAAGTAAAGTAGATGTAGATTGATATGTTGAGAATAGACCCGGGGGCCATAGTTTTCTCTAGTGGCTTCTCTCATGATAGCGATATTCTACGACGGGTAAACAAATTACTGTCGAGCAATTGATAGAAAAGCGAATAATTATGAGACTATCTAGGCATGATCATTGTATATAGGCATCACGTCCGAGACAAGTAGACCGACTCCTACCTGCATCTACTACTATTACTCCACATATCGACCGCTATCCAGCATGCATCTAGTGTATTGAGTTCATAAGAACGGAGCAACGCCTTAAGCAAGATGACATGATGTAGATGGATAAACTCAAGCAATATGATATAAACCCCATCTTTTTATCCTCGATGGCAACAATACAATACGTGCCTTGCTGCCCTTACTGTCACTGGGAAAGGACACCGCAAGATTGAATCCAAAGCAAAGCACATCTCCCATTGCAAGAACTATAGATCTAGTAGGCCAAACCAAACCAATAATTCGAAGAGACTTGCAAGGATATTATGAGCACACATAAAAAGTTCAGATAAGAACCAAATATCTTTCATAGATAACCTTGATCATAAACTCACAATTCATCGGATCTCGACAAACGCGCCGCAAAAAGAGATTACATCGAATAGATCTCCTCGAAGACCGAGGAGAACTTTGTATTGAGATCTAGAGAGAGAGAAGAAGCCATCTAGCTATGGACCCGAAGGTCTGTGGTAAACTACTCACAAATCATGGTGAGGGCGATGATGATGATGATGATGATGAAGGCCTCCGTGATGGATCCCCCTCCGGTGGAGCTCCGGAACAGGCTCCAAGATGGGATCTCCACGGGAACAGAAGGTACGGCGGTGGAATTAGGGTTTTCTCTCAGTCCTCGGAGTTTCTGGGGTACGTGGACTTATATAGGAAGAAGGAGGGCACCGGGGGCCACTTGAGGGGGCCTCGAGGCAGGGGGCGCGCCCTGGGAAGGGGGCACGCCCCCCACCCTCGTGGGCACCTCCTCGATCCTCTGACATGGTTCTCAAGCTTCCTGTGCGTGATTTTCTCCAAAAATATCTCTCGCGAAGGTTACATTCTATTTGATATTCTTTTTCTGCAAAACCCTGAAATAGGCAAAAAAACAGCAATCTGGACTGGGCCCTTGGGTTAGTAGGTTAGTCCCAAAAATGATATAAAAGTGAATGATAAAGCTCATTAAACATCCAAGACTTCATAAATAATAGCATGGAACAATCAAAAATTATAGATACGTTGGAGACGTATCAAGCATCCCCAAGCTTAATTCCTGCTCGTCCTTGAGTAGGTAAATGATAAAGAAAGAATTTTTGATGTGGAATGCTAACCAATATAGTTTTTCAATGTAATTCTCTTAATTGTGGCATGAATGTTCAGACATGAAAGTTTCAAGATAAAAGTCTATATTGACATAAGAAATAATAATACTTCAAGTAATACTAACAAAGCAACCATGTCTTCTCAAAATACTATGGCTAAAGAAAGTTATCCCTACAAAATCATATAGTATTGGCTATGCTCCCTCGTTATCACACAAAAATATTCATATCATGCACAACCCCGATTTCAGCCAAGCATTTGTTTTCATACTCTATCTTTTCAAACCTTTCAACTTTCATGCAATACATGAGCGTGAGCCATGGATATAGCACTATGGGTGGAATAGAGGTGGTTGTGGAGAAGACAAAAAGGAGGGAGATAGTCTCACATCGACTAGGCGTATCAATGGGCTATGGAGATACCCATCAATAGATATCAATGTGAGTGAGTAGGGATTGCCATGCAACGGATGCACTAGAGCTAAATATGAATGAAAGCTCAACAAAAGAAACTAGTGGGTGTGCATCCAACTTGCTTGCTCACGAAGACCTAGGGCATTTGAGGAAGCCCGTCGTTAGAATATACAAGCCAAGTTCTATAACGAATATTCGCACTAGTATATGAAAGTGACTAAACATGAGACTCTAAAATGAAGAACATGGTGCTACTTTGAAGCACAAGTGTGGAAAAAGATAGTAGCAATTGTCCCCTTTTTTTGCACCTTTCTTTTTTTTCTTTGGCCTTTCCCTTTTTTTATTTTTTATTTTTTTTGCGGAGGGGCTTTATAGATTTAGCCTTTCCTCCCATGGGACAATGCTCTAATAATGATGATCATCACACTTTCATTACAACACGATATTACAACTCGAGACTACAACAACAAAGTATGACTCTATATGAATGCCTCCGGTGGCGTACCGGTATGTGCAATGAAACAAGAGTGACATGTATAAAAAGATTATGCATGGTGGCTTGGCCACAAATACGATGTCAACTACAAGATCATGCAATGGCAATATGACAATATGATGCGTGTCATATGAACGGAACGGTGGAAAGTTGCATGGCAATATATCTCGGAATGGCTATGGAAATGCCATGATAGGTAGGTATGGTGGCTGTTTTGCGGAACAATATGGTGGCTGTTTTGAGGAAGGATATATAGTGGGTTTATGGCACCGGCGAAAGTTGCGCGGTACAAGAGAGGCTAGCAATGGTGGAAGGGTGAGAGTGCGTATAATCCATGGACTCAACATTAGTCATAAGAACTCATATACTTATTGCAAAAATCTACGAGTCATCAAAACAAAGCAATCAACGCATGCTCCTAGGGGGGAGGTTGGTAGGAGTTAACCATCGCGCGCCCCCGACCTCCACACAAAGGTTGACACTCTACAAATACCTCATGCTCTAACTTAGTCACACCACGGTTCACCATGCGTGCATGCTAAGGGAATCACTAACCTTAACACAAGTATTTCTCAATTTCATAATAACTCCACTAGCATGACTCTAATATCACTATCCTCATATCTCAAAACAATTATCAAGCATCCAACATCTCATTCTATTCAATGCACTTGGTGTGATTTTTTTACTACATTGACATTGGATGTCTATCATGTGAAGACTAGTTTATTTAGCCTAAACACATTACCATGATGTTTTAATAGACTCTCAAATAGATATAAGTGAAGCATGAGAGTTCAACAGTTTCTACAAAATATTATCACCACCGTGCTCTAAAAGATATAAGTGAAGCACATAGAGTGTTCTAACAATTTCTAGGCCATATTTAACTCTCTCAAATAGGTGTGTCCAGCAAGGAAGATTGTGGCAAACTAACAAGAAAAGACTCAAATTATACAAGACGCTCCAAGCAAAACACATAACATGTTGCGAATAAAAATATAGCTCCAAGTATAGTTACCGATGAATGAAGACGAAAGAGGGGATGCCTTCTCGGGGCATCCCCAAGCTTAGGCTTTTGATTATCTTGAATTTCCTTGGGGTGCCATGGGCATCGCCAAGCTTAGGCCTTAGATACTCCTTGTTCCATAGTCCATCAAAGCAATACTCAAAACTTGAAAACTTCACAACACAAAACTTAGACAAAAATTCTCGTGAGCTCCGTTAGTATAAGAAAGCAAACCACTACTCAAAGGTACAAGAATGAGTTCATTCTTTGTTTATATTGGTGTTAAACCTACTATATTCCAACTTATCTATGGTTCATATCCTCTAATACTACTCATAGATGCATCGGAATAAGCAAACAACACATGAAAAACAGAATCTGTCAAAGACAGAACAGTCTATAGTAATCTGCAGGTTTTGCCTACTTCGGGAACTCCAAAAAAATTCAAAATATATTGGTAAATTTGCGGAATTTGTCTACCAATCATCTGCAAAAAGAATCAACTAAAAAGCACGCTCCAGTAAAATCTCACGACTACTTTAGCGAGCGCTAACGATTCTGTTTTTCACAGCAAGATCACATAAACTTCACACAAGTCTTCCCAAAGGTTCTACTTGGCACAAACACTAAACATAACATGAAACCACATCTAATCAGAGGCTAGATGCAATATTTATTCCCTAACAGCAACAAAAACAAAAAACAAAATATTGGGTTGCATCCCAACAAGCGCTATCGTTTTACGCCCCTAGCTAGGCACGATACAAGATAGATCTAGGGATAGCCATAGTGGTACGATATGTCGCGAAAGCTCATCTCATATTCCCTACGTTCAGCAGCAAGCTTCCTTTGTGGCAAGCAAAAGTAATAAAAAGGGCTAAATTTAATGGGACAAAAGTCCCCTACATCAATCTCGGGAGAAACAGGTTCCTCCTTTGGCCCTTTGTAGTGGATGACCAATTCATCATTATAGGCATTCTTTTGGCAGAAGGCCATAAGCCTTCGTTCAAGGGAGAAGCCTAACCCATTAGTTTGAACAGCAAAGTCATCGTTTATCTCAGAAATTCTATCAATCAAGATCTCAACATGAACCTTTTTTCTAAGGTTTTCATTAAAAGCAACATGATCAGGAGATCGCAACCGCACAAGGTCTTCTTGATTGAACAAGATAGCCTCTATAGGAGGTCGACCGGCATCTACTCTGTAATGAGCAAAGATTTCTCTGGCCTCTCTCATGATATATCTAAATTCACGAGCCAAAAAGGTAGTAGTTGCCCGCTTAACAGAAGAATGCTCAATATTGGAGAACTCCAAAAATATTCTGTGAATACGGGGATGCATATGGATAAATTGCCTTTCAATTTCTACTATGAGCATAGATACAGCATCGGCAAGGCTACTAGTTCTGTGAAGAATAGAGCCACCCATAGTGGGCAAAGCACCGACACAAGTAAAGAAGTCTTGAAGAACCCCTTTTCCAATAACATTACCACTACCAACCCGGAACTTCTTAATATGTAAAGTGGTAGCTTCATCCGGGGGGTCAACATGAACATTGCCCTCGACATTGCTACCCTTCTAGATAAAATCGTCCCCCATCTCAGACATGAGGGCAAGCAAGCAAGCAACACACACAAGCAGACAAGAAGCAAGCGAACGATAAACACACGGCGGAAGAAGGGCAAATAAAACGGCAAGGGTGAAGTGGGGGAGAGGAAAATGAGAGGCAAATAAATGTAATGAGAAGGATAAGGGTTTGTGATAGGTACTTGATATATGACTTTTGCATAAGCCTCCCCGGCAACGGCGCCAGAAATTCTTCTTGCTACCTCTTGAGCTTGCGTTGTATTCCCTCGAAGAGGAATGGGAGATGCAGCATAGTAGCGTAAGTATTTCCCTCAGTTTTTGAGAACCAAGGTATCAATCCAGTAGGAGACCACGCGCCAGTCCCTCGCACCTGCACAAACAAATAAGAACTTCGCAGCCAATGCGATAAGGGGTTGTCAATCCCTTTACAGTCACTTACGAGAGTGAGATCTGGTAGAGATGATAGTTGATATTTTTGGTATTTTTGGTTTAATAAAATAGCAAATAAATGCGGTAAAAGTAAAGTAGATGTAGATTGATATGTTGAGAATAGACCCGGGGGCCATAGTTTTCTCTAGTGGCTTCTCTCATGATAGCGATATTCTACGGCGGGTAAACAAATTACTGTCGAGCAATTGATAGAAAAGCGAATAATTATGAGACTATCTAGGCATGATCATTGTATATAGGCATCACGTACGAGACAAGTAGACCGACTCCTACCTGCATCTACTACTATTACTCCACACATCAACCGCTATCCAGCATGTATCTAGTGTATTGAGTTCATAAGAACGGAGTAACGCCTTAAGCAAGATGACATGATGTAGAGGGATAAACTCAAGCAATATGATATAAACCCCATCTTTTTATCCTCGATGGCAACAATACAATACGTGCCTTGCTGCCCCTACTGTCACTGGGAAAGGACACCGCAAGATTGAACCCAAAGCCAAGCACTTCTCCCATTGCAAGAACTATAGATCTAGTAGGCCAAACCAAACCAATAATTTGAAGAGACTTACAAGGATATTATGAGCACACATAAAAAGTTCAGATAAGAACCAAATATCTTTCATAGATAACCTTGATCATAAACTCACAATTCATCGGATCTCGACAAACGCGCCGCAAAAAGAGATTACATCGAATAGATCTCCTCGAAGACCGAGGAGAACTTTGTATTGAGATCTAGAGAGAGAGAAGAAGCCATCTAGCTATGGACCCGAAGGTCTGTGGTAAACTACTCACAAATCATGGTGAGGGCGATGATGATGAAGAAGAAGGCCTCCGTGATGGACCCCCCTCCGGTGGAGCTCCGGAACAGGCTCCAAGATGGGATCTCCACGGGAACAGAAGGTACGGTGGTGGAATTAGGGTTTTCTCTCTGTCCTTGGAATTTCTGGGGTACGTGGACTTATATAGGAAGAAGGAGGGCACCGAGGGCCACTTTAGGGGGCCTCGAGGCAGGGGCGCGCCCTGGGAAGGTGGGGGCGCCCCCTCGAGGGCACCTCGTCGATCCTCTGACGTGGTTCTCAAGCTTCCTGTGCGTGATTTTCTCCAAAAATATCTCTTGCGAAGGTTTCATTCCGTTTGGACTCCGTTTGATATTCTTTTTCTGCAAAACCCTGAAATAGGCAAAAAAACATCAATCTGGACTGGGCCTTTGGGTTAGTAGGTTAGTCCCAAAAATGATATAAAAGTGAATGATAAAGCCCATTAAACATCCAAGACTTCATAAATAATAGCATGGAATAATAAAAAATTATAGATACGTTGGGGACGTATCAGACACCAGCGAACGATGCTCATGCGGCGAGAAATACAGAGAGATGAGGAAAATAGAAGGAAGAGGAGGATGGTGGCAAGGTGTCGTTGGTCGGAGGTCCGGTGCTTGTCGGCGGCGGCGCGAACGCGGGGACGGGCGGCGCCGATCCTCCCTCACCACCATCTGCCGAAGCTCGCGGTGAACGACAGTTTCGAGGGAGCATGTTTCTGAATAAAGCTCTTGTTGCAATAGTCAACGTGTTTCAAAAACAAAGCTCTTGTTGCAAAGAGGGACCATATGCAGAAATCTTTAAAATTCTACAACAAGTCCGATGTTGCGAAAAGAATTCTAAAGCAAGATCTCTGTTGCAGAAAATAAATAAAAAACTCAGGCACGGGTGATCTTTAAATTTTTTGCAACAAGATCTCCGTTGCAAAAAAATTCTGCAATAAGATATCTGTTAAAAAAATACATACTCGGGTGATTGCAACAAGCAGACTGTTGCAGAAACACCACTCTTGTTGCAAAAGGTGGTTGCTTACGTTGCGTTGGTAGATCGGATGAGCATTAATGTGTCAATCCAATATCAGCAAGGCGGCGGATCCTTTTTAAATTTCCGCCGGTGGACGCGTAGCGTCACCCAATTTTGTAGGTGTTTCCTAGAGCCGCATGAATTTTCTGGAAGGCATTGCTGCCGAAGGAAAAGACGCGCAGTCAACCTCCACAAAGAAAATGTGTACTAAAAATATGAATTTGGTGGGAAAATACGGCCCTTTGAAGCCGTCGATGGTCCTTTAATTGCTAGTGCAACATTGTGGCATAATCATGTATTTTGCTTCAGTTGTTGTTTTTTGTGTTTTTTCTTCGGCAAAATGTGTTACCGCCCGGTTTGTTAAGGGTTTCGGTCCAATTTTTCTTTATAAACTAGATCAAACTTTAGTGACATGAAACATCTCCCTCCTTGCTCCTCCCATGAGCGACTCCCATGCTAGGGCTCGCGCTTGCGCCATTCTCGATCTGCCTCGTCTCCTGTGGGCTTTAGGGTCATGGAGGCACGGTAGGAAGGCTCCCGCTTAGTTTTTCGGTGTTTTTAGTTTGTTTAGGGTTTGTGTCTTGTTCAAAAAGATGAGGGGTGACAACTCTCTGAATATGGAATAATGTTCTTCCCACCCAGTCCCTGCCCCGGTGATGTGGCTTAGCATCGTTGAAGGGCGTGTGGAGGTGTGTCTCCGACGGATTTCATGGGATTCCACTACTAGGGAAAACCCTAGTAGTAGCGCGAGTTTAATGCCCACTAGTAGCACGGGACACCGCGCTACTAGTAAGACGCTACAACTATTCCTTAGCAGTAGTGCGTGCGATACACGCTACTTCTAAGACATATAGCCGCGGCGTTTGTTCACTCCGCGCTACTGCTAATATAGCTAGTAGAAGCGTGTTTACTCTCCATCGCTACTAGTATTCTTTTTCTCATTTTTTATTTTTAGTGTATTTACACGCTGTTATACAAATTTTGGTACAATACCAATTATGAGGTTGTTATATCAATATGTTCATAACAGTGTGTCAAATGAAGGTGGATTAGGTTCAAGTGGAGGCAACATGTGGTGCATGTCAAAAGTATACTACTAATCCAAACTTGATGGCAACATGTGATGCATGTCAAAAGTATACTACTAATCCAAACTTGATCTAGTTTGGACTAGTAGTACATTCGATGTGCACCACATGTTGCCTCCACTTGAATCTAATCCGCCAACACAAGCTATTTAATCATCATCATAGTCATTACCACCAACAATAGCTACTTAATCATCATAGTCATAGTGTAGCACACATCATCATCTTCAAACTCATTCTGGCTAGCTAATCACCACCAACACTAGCTGCGGTAGCTATCTAATCACCACCAACAGTAGCTAATAATAGGAAGATTCTACCTAGCTAATAGGAAGCAAATGAAGCAGATGTCATGCTTAATTACGAAAAAAGACTTGTCATTGTGACTTACAGTATCCACTTCGAAGTTCTCGTCCAGCTTGACGCTGAAGCGCCTATCATCGTCTAGGAAGATTCTGTCGCACAGGCCACGCTCGTCTTCGCAGTATTCGCAAATACCGAAATCCTTTTCGTCGTCAGACATTTCCTATGTTCATAGTTGAAACATTAATTGAAAATTGATCGAAGGCAACTACCATGATACTCAACACACAAATCCGGGGCACTCGACATTTCCTACATATTCTCGCACAAGTCATGCTAAAATTCACGGAAAAAACCGACATGACCTTTGCTAAAATAGGACATATCGAGCACCTGAAATTTGCCGGAACGGAAATGAATCAACACTCCGGCAAAACATAGGCCACTCGGAGGTGTAACCTGCAAACATGACCGGCCACTTGGGCAAGCACATATCCTATTTGAGCAACACAAGATATACATTTCAAAATATCTTATAGGGCTCATATTGACATGAGCATTCAATAAGCAAAACCAAATCGTGAAATAAATAAGTATTCAAATTAGCATGCATTCAATAAGCAAAAGTAAACCATCTCATGCGCCCGTACATCGTCGAATATTATCACTAATACATCGTGAATAGTATCATACATATAACATCACTAATACAACTAAAACCCTAGCGCACGACGGGTATCGGCGCGGGCGGTGGACACCCAAAGAGAAGGAACCATCACAGGATCATAGCTCTAGTGAGATCCCTGGAGAACCTGCCAGGTATTGGAGAACATGTGCTCCAACGCAAACAAGTAGCGACGGACGTGCGCGTCCTCCTCGCTGACACGGTGATGTACCACCACCGCGGGGTCCTCAAGCCTCTGCACCGTCTGTTGGGGATCGTAGCAAAAATCAAAAAAATTCTACGCATCACCAAGATCAATCTATGGAGTAATCTAGCAACGAGGGAGAGGGGAGTGCATCTACATACCCTTGTAGATCGCAATGCGGAAGCGTTACAAGAACGCGGATGAAGGAATCGTACTCGCAGCGATTCAGATCGCGGTTGATTCCGATCAAAGCGCCGAACAACGGCGCCTCTGCGTTCAACACACGTGCAGCCCAGTGACGTCTCCCACGCCTTGATCCAGCAAGGAGAGAGGGAGAGGTTGGGGAAGACTCCGTCCAGCAGCAGCACGACGACGTGGTGGTGGTGGAGGAGCGCAGGACACCAGCAGGGCTGCGCCAAACACTACGAGAGACGAGGAGGGAGAGAGGTAGGGCTGCGCCAAGAGAGAGAGGTCCAATCGTATGTTGGGCAGCCCCAAACCTCAAGTATATATAGGGGGGAGGGGCTGTGCCCCCACCTAGGTTTCCACCCCTAGGGGCGGCGGCCAGCCCTAGATCCCATCTAGGGGGGCGGCGGCCAGCCCTAGATCCCATCTAGTGGGGCGGCCAAGGGGGAGAGAGGGGGGCGCACCACTAGGTGGGCCTTAGGCCCATCTGAGCCTAGGGTTTCCCCTCCTTCCCTTCTCTCTTCGCCTTGGGCCCTGGTGGGGGGCGCACCAGCCCACCTGGGGCTGGTCCCCTCCCACACTTGGCCCACGCATCCCTCTGGGGCCGGTGGCCCCACCCGGTGGACCCCCGGGACCCTCCCAGTGGTCCCGGTACGCTACCGATAGCGCCCGAAACTTTTCCGGTGACCAAAACGGGACTTCCCATATATAAATCTTTACCTCCGGACCATTCCGGAACTCCTCAAGACGTCCGGGATCTCATTCGGGACTCCGAACAACATTCGGTAACCACGCATATCTATTCCCTATAACCCTAGCGTCATCGAACCTTAAGTGTGTAGACCCTACGGGTTCGGGAACCATGCAGACATGACCGAGACAACTCTCCAACCAATAACCAACAGCTGGATCTGGATACCCATGTTGGCTCCCACATGTTCCACAATGATCTCATCGGATGAACCACGATGTCAAGGATTCAATCAATCCCGTATACGATTCCCTTTGTCTATCGGTATAGCACTTGCCCGAGATTCGATCGTCGGTATACCGATGCCTTGCTCAATCTCGTTACGGCAAGTCTCTTTACTCGTTCCGTAACACATCATCCCATGATCAACTCCTTGATCACATTGTGAATATTATGATGATGTCCTACCGAGTGGGCCCATAGATACCTCTTCGTCATATGGAGTGACAAATCCCAGTCTCGATTCATGCCAACCCAACAGACACTTTCGGAGATACCCGTAGTGCACCTTTATAGCCACCCAGTTACGTTGTGAAGTTTGGCACACCCAAAGCATTCCTAGGTATCCGGGAGTTGCACAACCTCATGGTCTAAGGAAAGGATACTTGACATTGGAAAAGCGTTAGCATACGAACTACACGATCTTGTGCTAGGCTTAGTATTGGGTCATGTCCATCACATCATTCTCCTAATGATGTGATCCCGTTATCAATGACATCCGATGTCCATGGTCAGGAAACTGTGACCATCTGTTGATCAAGGAGCTAGTCAACTAAAGGCTTACTAGGGACATGGTGTTTGCCTATGTATCCACACATGTATCTGAGTTTCCTATCGATACAATTCTAGCATGGATAATAAACAATTATCATGAAGAAGGAAATATAATAATAACCAATTTATTATTGCCTCTAGGGCATATTTCCAACAGTCTCCCACTTGCACTAGAGTCAATAATCCAGTTCACATCGCCATATGATTAACACTCACAGGTCACATCTCCATGTGACTAACATCCAAAGAGTTTACTAGAGTCAATAATATAGTTCACATCACTATGTGATTAACACTCAATGAGTTCTTGGTTTGATCATGTTATGCTTGTGAGAGAGGTTGCAGTCAACGGGTCTGCAACATTCAGATCCCTATGTATTTCGCAAAACTTTATGTCATATCGTAGATGCTGCTATCATGTTCCACTTGGAGCTATTCCAAATTGTTGCTCCATTATACGTATCCGGTATCTCTACTCAGAGCTATCCGGATAGGTGTTAAGTTTGCATCGACGTAACTCTTTACATCGAACTCTTTATCACCTCCATAACCGAGAAACATTTCCTTATTCCTCTAAGGATAATTTTGACCGCTATTCAGTGATCCACTCCCGGATCACCTTTGTACCCTCTTGCCAGACATGTGGCAAGGCACACATCAGGTGCGGTACTCAGCATGGCATACCGTATAGAGTCTATGACAAAATCATAGGGGACGACCTTCGTCCTTCCTCTTTCTTCTGCCGTGGTCAAGCTTTGAGTCTTACTCAACTTCACACCTTACAACTCAGGTAAGAACTCCTTCTTTGACTGATCTATTTTGAACTCCTTCGAAAACATGTCAAAGGTGTGTGTTCTTTTGAAAGTATCATCAGGCGTCTTGATCTATCTCTATAGATCTTGATGCCCATTATGTAAGCAGATTTATCCAGGTCTTCCTTTGAAAAACTCCTTTCAAACAACCCTTTATGCTTTCCAGAAATTCTACATCATTTCGGATTAACAATATGTCATTCACATATACTTATCAGAAATGTTGTAGTGCTCCCACTCACTTTGTTGTAAACACAAGTTTCTAACAAACTTTGTATAAACCCAAAAACTTTGATCACTCCATCAAAGCGTATATTCCGGCTCCGAGATGCTTGCTCTAGTCCATGGAAGGATTGCTGGAGCTAGCGTACCTTTTAGCATCCTTAGGATCGACAAAACTTTTCTGATTGTATCACATACAACCTTTCCTTACGAAAACTGGTAAGGAAACTTGTTTTGACATCCATCTGCCAGATTTCATAAATGCAGTTAATGCTAACATGATTCTGACGGATTTAAGAATCGCTACGGGTGAGAAAATCTCATCATAGTCAACTCCTTGAACTTGTGAAAAACTCTTTGCCACAAGTCGAGCTTCATAGACGGTGACATTACCGTCCACGTCCGTCTTCTTCTTAAAGATCCATTTATCTCAATGGTTTGCCGATCATTGGGCAAGTCCACCAAAGTCCATACTTTGTTTTGATACATGGATCCTATCTCGGATTTCTCGGCTTCTAACCATTTGTCGGAATACGGGCCCACCATTGCTTCTCCATAGTTCGTAGGTTCATTGTTGTCCAACAACATGACATCTAAGACAGGATCACCGTACCACTCAGGAGTAGTACATATCCTTGTCGACCTACGAGGTTCGATAGCAACTTGATCTGAAGCTTCATGATCACTATCATTAGTTTCCTCTTCAACAGTCGTAGGTTCCACAGAAACATCTTTCTGTGTTGCACTACTCTCCGGTTGAAGTGAGGGTTCGACAACCTCATCAAATTCTATCTTCCTCCCACTCAATTCTTTCGAGAGAAACTCCTTCTCGAGAAATGACCCGTTCTTAGCGACAAACATTTTTGCCCTTGGATCTGAGATAGAAGGTATACCCAACTGTTACCTTTGGGTATCCTATGAAGATGTATTTGTCCGCTTTGGGTTCGAGCTTTTTCCAGCTGAAGCCATAAGCATCGCAGCCCCAAACATTAAGAAACGACAACTTTGGTTTCTTGCCAAACCATAGTTCATACGGCGTCGTCTCAACGGACTTAGATGGTGCCCTATCTAAAGTGAATGCAGCTATCTCTAATGCATAACCTCAAAATAATAGTGGTAGATCGGTAAGAGACATCATAGATCGCACCATATCTCATAAGGTTCGATTACAACGTTCGGACACACCATTACGTTGTGGTGTTCCAGGTGGCTTCAACTGCGAAACAATTCCACAATGTCTTAAGTGATTGCCAAACTCATAACTCAGAAAATCTCCCCTTGATCAGATCGTAGGAACATGATCTTCTTGTTATGATGATTCTTAACTTCTCTCTGAAATTGCTTGAACTTTTCAGACGTTTCAGACTTTTGCTTCATTAAGTAAATATATCCATATCTACTCAAATCGTCAGTGAAGATGAGAAAATAACGATATCCACCACACGCCTTAATTCTCATTGGATCGCACACATCAACATGTATGATTTCCAACAAGTCACTTGCCCGTTTCATTGTACCTGAAAGCGGGATCTTAGTCATTCTGCCCACGAGGCATGGCTTGCATGTGTCAAGCAATTCAAAATCAAGTGACTCCAAACATCCATCAGCATGGAGTTTCTTCATGCATTTTATGCCAAAATGGCCTAAGCGGCAGTGCCACAAGAAAGTGGTAATATCATTATTAACTCTACATCTTTTGGTGTTAATATTATTATCATGTGTATTACTATGATCGAGATTCAATAAACCATTGGGTGCATGACCATAAAGGTATTATTCATGTAAACAGAATAACCATTATTCTCTAACTTAAATGAATAACCGTATTGCAATGAACATGATCTAATCATATTCATGCTCAACGTAGACACCTGATAACATTTATCTAGGTTCAACTCTAATCCCGAAGGTAGAGGGAGCGTGCGATGGTGATCTTATCAACCTTGGAAACACTTCCAACACACATCGTCACCTCGCCCTTAGCTAGTCTCCGTTCAGTCCGTAGCTTTTGCTTCAAGTCACTAATAATAGCAACTGAATCGGTATCCAATACCCAGGTACTACTAGGAGTACTAGTAAGGTACACATCCATAACACGTATACTTTGTTAAAGTTGCCAGCTTTCTTATCTACCATGTATTTGGGGTAGTTCCGCAACCATGTGACTGTTCCCTTTACAATAGAAGCACTTAGTCTCGAGGTTTGGGTTCAACCTTGGGTTCCTTCATTATAGCGACAACTGGTTTGCCATTCATGAAGTTTCCCTTCTAGCCCTTGCCCCTTTTGAAACCAGTGGTCTTGTTAAACCATCAACACTTGATGCTCCTTCTTGATTTCTACTTTTTGCGGTCTTAAGCACCGCTAATAGCTCCGGGATCATCTCCATCCTTTGCATGTCATAGTTCATCACGAAGTTCTGGTAGCTTGGTGATAGTGTCTAGAGAATTCCGTCAACCACTATCTCATCTGAAAGATTAACTCCCACTTGGTTCAAGTGATTTTAGCACCCAGACATTCTGAGCACATGCTCATTAGTTGAGCTATTCTCCTCCATCTTGTTGGCAAAAGAACTTGTCAGAGGTCTCATACCTCTCAACACGGGCATGAGCCTGAAATCCCAATTTCAGCTCTTGGAACATCTCATATGTCTCATGGCGTTCAAAACGTCATTGGAATCCCGATTCTAAGCCGTAAAGTATGGTGCACTAAACTATCAAGTAGTCATCAGGACGTGTCTGCCAGATGTTCACAACATCCACAAACGACGTTATAGGGGTTTGCACATCGAGCGGTGCATCAAAGACGTAAGCTTTCTGTGTAGCAGTGAGGACACTCCTCGGACTACGGACCTAGTCCGCATCATTGCTTACAATATCTTTCAACTTAGTCTTTCTCTAGGATCGTATTAAACAGGGAGCTACAACGCAAGCTATTGGTCTACGATATAATTTGCGAAGACAACTTAGACTATTGTTCATGACAATTAAGTTCATCTAATGAACTACCACTCAGATAGACATCTCTCTAGTCATCTAAGTGATACATGATCCGAATAGACTAGATCGTGTCCGATCATCACGTGAGACAGACTAGTCATCAGCGGTGAACATCTTTATGTTGATCGTATCTTCTATACGACTCATGTTCGACCTTTCGGTCTTCCGTGTTCCGAGGCCATGTCTGTACATGCTAGGCTCGTCAAGTGAACCCTAAGTGTATTGCGTGTGTAAATCTGGCTTACACCCGTTGTATGCGAACGTTAGAGCCTATCACACCCGATCATCACGTGGTGCTTCGGAACAACGAACCTTAGCAACGGTGCACAGTTAGGGGGAACACAATTCATGAAATTTTAGTGAGAGATCATCTTATTTACTACCGTCGTTCTAAGCAAATAAGATGTAAAACATGATAAACATCACATGCAATCAAATAGTGACATGATATGGCCAATATCATTTTGCTCCTTTTGATCTTCATCTTCGGGGCTCCATGATCATCATCGTCACCGGCATGACACCATGATCTCCATCATTGTGTCTTCATGAAGTCGTCTTGCCAAACATTACTTCTACTACTATGGCTAACGGTTAGCAATAAAGTAAAGTAATTACATGGCGTTTTCAGTGACACACAGGTCATACAATAAAATAAGACAACTCCTATGGCTCCTGCCGGTTGTCACACTCATCGACATGCAAGTCGTGATTCCTATTACAAGAACATGATCAATCTCATACATCACACACATATATATATATATATATATATATATATATATATATATATATATATATATATATATATATATATCATTCATCACATCCTTTTGGCCACATCATATCACACGGCATATGCTGCAAGAACAAGTTAGACGTCCTCTAATTGTTGTTGCAAGTTTTTACATGGCTGCTATAGGTTTCTAGCAAGAACGTTTCTTACCTACGCCAAAACCACAACGTGATATGCCAATTTCTATTTACCCTTCATAAGGACCCTTTTCATCGAATCCGGTCCGACTAAAGTGGGAGAGACAGACACCCGCTAGCCACCTTATGCAACTAGTGCATGTCAGTCGATGGAACCTATCTCACGTAAGAGTATGTGTAAGGTCGGTCCGGGCCGCTTCATCCCACGATGCCGCCGAATCAAGATAGGACTAGTAACGACAAGTAAATTGACAAATCGACGCCCACAACTAATTTGTGTTCTACTCGTGCAAGAAACTACGCATAGACCTAGCTCATGATGCCACTATTGGGGATCGTAGCAGAAATCAAAAAAATTCTACGCACCACCAAGATCAATCTATGGAGTAATCTAGCAACGAGGGAGAGGGGAGTGCATCTACATACCCTTGTAGATCGCAATGCAGAAGCGTTACAAGAACGCGGATGAAGGAGTCGTACTCGCAGCAATTCAGATCGCGGTTGATTCCGATCTAAGCGCCGAACAACGGCGCCTCCGCGTTCAACACACGTGCAACCCGGTGACGTCTCCCACGCCTTGATCCAGCAAGGAGAGAGGTATAGGTTGGGGAAGACTCCGTCCAGCAGCAGCGCGATGGCGTGGTGGTGGTGGAGGAGCGCGGAACTCCAGCAGGGTTTCGCCAAGCACTACGAGAGACGAGGAGGGAGAGAGGTAGGGCTGCGCCAAGAGAGAGAGATCCAATCGTGTGTTGGGCAGCCCCAAACCTCAAGTATATATAGGGGGAAGGGAGGGGATGCGCCCCCACCTAGGTTTCCACCCCTAGGGGCGGCGGCCAGCCCTAGATCCCATCTAGGGGGGCGGCGGCCAGCCCTAGATCCCATCTAGGGGGGCGGCGGCCAGCCCTAGATCCCATCTAGGGGGCGGCCAAGGGGGAGAGAGGGGGGGGCGCACCACTAGGTGGGCCTTAGGCCCATCTGAGCCTAGGGTTTCCCCTCCTTCCCTTCTCTCTTCGCCTTGGGCACTGGTGGGGGGCGCACCAGCCCACCTGGGGCTGGTCCGCTCCCACACTTGGCCCACGCATCCCTCTGGGGCCGGTGGCCCCACCCGGTGGACCCCCGGGACCCTCCCAGTGGTCCCGGTACGCTACCGATAGCGCCCGAAATTTTTCCGGTGACCAAAACGGGACTTACCATATATAAATCTTTACCTCCGGACCATTTTGGAACTCCTCATGACGTCCAGGAACTCATCCGGGACTCCGAACAACATTCGGTAACCACGCATATCTATTCCCTATAACCCTAGCGTCATCGAACCTTAAGTGTGTAGACCCTACGGGTTCGGGAACCATGCAGACATGACCGAGACAACTCTCCGACCAATAACCAACAGCGGGATCTGGATACCCATGTTGGCTCCCACATGTTCCACGATGATCTCATCGAATGAACCACGATGTCAAGGATTCAATCAATCCCGTATACGATTCCCTTTGTCTATCGGTATAGCACTTGCCCGAGATTCGATCGTCGGTATACCGATACCTTGCTCAATCTCGTTACGGCAAGTCTATTTACTTGTTCCGTAACACATCATCCCATGATCAACTCCTTGATCACATTGTGCACATTATGATGATGTCCTACCGAGTGGGCCCAGAGATACCTCTCCGTCATACGGAGTGACAAATCCTAGTCTCGATTCATGCCAACCCAACAGACACTTTCGGAGATATCCATAGTGCACCTTTATAGCCACCCAGTTACGTTGTGACGTTTGGCACACCCAAAGCATTCCTAGGTATCCGGGAGTTGCACAACCTCATGGTCTAAGGAAAGGATACTTGACATTGGAAAAGCTTTAGCATACGAACTACACGATCTTGTGCTAGGCTTAGGATTGGGTCTTGTCCATCACATCATTCTCCTAATGATGTGATCCCGTTATCAATGACATCCAATGTCCATGGTCAGGAAACTGTGACCATCCGCTGATCAATGAGCTAGTCAACTAGAGGCTTACTAGGGACATGGTGTTTGCCTATGTATCCACACATGTATCTGAGTTTCCTATCGATACAATTCTAGCATGGATAATAAGCAATTATCATGAACAAGGAAATATAATAATAACCAATTTATTATTTCCTCTAGGGCATATTTCCAACACCGTCACTGGCCCACGCGACCGCCACCAAAGAAGGTTCGGGGCAACGATAGGCTGGCTCCTCACCAAGCTGCGCCTCCCAGTACCAGCCCGGCAGAGCCCAGTCCAGGACATTGCCCATCTGGTCAAGCAGGTGTCCTCCGCCTAGTCGACGACGAGGATGCGGGATAGGCATCGTCGACGTCGATGCGGGGAAAATTGCTTTAACTAAAAAAATAACAACAATTGTGACATGTTCAACTAGTTCTATTAATTCAACTAGTTCTTACTAAAAATAAACTTACTATAAATAAAAATAAACTAGTACCTAATTAGTACCTAGTTCTTACTAACCACTCCCTCCGTCCCAAAATTCTTGTCTTAGATTTGTCTAGATAGGGAAGTATGTAACACTAAAACGTGACTAGATACATCCACTTTTAGACAAATCCAAGACAAGAATTATGGGGCGGAGGGAGTAATTAGTACCTAGGAACTACTGCCCTAATTACCATCTAATTTGATGAACCTAGGGGTGGAAAGTGGTCGCGGATATTCCAATTATCCAACTTAAAAGTGAAATAAGTGGTCAAATTTTACTTGTTTTATTATGCATTACAATAGCGTTTATTCATTATCTAAGAAAACATCATCTAAGAAAACATCCGAGCCGCATCCGTATCCGATAACATCTGCATCGGATTCGTTTCCACCCATAGATGAACCCTAACTAATTTGATGCAACTAAAATTTGAAGAACCCTAGGTAGAGGTAGGGGAGGGGGAGGAGCAGGCGTGCTCACCTCGGGTGCCTGCGGCGAGGGAGGGCAGGCGGCGCCGAGGTCGGGGTTGGGGCTCGGGCGCGCCGCGGAGGGCGACGTCGAGGTCGGGGTCAGGGGCGGTGTCGAGGTCGGGGGCGGCGTCGAGGTCGGGGTCGGGGGCGGCGTCGAGGGTGTGCGACGGCGACATCGGAGGAGTTGGATTTGGGGGAAGTGGCCGTGGGGAAGAACGAACCGCGCGGTTAAGTCAGAAGTAGCAGTAGCGCATTCCAGGAAGTGCGCTGCTGCTAAGCTAGCTACAACGCGTTCCTCGATAAGCGCTAGTGCTGATCCTTTCTCTTTTTCCCTTTTTCATTTATTTTTCTTTATTTTTTTCTTTCACCTTTTTCCATTTCTTTCATTTTCATTTACTTTTCTATTTGCTTTCCATTTAATTTTATTTCCTTTAGCAGTAGCCCCTTTCAACGTAAACGCGCTGCTACAAAGCAAGTACCGGCAGCGCGGTTCGACGTAGATCGCTACTATTATGTGTAGCCTATCGGCTAAGCCGTGGGAATTTTAGTAGTAACGCTTTTATCTCCAGGCGCACTACTGCTACCACTGTATCTGTAGCGCCGTTTACATCAGCGCGCTACTGCTACTTAGCACCAGCGTGCTTTTTTAACACGCGCTACTGCTAAAGTTCTGTGTATAAGGTTTTTCCTAGTAGTGTTCGGTCAGTTTTTTTTTTGTCTTCGATGGATATGCTTGGTTCTAGTCTTCGTTTGTGGTGCTTATAAGTTTGATCCTTTTGACGTGTGATTCTCTTCATGGACGACGCTTGTTGTTCCGTTGTGCTGGTTCTATGTGGCCTTAATATGATGACTTCATGACTGTTTACAACAACAAGGTTTGCCCGGCTCCGGTGAGGCAGGGGCGATGACGATGACGTACATTCGGCTCGCTCGAGTACTTGTAGTTGTCGGCAGATGGTCTACAAACATAGATGTATTTTTTTCTTATGTATTTTGTATGAGAATTTTTTTGATTTATTCATCAAGGTAGTAAAAAAATAGTACAAGTAAAAAATACATCCAGGTCCGCAAACCATCTAGCGATGACTACAAGCACTAGAGCAAGCCAAAGGCGCGCTGCCGTCATCGCCTTTGCCTCATCGGAGACGGTCAAAGCTTGTTGTAGTAGACAACTGGGAAGTCGTGGTGTTAAGTCCCCATAAGACCAGCGCACCATAACAACCGCCACCATCGATGAATAGAAGCATAAATCGGAACGATCCAACCTATCAAATACGAATGCCAACCGAATCTCACGGGCTTCGTTGAAGACAAACCTCCACATGCCATCCGACGAAGCCCTTATTCTCTATAGAGAGCCGTCGCCGCCTCACATCTTTGGACAAGACACAAAACCTAACAAAAGTCAAAAAACATTAAGAAAAAGGAAGCCCCTGCCCGCAAGAGTTGGGATCTATCGTGCCTCCATGGTCCTAACACCACATAAGACGAGGTAGACCGACGGTGACGCCGAAGGAACGTATGAGAAAACCCTAGCACGCTGGGTGCACGGCACGAGCGGTCGCCGTGTGTGTGGTCTTTTTTCTGTTTTATTTTCTTATATACTGCCATGATGTTTGATGAATGTAGATCAGAAGTTTTTGAAAAAAAAAACCTAGATAAACTTCTTTAAAAAAAGTAAGATTACATCCAAATCCTTTAGACGTTTCAAATAGACACACAAGTTTTTCCTTCTTGCTCAAACTGCTCCTTCGTCAAAATTGCTCAAATTTACTTCAAGTTTAAATTGGCGAGGAACGAATCCATCCGGATCTGACGCTCGTCACGCAAACCCGCGGCTATTTCCGAGCTTCCGACCGTTCCCGTCGATCTCTTTCTTTTGTTTCCTCCGCCTTCATAAAAAAATACAGTAAATAGCAATTCTTCATTTTCTTTCTTTTCAAGATCAATCCTTCATTCTCTTTTAAGGAACCACACTTGCGAACCCTAGTTCGAATGTTGGATACAAAATTCGGTTTCCCTCCCTCCTCCTCCCCCGCAGCCGCGCCCCCATCCCGAGCCCCGGCCACAGGCGCAGCGCCGAATCTCAAGCGGAGGAGGAGAGAGGGCGAGGCCGACGCCGACGCCGACATGAGGGAGGAGGCGGTGGAGCGGCTGCGCGGGGTGGTGCGGGACAGCGTCGGGAAGCACCTCTACACGTCCGCCATCTTCCTCGCGGACAAGGTGGCCGCGGCCACGGGCGACCCCGCCGACGTCTACATGCTCGCGCAGGCGCTCTTCCTCGGCCGCCACTTCCGCCGCGCGCTCCACGTGCTCAACAACTCCCGCCTCCTTCGCGACCTGCGCTTCCGGTTCCTCGCCGCCAAGTGCCTCGTGAGCTCCACTCGCCACCCCCCTTTTCTTTTCTTTTTGCCGCTCCCGCATTTCGTCGAACGCGTTGCGTGCGTCACGATTAAATCCAGTTTCCCCTTCCCCTGTTTCCCTTTTTCTTTTCGGATGGGCGTGTCCGCGCGTTCGGGCTTTCTTACCCGTAATTTGTCTGACCTGAAATTTTGTCAGGCGCACCTAGGTAGTTAAATTTTGGTCGAATATCTCGCGGTCATTTTCAAGCATTCGGTAAAATTATTTTGTTCTGCTTTCAGCTGGGGGAATTCGAGTCTGATTGGGCATTTTGTTACACAGGTGCTCCCCTAGTAGCTGCAACATATACTGGTTTTGTTTCTGGCTTGTATTGAATACCTAATGTGTTTTTAACTATTGAGTTGATCTGTCTCCCTGCAACTTAGGATGGAAATTGGATGTCCTATGTGGAAAGGATCGAAAGACCCCCATGTAGTTAGTCATTTAGTCTGATTTATTTCTCCAAATTCTGGCACCATGAATGCACTTAAGCTTCACTATCTTGTAAAACATTGTCTAATTTATGATTTATAAACAATGCTTTATCGTCTGTTATAGAAAGATAGAGTCTTTCGATGTTTCTTTTTTCCCCATCATTTTACTTTATTAACTTAGCGACATGATTTGCCCTTTATGTTCTCATCTGCTGTATGGCTCACATTTTCTTTACTGGTCAGGAGGAATTGAAAGAATGGCACCAGTGTCTGATGATGCTTGGTGATGCCAAAGTTGACGAACATGGCAATGTTCTTGATCAGGATGATGGCAGTGACATCTATTTTGATAAGGACGCAGAAGATCACGAGATCAATGTGTGACTTCTCTTCTATTTCTCTCTGAATAATTGCTTTAGCGGTTTCTTATTATTTTGACTCGTGCTTTTCCAGATCAAATCAGCTATCTGTTTCTTACGTGGCAAGGCGTATGAGGCATTGGATAATCGTGATCTTGCTCGGCAATGGTGAATTCAGCAACTTCCATCCGCCTCCCCTCTTACATTAAACTGCTTGTGTATATTCCAAAACAGTATTACCAGCTTCAGTGTGTTCAGCGTTTGGCGATTCATTTCTTTCAAGTTTTTCTTTTTTGTGCGCCTTTTAAGTTGAGTGATAGTTTGGTTAAGCAGATGTAGTGACTATGTCTGCTGTTATGTCAGGTACAAGGCAGCAGTTAAAGTTGATCCGTTATGTTATGAGGTGAGAAGAATCATCTGACTCCATAAAGATAAGATGTTCTGATGCTTGTTAGTTTTGTTGATTAATTGAATTGTCCCTTATAATTAATACCACATAAGAAAAATACCTGTACCTTAATTGCATTTGAATGCCAAATTCTATATCTACGAGTACATGCCATGAACCTGATTTTTTTTAACCATTCTATTGGTTTTGCACTTGTCTTAACATGTCTAGTTGGGTATCTGCACCTTCTTATGGGCTTGATGCGCTGAGTCAGCTATGGCCCTAGGGACGATGCACTTTCTAGCATTGCAAATAAAATGCCGTAGGACAATGGCCAACCTTTTATGCCCTGAAGCTGATTTCAGAATATCATGGACGTGGGTCATAGTCGTATAATTCTGCAACTCATTGTTGTGAATGATAGCAAAATAATTCTGTTACATCCTAATCTGTTATTGATCTTTTCAGCAGTGCAAAACACCATTAATCAGCCATTGAAATTTGGTGTTGTATGTTATCTTCATTTGGTATGATCCTAACTGTTTTGTAATATACTTGTCAGGCTCTTGAATGTCTTGTTGATAACTACATGTTAACGTGCGAGGAAGGTAAGCTTTGAAAGTTCAAATCAGCCTTTTCGTTCTTGTTTTGGGGTCTATCTTGAGGTTTGCTTATATCATGCATGCTATAGTCATGTCTTGCATTCTTTGCAAATAAGTAGTGCATTTGTTGTAATATTTGCTTATATTGTGAATGCCAGTTTTATGTCTTGCATTACTTTTCAAATATGGACTGCATTCATTTGATACTTGTTTGCATTATTTTTAATTTTGGTAAAGTTGTGCACTCAGCGCTCTCATCATTGGAAGTATGCATGGGCTGGAAAATGCCGGATATGTATTAACTAGATAAGCTTGACAAAATCGGTCCATTCTTCTGTCTGTTAAGTGTCAAGTGCATCCTTATTGGGATATGTCTGTTGAAGTGTTGATCATCTTATGTATGTCTACTGTCATCATTTGGCTAGTCTATAGAAGAGAAAAATTTACCTGCAATTTCTTCTTAGTTCTCACCTTATTGAATCCAAAGTATGATGCTGCACTATATTTCAGAATCTGAGTTATTAGCCTCTCTGAAATTCGGGAAAGAAGACGGGTGGCTGTCAGCATTCTACTCATGTTTGATTAGGAAGGTACCCAGCTGAATAATTATACCATGCTATACATTGCACCTGAATATACAACCAAACTTCTACGCCTTTATTGACATTTTTGTTGGTCTTGGTTTCTTTTACTGCCTTTTAGCATGAAAAAGAATATGTAGTGGAAGCAAAATTCAAGGAACTTGAACGCGAATCTTGCAGTATTTCTTCAAGTTCTGGTCAAATGATGAAAAATAACATCGATGTTTTGGCTTGCAAAGCTGAATACTACCATCAGAGTGGAGAATACCAAAAATGTTTTGAGCTCACATCTGTGTAAGTTGGTAACATTCCTGTTTCATTTTTGTTTCCTCGACTAACGTTGATTTAACATTCTTGTGATAATGTTTCTCTCAGTTTACTTGAAAGGGATCCGTTTCATTTAAAATGCACATTAGTGCATTTGGCTGCTGCTATGGAGCTTGGGCATTCCAATGATCTTTATCTCTTGTCATGCAATTTAGTGAAGGACTATCCTCAAAAGTGAGTGTCTACCTTAATAATTGACCGAGCAATTATATATGATAATTTGTTCTACGTGATCCCATAGAACAAACTCAGCAGTTCATTTGTGTATCGAACAGTTTGAGCCATATAATGACAGTCTTATACAATATATGCATCTTCCTACAGTATCTCAAACAACAAGATATATTATACTGGTAGCTTGCAGTCAACCGTGTGTGAAGAATATATTTCTAATTTATTTTCTAAACCATCTGCAGAGCTATTTCCTGGTTTGCTGTGGGGTGCTATTACTACTGCATTAAGAAGTATGATCAAGCAAGGAGATACTTTAGGTAAGCATATTTTCCTGTAAAGCTGTCATCACTGTCTTCATTTGAAGCTTTGTTATTCTTCATTTTTTTCACTCTGCACTCCTAGTGTGGAAACATGATACTAATTGCTATTTTTTATGGCTGGAAGAACTCTGGCACTTTCTTTGTTATTTCTCTTGTTTTTCTTGATTAGAAGAATAGACATAATGCTCCCATTTCTTCAGATAATTCAGGATATGTTTTGGGATATTCAATTGTGCTCTCAAAGTTGCCAAATGTATTCGACACTAATATATGTGTCCCCTATCAGCAAAGCTACAGGGTTAGATGGCACATTCCCTCCTGCTTGGTTTGGTACTGGTATTGCTTATGCTGCTCAAGAGGAGGGTGACCAGGCAATGGCTGCATTTAGGACAGCAGCTAGACTATTTCCTGGGTCAGTAACCCCTTTATTTTTATTTGACCTTCCAAAGTAACTGCTGATCTAAAGATCAAGTATTTCCCCCCTCTTATTCTGCTGTACTCCATGGAAGAATATTATTCTACTTTAGTTGAAATTTGTATACTTCGTGTCAACTTGCTATTCTTGGCTTCGGCTAGGCAACATGCCACCATTTATTATTACAATACAAGTAGTGATTATTCACAGAGTTCATCTTGTATTTTGAGTACTCAACTGTAGACTGTGTTGAACTTCTCTCATCTGTTCAATTATGTCATGGATGTTTTTGTCTTTTTTATTCTGAAATCATGAAAAAAATTGCAGCACATGTGACAAGCTCTCCTATATTTATTAATCACAATGCTATCTAGATATTCATTATGATAATTCTTCGTTAGTTCCTACCTTTTATTTTGGGGTATAAGAGCATCTGCATCTCTACTTCCCTAGACACTAGAGAACGCTAGAAGTGAGAGAAATTGGCTATCACTAGTGCTAAGGGATGTGATAGATGCTAAGATAAAAACCTTAGCACCATCGCTAAGTTTGGCACCTAATGCTAAATATAATTTATGAATTGTTATCTGACTCCGTAGGACCTATAGGTGGTGCTAAGGGATGTGGCTAGAGAAGCTAGGAGAGGTACATAGAGCGAAAGCTAATTTGTCTGCTTTAGAGTCTAACTTATAGGCAGTAGCATGCGGATCCTCTAAGTATCTCTTATTTTGCTTAGTAATCTACACTGTACTTGTTTTTGTAGCTTCTATCTTACTACTTCCATTTTAATTTACATTTCAGATGTCATCTCCCAACTTTATACATGGGTATGCAATACGTGCGAATGCATAATTTCAAACTTGCGGAGCAGGTATACTTGAGGTCGCTTAGTAGTTTAAATTTGCTTGCAAAACTTTACTGTAACAGAGAAACGCACCTTGAGCTAGCGTTTCTGCCCTAATATTTTCCCATTTACATTGATACTTCCATAGTTTCACGGAAACTGTAGGGTTTAATGCCGATAATTGTTGGAAACATTTAGGCAAATGGAGATTTCAAATGCTGATAGCTGTTGGTCAAATACATCAATGTGGATTCTTGGCATGCTGACAGAAAGTGAGCGATCATATTGTTCAAGGAAGTGATACTTGTAGCTCATGGTGAGAGATCATATCTAGTGCACAGACCTAACTTGTGCACTGGGCCCACCTGTGACTCTTCACCTGTTGGATGGAGAAGATATGGACGCTATTGTCATATTTGCAAAATGAACCTTGTATTTCATGAAACTCAACCTGTGGTCCACCTCATCTCAATTTTGTCAAAGTTCTAGGTGAAACTTAGATAAGTTGGACTGTGGATCCTGTTAGATTAAATACAAGGTTTCTTTTGCAAGTATGATGACAACCAAATCCCAACAAGATAGACAGCTGGTTGATTTTGATAAGAAAGTTCTTGTTGCAAAAATGGCAGCAGCCAACGAATCTTGTCCATCTTTTCTGAATCCAATGGATTGAGAGTCAATGGGTGTACTCTGTGCACCAGTTGGCTTGCTGCACTTGATATGTCCTTGTCACGATGAGAACTATATTTGTAGTGTTAGAACCAGACTTGAGATGGAGGCAGGGAGGGTGAGCTGAACACGAGTGTTATTTTCTGAAGCTGTAGCTTCTTCAGCATGCATATAGGCACATAAATATAGTACATAGATTAGTTGGTTTGTGAACCGGCTTTCTCCCCTAGCTGCTATTTCTAGAGTAACTAGTATTTGCATTATTTTCTAGCAGAATTATTTACTAAAACTTATAACATTTAAACATGGGAAAACATCAGTTGGGAACCCAAATGGAGTGCGACCTACATTGAAATGTATGGAATTTTAAAACATTTATATTGTCTATAGATATAGGAGAGGCTGTATTCTATTTCCAGGCAAATTTCAAGATCAAGATCAATCACATTCGAAAGCTAGAAAGAAGATTTTTTATTTGGATGAGTACTGATTCATCCTTTTTCTTGCACAAGACCTTTTTCATATCTTCTACTTCCCTCCGTTCACTATTGTAAGATGTTTTGGATATTTCAATATGACTACATACGGATTTTAAATGAGTGAACAAACACACTAAAACGTGTCTACACACATCCACTTTAGAAAAATCTTAAAACATCTTATAATAGTGAACGGAGGGAGTGCATATGATGAGCTTGACTTGAAAATTTTATATGGCTATGGGGTGCTCCTTTGCGGTCCTGTTATCTACATTTTTTCATAACATTCACACATGGTTTCCACAAAGTTTACACTCAAGGTGGGTTCCTTATGATACTCACCCTTTAAACACAAATACTTGATTTCTTTTGTATATGGGGTATGTAGACTCCAAGCAGGTAGCGAGGCTGGTACTGCAAAATGGAACTGCAAAGTATCTGTCCTGCTGGCTACTAAGGCCCTGTTTGTTTCAGCTTTGCTTGGATTTGAATCACCTGTGTATTCGCTTTAGTGGTGTAGCTGATTCTGCGCTGATTCGCAGAATCAGCTTCATCACCGAAGTACACTTCGAGGTGCTTCAGGAAATTGCACTAAAAATGGTCCAAATCCCAGCTTCACTGGCAAAGCTGATTCCAAATAGCTGTTTGTTTCAGATTCCAGATTCAGCTTCACTGGCAAAGCTGAATCTGGTCCCAGAATCTGAAACAAACAGGGCCTAAATATAATGTCCTCATAAATGTAGTGAGTTAATGCCCAAAATTTTAAGCAAGTTGAATTTGAATCAGGTGGATATTGAACCGGAAAATTGAGGAATCTCTATGTATTTGATTTTTGCTCGTGCTCGAGCTTCGTTCATTTCAGCAGCTCTGCCGATTTAACCCCTAAGTTGAAATCTAAGATCTGAAATTCTTGCAGTCGACAAAGGATACTGTTACTTCCATGGCACCATTTACTGCCACCACTAGCTTGCAGTTACCTCTATAAGCTCGTTTGCAATAAGCAAAGTTTTTTTGGTTGCCATTTCTTATTGATTCAATTTGGTTTCTGTGCTGCAGTTCTTCATGCAAGCGAAGTCCATTTGTCCATCTGATCCACTTATATATAACGAGCTGGGTGTTGTAGCTTATAATATGAAAGAGTAAGAGAACTTCTCTGTTCTGAATTCTTTTCTTATTCTAGTATGATTTACCCACCAAATACTCCACTTCAACTCTAGGCAGTTCGCCGCAAGAACAGCTTCCCTAACGTCTGGCTTAAAGCTTACTACAAAAATGTCATGTTAAGGCAGTGGAAAAAATTGCATTCATCACAGACCTCCGGGACATAATACACAAAACAAGTAGTTCTTAAAAGTCTTAATGATGTTGCCCATGATGTAGATATTGCTTTTTTAAGTAGGCCATTGAAATTTTGAACACTTTTACGTGCATTTTGAACAAAATTCTTGATTCAGCATGGAGTCAAATGTGCAGAGCATGTTTGAAGTGGGGCACACATTTAGATTTAAGAAATTTCATACACATGATCTGTGACGAATATTGTTTTCCTTTTTCTCAAGTACTTCTCCATCCAACAGGCTTATGATATTTCATCTTGTTGGATAGAAAGTAACAGAGTAATTCAAGATATTTTTATGTGCTTTTTGCTCTTTGGGACTTGATAATGTTATTTGTTTCATGTTTAGGTATCAAAATGCAGTTCAGTGGTTTGAGTTAACACTGACTCATACTTCATCGTCCCCGAATGAAATGTGGGAACCAACAATGGTGAATCTTGGACACGCATTGCGGAAACTGAAGTAAATCCACTGTCTTTTAACCTGTATCCCATTGTTTGTTTTAGTGTATAAATCCACTGTCTTTTAACCTGTTTATGCTAGCTGAACTAGAGACTTGCCAAGACCAATCTCTTTTACATGCTTCATTGATCATTGTCATTATATGCAACAACAACAACAATAACAACACCTTTAGTCCCAAACAAGTTGGGGTATCATTATATGCAAGTGGACAGAAAAATGCAAGGACATGTAAAATGAAGTGTTGCATTTAGTTCACACATCAGCAATTGCTCTGTAAACTTCTTAGGGTCTCTTTGAAATGCAGGATTGAGAAACACGGAATAGGAAAAATATAGGAATCTGACAGGGTTGGCAGTGTAAATCAGAGGATTATAAAACATAAAAAAACTACAGGAATAGTCATTTGAATGGAACTCAGGAAAAACGTCTCGATCCTAAACGGTTGCGTCTTAAAAAGAGGTTGGAGTGGATGTTCAAATTCCTATGGAATTGAGGCATAGGAATTCATTCCATAATTTGGGTGTCATCATTCCGTAGGGAAAAATCTAAAGGATCGGAATCCCATAAAGTTCCTACAATCCAAAGAGGGCCTTACCGTGTACAAAATAAATGAGAAAAATATTTTTGGAGCTATTACCTGACTATGCATGAGTGCTTGTAAATCTGTGGTATTGTTGTAGAACCAAAATGAAGCTATCAACCTTATCATAATTTACTTAATATACAACACATACATAGTGTCTAACATATTGTCATATTCTCACATATAGGAGCTTTTCTTTTGGATAAACTTCATCATTGGTATTTTGTTTCTTGTTGTGGATGGATTAGTATAAGTAGGATGACTGGTACTTTTTATTAGCTCTGATCAAAATGTCTTAAAAAAAGATATCATGTTATTTCCCAACTAACACTATTGTTTCAACAGGCAATATAAAAAAGCAATATCGTATTATGAAAAGGCGCTCACTTTTCCAACAAAAACTCTGAGTGCATTTTCTGGCCTTGCTTATACGTACCAACTTATGGTATTCCCCTGATCCTCTTTAATTTGTCGCTTTGTAGAATGTTATTTCTACTGCAATGATATCCTCTGAATATATTATTGATAGACCCTGGAAGATGCAGTATGTCATCGATCATATCGCTTTGCGCATGAATAATTATTTTATATCCATAATGTCTGAAACTTGAAAACTTAAGCTCATATGCAGCCATATGGTTCTGTTACAACTTACAACTGCCTATTTTGCACAAATGTGCGATATAGCTACCGGAGTACTGCATTTCCAAAAAAGAACTTTACAAGGATTCGGCGAGTGTAGGGCGTTGTGGAGAGGGGAATGAAGGGGCAGCGGTTAATGTTTGCGTCTGGGTTGGGCTTGTGCTGTAATTGGTAGTGTCTTTTAAGTTGGCCTATAAATTCTTATTTCCGAGTCGATGATCCTGAGTTGATTTTTTATCGAATAGGAATTGTGTACTTGCGCATTTTGAAGCTGTACAGAACTTGGTCGACTTAGAATTAGAAATAGTTATTTCTGGTTGACTTCGAAATAACAACCCTGTTCTTTCTACAACAACAACAACAAAGCCTTTAGTCCCAAACAAGTTGGGGTAGGCTATAGGAGAAACCTGTAAGATCTCGCGACCAACTCATGGTTCTGGCACATGGATAGCAAGCTTCCATGCACCCCTGTCCACGGCTAGTTCTTTGGTGATAGTGATATTCTAATGGGGAATTTGAGGATTTGCCCCATCTTTCCTTACACTTTGAGGATTTGCCCTCATTTTTGTTGTGACTTAGGATTTGCCACTACTTTCTCAAAAACTTGACGATTTGCCCTTTATGCCCGGTTTGAGATTACACTACAAAACGGATGACCAATATACCCTCTCTCCAAAACTAACTCAAGGTTCATCCTGCAGCCCACTCGCCGTCGTGTTGTGCTGCTTTGCTCTCTCTTTATGCTCCGGTGCCGTCGTTGAAGCTGCCGCTCCTCTCTCCACATGCTCTGCTCCCACGAGCAGATGCTTCCATTGTTTTTAAGGCGGTAAGGCGAGGCGAGGCTCTGGGGGGGCGCCTCACTGCCTAAGCGCTAAGGCATAAGGCGAGGCGACGCCTTAGAGAGTTCTATGCAACAGAATTAAGTAGTAGGCATTAGGCAACTAGGGTCTAGGCATGCAGGCAACACACCTTGCAATTGATGGTTGTAGAGCCCATATAGCATCCATTTCCATCCTCTTTGCACTTGCTTTTCTCCCCAACAGAATTCTGCATCAACATGAACAGATATGTTAGAATAATGTATGACTTATCAGTCCACATTCCACAAAAAATAGAAATAAAAGTGAGGCAGCGAGCAACTGGAAAGAAAGTCCACTTTCCACAATGCATGACATATTACATAACCATGAACCACTTCAAATGACACAAGTTCACATAACAAAGGTCCACATAAGACATAACAGAATAATAGATAATTCCAGCATAGCAAAAGGGATAAAGGTGGCCAGCTCTCTCATGTCTCCCCACTCTTAAAGTCTCAATCAAAAGCCATCATCATCAAACTCATCCATGATGGCATTGGTGTTGTCTCCATCTTGGTCAGCATTAGTTGGATCTTGATCGTCATTGCTCACATCATCATCATCGACAACATAATCTGAATCCTCCTCCGCATTGGGCATACTTGAGTGTTGCTCTTGCTCCAAGTCCTCTTCACCATCTTCACCAGGAATTGTTGGCCGTGTTATTGTAGGTCTCTTGCGTCCGTAGTGTTGCACACGGACACTTGGTTGCCCCCTATGAAGTGCAGTAGCTGTCCTAGGCAGATTGCGGCCTCGAAGGTTTGAAGATGCACCAATTGCCACATCAACATCCTCCCATGTAATGTCATCAGGACAGCCTCGAGCTCCTTCAGGTACTGATAGTGATGGGTCAACCCACTCATTGCCCCAATCAAAATCCTCAAGGACCAAAGGGTCAAAGCTTTTGTCGCCCACCTTCTCACGCCTTTTTTGAAATCTTTGCATATTCTTTCGGTTGTATGAAACGAAGACTAGATCATTCAACCTTTTCCATTGTAATCTGTTCCTTTTCTTTGTATGGATCTACAAAGTACAAACAACAAAACTAAGGAGTAAATACTAAATATCTTGCTGAAATTACCATTGAACAAACACAAATAGTGCTTTACTAGTTGACTTACAAATTCAAATGTGCTCCAATTCCTCTCACAACCAGATAATGAAGCACAAAGACTAACAATGCGCTTTGCAAACCTTTGTAGGTCAATGGACCGACCACCATAGGAACTCCACCAATCAACTAAAACGAAGAAAACAAGCATATATTAAGAGTTTGTACAGAAATCACATTGCTGAAATTAACATGATGCATTTAACATGACTTACGAGGGTTTTTTTTGTCCAAGTTTTCAAGTGCCAATGGATTAGAAAAGCCTTCTCGCAGGCCCTCATATAGCACAGTTTGATGATCAATCTTGTTTCGAGTAACAGGGTCCGGTACCATTTTTGCAAGCACATCATTAAAGCAACTCCTTAGCTCCCCGACTAAAGCATCATCATTTCTCCTTAGAATAGGGAAGAACATTCCTGGGTTCAAAAACAGAGCAGCCCCATACAATGGATGGTCCATTTGACTCTCCCAACGCTTCTCAACAATGTCCAAGACCTTCTTGAGCAAAGCTTTCTTGTTTTGTTGAGGGAAACCTTCATTGATCTTCTCCTTTGCATAGATCATAAGTGCTGTAATCTCTGGCATGGCGGGCTGCTCATCACCATCTGCTACTCTAAGCACTCTAAGAAGTGGAGTTGAAGCTCTAAGGCAGTCCTCAATTGAATTCCACCACTCAGCTGAAAGCACAATCTCTTGCACATTCAAGCCAGCTTGTGTCTTTGCTAAGTTGTTTCCAACCCATGCTTGACATGTAAATAGACTCCTCAAAGCGGCCTTATGCTTGATTAAACTCCGAAGTGTGAGGAAGGCTGTGGCAAAACGAGTGGCTGCAGGTCTCACAAGATCTAGCCCACCCATGGCCTTCCTCATTAGACTAAGAATTCTTCCATGCCTATAAATGAATGTTGTGACTCGTCTGGCCCGTGCAATAGGTTTCTTAAATGCCTTTAACTTGCCTATATCTTCCAACATTAGGTCCAAGCAATGACATGCACATGGACTCCAATATAGTGTGGGTATCCTCTCCATTAGAAGCTGGCCAGCTTTCTTGTAGTTACCACCATTGTCGGTGACAACTTGGACAACATTCTCTTTTCCAACATCTTCAATTTTCTTCTCTAGCAAATCAGCTATCATGTGAGCATCATGTGATTCACTTGAAGCATCAACCGACTCCAAGAAGAAAGTGCCCTCCGGACTGTTAACTAGGAAGTTAATCAAATGGCGTCCTCTTTTATCCGACCAGCCGTCCGACATGAGCGTGCATCCATATTTTTTCCATGCTGCCTCGTGTTGCTTCCTCAAAATACTTGTTTCTCTGACACAATCATTAAGCAATGGCTCTCTCAGCTCATGGGCAGTAGGAGGCTTGTAACCTGAACCATATTGACAAGAGGCTTCAATTTCAACCTCAAACTGTCTATTGCTTGCAGCATTGAAAGAAATGCCACACTCATAGAAGAACAATGCCCATTGCATATTCACATAATGCCTTTCTTCCTTGGTCTTTGTGCAGGACTCCATGGTGCTTTGAGAACACCCAGAGCGTCTTTCATCCACAAGATCCTCTGGTGTTCTTCGTAGCCTGGCAACAATTGGCTTGGAACTGTTGGTGGATACAGCAGCAGCAGACTTGCCTCTTGCTTGCATGTTCGCGACAAAAGCTCTCTTATTCCTTTTGGCTGCTGTCCCTGAGCTTGGCCTGGTACATGGGGTGTTTGTTCCATCTGCATTCACCTCCATAACTTCTTGAGAATTGTCATCTACATCTACTCCCTTAATCCTCCTGTTTTTCTCCAAATATGCTGCCATATCTCTCCTCAGCTGTGTGGTAGCCTTAAGACAACCGGTAGCATCTCCACCAGTCCCAGCAAGATGCTCCTTGTGCCTCTTGATCCCTCCAGAAGTGATCTTGCCACAAAGACTGCACACAACATTATCCTGCTTGGGAGGATCGTGCCAATAACCATAGTTCCATCCCGGGTCATTTGACCGTAGTGGCCTCCTTGTTGGATCTTTCATTGGATCGTAGGTGGCCTCACCATCAGCTGCTGCATTTGCATCCCCTGTAGCAAACAAACAAACAAGACAGTTATTAGTTTATTAGTAATAGTCTAACACTAACACTCAACAATAGTAACTAGAAAGTGGAACCTAGAACCCTTAAACTAATCCAGTAATCATGCATTGTAATAAAATAAGCACTAAGCACTAGGCAGAGAACAACTAGCATAGCAAAGTAGCACAAGTCACTGGCTTACTTCATTAAACTAATCACTAAGATAGGCAGCCCATCATGCATTATTTTACAAAGGTCACTAACAACAGCAGCCAGCCATACACTATTCTAATCAACCAAGGAGCCCATAGCAAAGTAGCACAAGTAGCACAAGTTACAGGTCACTAACAACAGCAGACATCCATACACTATTCTAATCAACCAAGGAGCCCATCATGCATTATTTTAGCCATCCACTAACCAGGAACCACTATAAGAAAGAGAGCAGTGGAGGGTGGGGGATAAGAGTGAGGAGAGGAGTAGAGGATGGGGAGGCATACCTTGCATCCTTGCTGCTTGAGGAGGGGGAGGAGCCACTGGAGAGGAGGGAGAGGAGCCGCTGGAGAGGAGCTGCTGGAGAGGAGGGCCAGATCTGCTGGAGAGGAGGTCCAGAGAAGAGAGAGGATCTGAACCTGCTTTGCTCTGTTTTGCTCTGTTTCTCTCTCTCCCCCCCTTGCCTGTTGGTTTTGGCGCCAAAACCATCCCTGTTTTCCCGCCCAGACAGTTTTTCCCGCCTAGAAAGTCTGCTCCCCTGCCTGGCACTCACAAGGCGTCCTATATGCAGTAAGGCGCCACTCTGGACGCCTAGGCGAGCGCTTCAGACGCTTTACCACTTAAGGCGGACGCCTTACTCACCTATCTAAGGCAACCTCGACGCCTTGAGCATGGAGGGCGCCCTAACGCCTAGGCGTCGCCTAAGCGACGCCTTAAAAACAATGGATGCTTCTGCTCCTCTCATCACCACCACCTCCATCCTCTACAACGGCATGTGCTCGAGGGGCAGCTCCGGCGTTCGTCCATAGGCGGGATGCTCAGGCGAGGCGCACCATTTACAGTTGTAGAGCCGTAAGCTCTCCGAGGAAGGTATCTCACCTCCCTGCGTTAGTTTCCCATGACAACGCACCCCATTGTCCTTCACGAGCGCCAACAGCCGTGCGTGCATCTCCACAGCCGCGGTCACAATAGCGCAGACCCGATGTCCAAGTCACCATTAGTGAGCAAGCGCAGAGCGGTGCTCAGGGGCCGCATCGCGAAGTCCATGTCGTGCGTCCTCCTTCTACTCATGCGCACCGGGTTGCTCGTGGTCGTGGCACCTGCCCTCGCGGCGACGACCGGCACGTACCCCATGTAAGCCATGCTGCTCGTCGTGGTTGTGTGCGTGGCCACCGTCAGGCGTCAGCCTCGTGCGGCGGTACATGAGGGCCTGCTCGGCGCCTCAACAAGTACACCAGCCAGACAAGTTGCTGTAGGTCGAGCCTGGCTGCTATGGCCGCCATGTGCAGGCCGCCTCGCGCCCTCGCCGACCGTGGTCGCTTGGCTGCACGTTGATCTCGGCCGCTGCGGCTATCGCGCGCAGCACCGTCTGCCACCGCGGTCGCTGACGCTAGCACCGCCGCGCCGTCTGCCACTTAACCAGTCGTCATTAGGTCAAGCCAGTCGTTGTGGCCGCTGCGAGCGCAAACGCAGGCAGCCGAGCACCGTCGCGCTGTCCTCGTCAGGGGCCGCGCTGAGGTCATCTCGATTGCAGGGGTATTTTAGACATTTTATAGTGGGCTCCCGTCATCAGGGGCAAATCATCAAACTGCAGGCAAAGGTGTGGCAAATCGCAAGTTACAACGAAAACGAGGGTGAATCCTCAAAGTGCAAGGAAACATGGGGCAAATCCTCAAATTCCCCTATTCTAATCCTTCAGATCTTTCTTTATGGACTCCTCCCATGTCAAGTTCGGTCTACCTCGACTTCTCTTGACATTATCGGCACGCTTTAGCCGTTCGCTATGCACTGGAGCTCTGGAGGCCTTCGTTGAATATGCTCAAACCATTTCAGACGATGTTAGACAAGCTTCTCTTCAATCGGTGCTACCCCAACTCTATTTTGTATATCATCATTACAGACTTGGTCCTTCCTCGTGTGGCCACACATCCATCTCAACATGCGCATCTCCGCGACATCTAACTGTTGAACATGTCACCTTTTAGTCGGCCACACTCAACGCCATACAATAGTGCGGGTCGAATTGCCGTCCTATAGAACTTGCCTTTTAGCTTTTGTCACTCTTGTCACAGAGAATGCTAGAAGCTTGGCGCCACTTCATCCATCCGGCTTTGATTCGATGGTTCACATCTTCATCAATACCTCCATCCTTCTGCAGCATTAACCCCAAATATCGAAAGGTGTCCTTCTGAGGCACCTCTTGCCCATCAAGGTCAACCTCCTCCTCGTGCCTAGTAGTACTGAAACCGCACCTCATGTACTCGGTTTTAGTTCTACTAAGCCTAGAACCTTTTGATTCCAAGGTTTGTCTCCATAACTGTAACTTCCTATTGACCCCCTTCCGACTATCGTCGACTAGCACCACATCATCCGCAAAGAGCATACACCAGGGGATATCTCCTTGTATATCCCTTGTGACCTCATCCATCACCAAAGCAAAAAGATAAGGGCTCAAAGCTGACCCCTAGTGCAGTCCTATTTTAATCGGGAAGTCATTTGCGATCACTTGTTCGAACACTTGTCACAACGTTATCGTACATGTCCTTGATGAGAGTAATGTACTTTGCTGGGACTTTCATGGTCTACCTCCCTGTAGCTCCTTTTGCTCCCTGTATCTCTCGATAAGTTGTCGTACCAAAAAAAAAGGCTTCCATGGTCTAGCTCCCAGGCATGAAACCAAACTGATTTTCGGTTACGCTTGTCATTCTTCTTAAGCGGTATGACTCTCCCATAGTTCCATTGTATGGCTCATCAGTTTAATTCCACGGTAATTAGTACTCCCTTCGTTCCCAAATATATGTATTTCTAGAGATTCCAACAAGTGACTACATACGAAGCAAAATGAGTGAATCTACACTCTAAAATATGTTTATATACATCCGTATGTTGTAGTCCATTTCAAATGTCTAAAAAGACTTATATTTAGGAACAGAGGGAGTACAACTCTGAACACCCCCCTTGTTCTTGAAGATTGGTACTAATATACTCGGTCTCCATTCTTCTGGCATCTTGTTTGCCCGAAAAATGAGGTTGAAAAGCTTGGTTAGCCATACTATCGCTATGTCCCCGAGGCCTTTCCACACCTCAATGGGGATACAATCAGGGCCCATCGCCTTGCCTCCTTTCATCCCTTTTAAAGCCTCCTTGACCTCAGACTCTTGGATTCGCCACACAAAACGCCTGCTGGTATCATCAAAGGAGTCGTCTAGTTTGAACAGTAGAACTATCATTCTCCCCATTGAACAGCTTATTGAAGTACTCCCGCCATGTATGCTTAATCTCCTCGTCCTTCACCAGGAGTTGGTCTGCTCCGTTCTTGATGCATTTGACTTGATCCCACTCTTCTCTACTGAGTGCCAATGATTAGATGTAACTGTGGACCAGTCATCATGACATGATGCCATTTGTAAGAACTTGAGAATGGTGAGGTACTTGGTTTCAAAAGACCCGGGTGGGTACTGTTTTCAGTCACTATTTTGGTGCAGGCTCATTCTGGTTGCAATTAGTTCACTAAGAGCATCTCCAGCAGCGGCGCCAAAACCATTTTACCGCGCGCGGGATGTTTTCGCGTGCTCCAGCGGCGGTGGAAAACTAGCACGCGCGGGAGAAAGCGGGCGGGCGCGCGCTAGATTTGGCGCACCGCTTCCGGCGCGCCTATAAATTGCGGCGCTCGCCACGCGGCTGTCCACACTGTCACGCGCGCTCATCTCGCCGTTTCCTCTCTTCCTCGCCGCGTCAGCGCCCCGCCACCGATGCGCCACCATGCCGCCACGCCGCCGGTCATCTTCGGGCTACCGCGGCGTCCGCAAGCGCCCCTCCGGCACGTACTACGCGGAGATCCGGTACGGCGACGTGCGCCTCGGCCTCGGCACGTTCGAGACCGCGCACGAGGCCGCCCGCGCGTACAACGCGGCGGCGTGGCGCCTAGAAAGGCCTCGCTCGCAGATGAATTTCCACGATGTCCACACGTGCGAGCACGCGCAGGCCGTCGCCCCCCCCCCCCTCATCTTATCACAGACCTCGACCGTGCGGAGCACCGTCGGCGGCAGCGCCGCCTCCTCATCGCCGAGGAGGGCGAGCGAGCCATGGCGGAGTGGCGCCGGCGCCACCCGGAGGACGTCGCCAACGATCGCGCCTTCTGGGCGGAGAGGACAGCAACGCGCTGCGCGGAGTGGACGGACCGGCGTCGGCGGAAGGCACTGGCGATATCGCAGTGCGATCTCATCAACGCCGGTGGGAAGTCGTTCTTCACGTCAGACAACGAACGTTGGGAGGACGTGTGGATCTCTACCTCGGACAACACCACCGAGGGTGACGATGAGGATGACTCGGAGTAGTTCTAGTTGCACCAGTTGTACCGTAGTTTAATATATGTATTTGCGCGGTAGTTCTTTTTATCTATCTACTATGCTATGAACTATGTAAAATATCTTTGTATCGTTTTATTATCTATGCTATGATGATGAACTATGTATGCTTCTATGCACCGTAGTGTTTGTGCGAGAGTGCGCGCGCTGCATTTTACCGTGGCTGCTGGAGCCAGCGCTGCCCGCCGCGCCAAACCAGGCAATGGGCGCGCTGCAAACCAGTTTTTAGCGCACCGCACGTTGAGCGGCTGTTGGAGATGCTCTAACAAACTGAAACAATCAGGCAGGAAGGAGTTTAGAGTTACACACCAATATGTGCACTTGAAATTTTGAAGGAAACAATATTCTTTTAAAAGATAACTCGTGGTTTCAAGAATGAGAACAATGTCCTTCATTTATTAGTCCAAGTTTGACACTTTTGCCTGTTTGAGCTTAATAAGTAATGGCAGTCATTTATTTCTGTGTGCATATTGCTTCTAATAATATTCATTTCAATATTACAGGATGATTTTGAAGCTGCCATAACTTACTACCACAAGGTGAGCTTTTATGTTTAGCCTTGTTATAATTGTAAACAAGAGGTTGGACTAGGATTTTTTCTCACCTCTGCTCTTTTTTTCAGGCTCTATGGTTGAAACCAGACGACCAGTTTTGCACTGACATGCTAACATTAGCTCTCGAGACCAGCTGCCAAAGCAGCGCTGGGAGAAAATAGTTTAGGCATGATAGCTGTTTGCAAATTGCAAAAGCGCTGTTGTAACTTAAATGGGTGTTGCTCTGACATGGAATCCATTCATTTGTAGCCAATTGTTGTAAAGTCATATCTGTAATATGTAATCGTTCTCAGGTTGATATGTAACCACCCAGACAGATTCTGGATTTGTGGTGCAGTATTGAGATTTTGCTGACATTTTCTAATGCAATGTAAATATTACAAGTTCCTTTTCACAAGTAATGCTGTGTCCATGAATATCCCGTACTTTCTTTTGTTAATTTATTTATCCCCCCCCCCCATGTTGCGCAGTTATGTGTACCCTGACACGAATACTATCGTTTATTCGGGGTTTGACTAAAGTTCCTTGGTAAGATGCATATAGATTCTTGTGCCCGGTTTCCATCGTTTGGATTCTTTTTGATATAGCTTAACACATACCATGGGGTTAGATTCTTGTGTCGCTGGTAAGACTTGCGAGCCTTGTTGGTCCGATTTTGACTGAGTTCAGGTCAAACTGAAGGGTAATTTAGAGCCATTCTGAACAAAGAAGTATCGTTAAGTGTGCTCACTAATTCCAGTCTTGTTGTGATTGAAACATTTTGATGATGTGTTTTTTATTATTCAAAACTACTCTGACAGTGCATGGATGGAATCGGGACGATGTTCATCTTAAATGGTGCTGATTTGCGAAAAGATGCATTCCAACGGATGTTTTGATCCATCGTCCAGATTTAGGGCGAAAATCCGTTGTCCCTATTGCAACCGCTCTTTTGTATTGCGTGTGGAAATGTTTTCTAAGTATTTTCTACTACTAGGAGCCTTCCCATGGTGTGCTCAATTATGAAATCTGTTTCTGTTTTTAGGAGGCTGTCGGTGGTTGTGCGTTAGGACGAAAAACGCGAGTTCATTAATAATTAACCAACTGGTAGTAGTAGTTGTATATGGCCGTAACGAGATTTGAGAATGCGGTCAGGCCAAAAAGGTGCTAAAGAGACTTGCACCGGACGCCTCCACCCAGGGGAGCCTGAGCTGGTCTCGATCGACCGACGCGTCGACCAAATGTGGGCTAGCTAGCTGACCAATGCACACAAAGGCGAACCAATCGGGTACATCGCCACCTTCCGCCACCACCCAACCCAACCCAACCATCACGAGAGAGAGAGAGGGGGGAGGGGAAAAAAAAGAACGCCATCCAAGAAGGACCTGAGCCAAACCCACCCCCGCGGCCAGAGCCAGATCTCCTTCCTTCCCCCCTCCCTCCTCCGACGCCCTTCTATTTCTATTAAGAAGGAAGCAAGCAGGGCGCCACTCAGATCTCTCCGCCCCTTCCTCGCCTCGTGCCCCCCTCCCTCTCGTCAACGCCGCCCCGCCCGAGGAGACGAGAGGAGAGGAAGGACGAGCGATGGCATCGCCGGCCGCGCGCGCGGCCTCGGCGCTCCTCCTCCTGCTCGCCCTCGCCGTGGCCGGCGTCCTCTCCGACGGCTCCGACCACCGCTACAAGCTCGGCGACCCCGTCCCGCTCTACGCCAACAAGGTCGGCCCCTTCCACAACCCCAGGTCAGCCAGATCTCCATCCCTCACCCAGATCCCTTTCGGCTCATTCGCTATCCGCGCGCGTGGGGGGTCATCGGATCCGTCGGGTTCCGCGGGAGGGTGCCCGTGCCGTCTACTGTCCCGGTCTGATGCCCGGGTGGAATGGTCTGGGAGGGTTTACGCCGCGTCACTATGGTTAGCACCGCGTAGTTTCGGAGGAGATCTGGCGGAGAGTTCCGGGGGTGGTGGATTGGGCGGCATCGCAACTGGTTCAGTGCGCTCCGGATCTTCCTCACGTAGGCTCCTATTTATGTTCAGTGAAGTGTCGGTTGGTATTGGTTCGGGCGCCAATTTTGGATATATTGAACGAACTTTATTTATGTCTGTCTGCAGCGTTAGGAACCGGATCTGTTTGCTAAAGCAGATTTTTGCCCCTCTACAAACGTAGTAATCCTCACCGCCTTGCTTCTTTTCCTTGCAGCGAGACGTACCGCTACTTCGACCTCCCTTTCTGCTCCCCGGGTTAGTTGCTCACCATTCCATTCCATTACTTGCTTGGTTTAGTAAGTTCTCTCTCAAACTGTCTCATGCTTATTATGCGTGGCTTTGATTTCAGAGAAAGTGAAGGAGAAGAGCGAGGCCCTCGGCGAGGTCCTCAATGGGGATCGGTTGGTTGATGCGCCCTACAAGCTTGATTTCCGCACGGATCACGATTCCAAGGCGGTCTGCCCCAAGAAGCTTACCAAGGAGGACGTGGCCAAGTTCAGGAACGCGGTAGCCAAGGACTACTACTTCCAGATGTACTACGATGATCTCCCACTGTGGGGTTTCATCGGTAAGGTCGAAAAGGGAGGCAAGCCGGACCCGAGCGAGTGGAAGTACTACCTCTACAGGCACATTATCTTTGACATCCTCTACAACAACGACCGTGTCATTGAGATCAATGTGCATACCGACCAGAGTGCACTGGTTGACCTGACGGAGGACAAGGAGGTTAATGTGGACTTCCTTTACACTGTCAAGTGGAAGGAGACACCTACACCGTTCGAGAAGAGGATGGAGAAGTATTCCAGCTCCTCCAACATGCCGCATCACTTGGAGGTTCATTGGTTCTCTATTATAAATTCTTGTGTTACGGTCCTTCTCCTCACAGGGTTCTTGGCAACAATCCTCATGCGAGTTCTGAAGAATGATTTTGTTAAGTAAGTTTCCGCCAAACTTCATTTATGTGAATAACTGATTCACTATTGCTTCTAGAATGTTAAGTTTTGGCGTACCCCTACTGCATTGCCATACATTACAGAAACACACAAACTCACGCTTTGTTTTGTTCCTCAGTTCTTACTGCAAAATACTCATGATACATTTCCATGAACATATCTGAAAGACTTTAGGGCATGTTTAAATAGTATAATTCCGATAACGCGGGAATATAATATTTTTTGCAATTGCAATTTCATGCACACTTGAATCCTACGTGATTAAATTTTCACCAAAGGTTGTTTGATTGCACCATAGGAAAAACAAAGGAATCTTTCCAGTAGGTTTCAAGTCAATAGGTTAAGTCCTACAAATCAAACAGAAGGAAAATTCCTAAGAACCTTTTGAATTAAAGAGTCTCTCTGTCTTTTGGCAATCTGTCATGGATATATTTGTTCTCTTGTCATGAATGGATATATTCTCTTACATCCATTATTACATTTATCGATCCAGCCTAATTGCTTCCAGCCAGCTCCACCATTGATTCTTCCAGTCCTTACTTCAGCCAGATGTTATAGAGATAGCAAAAGTTACTGTCCCTAGATTCTAATTATGAAAAAGATCTTAGAGTTCCCTTCTAAGTTTTCTCGGGTTGTTATTTAGCTCAATTTGGTATGGCTGGATTGTTTTGCATGTCAGCTGGGCAAGCTTCGCGAATGATGTGCAAATCTAGTATCTTTATAGCATTCACATACTCCCTCTGTTCCTAAATGTAAGTCTTTCTAGAGATTCCAACAAGTGACTACATACGGAGCAAAATGAGTGAATCTACACTCTAAAATAGGTCTATATACATCCGTATGTTGCAGTCCATTTGAAATGTCTAAAAAGACTTATATTTAGGAATGGAGTACAAATGTTTTGTCAGAATGCAAGCAGGTAACCTATTGACTGGCTATTAGTTTTTACCTTTAGGCCTATGCTTTATCCCTTATATTGGATGATGTTCTGCAGTTGAGGATGTAGGCCGCTGCATGATGTAGAATAAGTTTATGCGACAGATTACTTCATGGACATATTCGTATTTTAGTAATGGTTGACTGTGATTTCCTCAGTTTTGGTCTTCTCTATTGATATCTTAAGAGCATTGATTGCATTTCTTTTCCATGTTTCTGAACATCATATATATTATTTGAAGGTATGCCCATGATGAGGAAGCAGCTGATGACCAAGAAGAGTCTGGATGGAAGTATATTCACGGTGATGTCTTCCGGTTCCCCAAGAACAAGTCATTGTTTTCGGCTGCTCTTGGCACTGGAACTCAACTGTTTGCTCTGTAAGTGCTGATGCATTCTTTTTAGCCTTTTATACTATTACCATACCGTGTATAAATAAAAATCATTTAGTTATCCCTTGGATTGCACATATCTAATGATCTTATTTGGACATGGCAGAACAACCTTTATATTCCTGCTTGCACTCGTTGGAGTATTCTACCCTTACAATCGTGGTGCCCTTTTCACCGCATTGGTCGTCATCTACGCACTCACCTCAGGAATTGCTGGTTACATTGCAACCTCTTTCTATTGCCAGCTAGAGGGAACGAACTGGGTATGTGTTGATATCCTAGATTATTCTGTTAAGTTGATATTTTTGAAAGCATGCATTATATTTGTTCTATAGTTCTAACACTACGATTTTATGCTTGTATTCTCAGGTGAGGAACTTGCTACTGACAGGATGCCTGTTTTGTGGACCTCTCTTCCTGACATTCTGTTTCTTGAACACTGTTGCCATTGCTTATAGTGCAACAGCAGCATTGCCGTTCGGCACCATCTGTGTCATTGTGCTGATCTGGACCTTGGTCACATTCCCTCTACTAGTTTTGGGAGGCATTGCTGGTAAAAACAGCAAGAGTGAATTCCAAGCTCCTTGCCGTACCACCAAATACCCTAGGGAGATTCCTCCACTTCCCTGGTACCGGACAACAGTTCCGCAGATGGCTATGGCTGGATTTTTGCCTTTCAGTGCTATATATATCGAGCTGTACTACATCTTTGCTAGTGTTTGGGGCCACCGAATTTACACGATCTACAGCATTCTCTTCATAGTCTTCATCATCCTCCTTATTGTCACTGCCTTCATCACTGTTGCACTGACATACTTCCAGCTTGCTGCTGAAGACCATGAGTGGTGGTGGAGGTACAGCCATTTTTCTTATCACCATAATTTTGGCACTGGAATTGCAGTTTATTAACAATATTATGGCCTTAGTGAAGTTTGTTACAACTCATGAGTTCCTGAAATCTGTTACAATTCCTGATCTGGAGTCATGCAGTTTATTAGCAATATTATGGCCTTAGTAAAGTTTGTTACAACTCATGAGTTCCTGAAATCTGTTACAATTCCTGATCTGGAGTCATGCTTTTTGAACCACAAGTCATGTTCTTCTTACATGTAAACGTCATGAATACATTGTCATGGATACTGCATATGTTGATATGCTACAAACTTGGCATATACCATATCAACATACATTTTTTTGGTCGATGCAGATACATATTTAAATGTTTTAGAAATGATTGTCCAGATAAAGTGCTTGCAATAATTGTACCCTATTAAATTTGGATTTATATCTGTTTTCCATCTGGTTAAATGACCGATCAAACAGATTATCAACACTTATGAAAGATGCCCATCCAACCAGTAGCCATTTTCTCTTTTGCCTTTTCTGTTGGAAAATCTTGTCATTGTTGTGCTGAACATTTTTTTTTTGTAAAATTTTCTAAACAGGTCATTCCTATGCGGTGGATCAACTGGATTTTTCGTCTATGGCTACTGTCTGTACTACTACTATGCACGATCGGATATGTCTGGCTTCATGCAGACATCTTTCTTCTTTGGGTACATGGCGTGCATCTGCTATGCATTCTTCCTGATGCTGGGTATGGTGGGCTTCCGCGCCGCCTTGTTCTTTGTTCGGCACATATACAAGTCGATCAAGTGTGAGTAAAGTGATGTTGGAGGATGAAGAGCAGCAAGCAGAGTTGTACTCCTTTTTGGTGCCGCTAAGAAGTCCCAGTATAGAAAAGGTTAGCTCTCGCGTGCAACAGGAAGCAACTAGAAGAGATTGGCATGTTTGAGATTAGGCCATTATTCATAGGAAGAGGTAATGAACCTATAAAATTTCTTGTCATTGTGCGACTGGTATGATGAACCGTCTTTCCTTTGATCCCCCCATGTATTATGTGACGTCCAGACAGTATTACTTTGTTGAACCATAACAACCTATATAAATTTATGTGCAAGTTCCTATGGCAGAATAACACGTGTAGAGATGATGATGCCTCAAGAAGGGCATGTTCAGTCGATCTGTACCGTTGTACTTGTACCCTATGTGTTCTGGTTATATATTGTCGGATTTTGAAATATCATCTTCACAAAACTGGCAAAAGTTTCTAGTGTACATCTACTGAGCTGTACTTGTTATCTCTGGTTTTTTTTTGAATGTTGGCAAGCTGCCAAATTCGTTGATCAGAAGAAGGTAATACAAGAACACCCCAAAGGATGAATGCACTGCATAAAGGCGAGTGCTAAAAAAGAAGAAAGGAAAAGAGGGCTGCTCGGTTAATTGAGGGAAACCGGGCTAAAACCAAAGCAGCGCCAAGCTAAACTAAGCCTAAAGCACCACAACGTATACGAGCCGCCGGAAAGCCAAAACCCCACAACACACCCGGGCCAGCACTCGAGCGCCTACGCTGCTACCAGAGTGCACACTGACAACCGTCGTATTGTACCGGGCTGCTACGAGCATATCTGCAGACATCGAGGACACCGAAGAGGAACGATACATCCGAAAGAGCGAGACATATGCCACTCCGATCCCCCGGGCAAGCAGACATAGCTCGCCTGGCGCTACTTGTATACAAAGGGTGCTCCTGCTGCTCTCACCGTCGACCGACAAACAACTCCAAACGGATGCGCCACCAATGCTCCATGCTCACCAAAACGTTGCCTGCTTCAGATCCACCACACCACCACCAACCAGGTGCTTCCAACAGCAGACTTGACTCCAAGGCAATGCTTCCAACAAAGTAATGACGCCAAAGACGCCACCATTGCACACGGCTTTCACCGGGAGACAAGAACACGGAGTAGGGAGAGGTGTCGGACCCCTACGATGGCACCTTCAACAAGGGAAATCACACCCAAAGGCGTCATTTGCCATCAGCTCAGACCAGAGTCCAGCATAACTTTCGTCAGGGAGACCGAGCACCTATGCTGTGACGACTTCGCCAAACACACCACCACCAGACCGGAGCAGCAGGCGCCACTTGCTGCACCGCACAAAACTAGCCGGAGCACCGCCGGCAATGCAAGCCTAGAGCATCCCGAAGGCACTGCCCAGACCACGCCACCGCGGACCACCAGCCCGACAAGGAGTCACCACACAGTCCGCTTGAAATCAGTCGCCAGTCGAACCACCTCCGGCCGCCATAGCGTCAGATCCGCTCGGCAGGGCCCGTCAGATCCGGCCGCTCAGGCTAGAGGTCGCCAGCCAGGGGAGCCCGCGTCCCCAGCATCCCCCTGCGACGACGACGCGCTCGTCCGCGCCGCCCCAGGGCATCTCCGCAGCAGTGACCGCGCCCAACCCCTCCGTCGCGCAGCCAAGGACGCGCGCGCAGCTGGACGAGCGCGCGGCCAGGCGCCTCCACCGCGCAGCCACGGACGCGAAACGCGCAGATCCGGGCGCGCACACCGCAGATCCCACGCACCAGCAAGCGCCGACGGATCTCCATGGATGCACCGCGATGCAGCCCTCTCGACGCGCCGCACTGGCCAGGGATAGCGCCCCGCCGCCGCCTTCCTCGGGGCCGGCCCGGGCTTCGCCGGCGGGCGCCCTCTGACGGCGGCGAGACGGGTGGGGGAGAGGGCAGGGACTGTGGCGGCGCTAGGGTTTCTACCCCCGTGTCGCCAGAGCTAGGCGACGCGAAAAAGAAGGAAAGTTGCTGGGCAGAAAAGCGTTATCTCTGGTTTGCAAAGGCATGGCCAGATACCTCTGAAGGGTTCTCTTACTGTCTTATTTGTTCATGTGTGGATGGTATGCTGAAATAAGAAAAAAACTGGATTACAGAATCCTGTTTTGAGTGAAACCAATGTGATGCTACATCATAACCTTTTCTCACAACGAGAGGATGTTCAAAGTTGACTCAAATGCAAAACGACGGCTGGCTCCCCAATGCTAGCTCTCGCGACTCCCCTGCCCACCTACCACCGCCACCATTGCTGCCGGCGAGCTCCCTGCTGCCACCGTGGCTTGGTGGCCAAATCGGCTCCAGGGAGTCCGAGCCGTCTCTTCGCGACCTCGACGGGAGGCCCTCGCACTCTGCTTTGCCTCGGAGAAAGAGATTCTACCACGCGCGCCCCCAAGTTCGTCTCCAGATCTGGGGGGACATGGATCCCGCGGGCGAGGAGAGCTGCGGGCCCTGGGAGAGGGAGCTGGAGGAGAGCCAACGGTCTTGGATGGAGAAGACGATGAGGAGGCCTGGCGCAAGAGACATGCCGCGGAAGCTGGTGACGAGGATTTGCACGGAGGCGACAGAGGAAGAGATGCGGCGCATGATTCCGGGGAGGAGCGCGTCTTCGGAGAAGGTAATAAGCTGGGCTCGTGCATAGGTCAATTCGAGAGATCTGGTGCAGCGGGCGAAATGGCGAGCATTCTGGTCGCTGCAAGGACAATTCCGATGGTGAGGCCGTCGCCGAAACACACTGGGGCACCAGGGCCGCTCGAGACTCCGCCGCAGCTAAGAGGGAGCCTGAAGAGCTTTGACTTTGGGATTCTGCTACGTTGGGCAACTGGGCTCGTCTCGCCATGGCGTAATGGTCGTGGTGCGCAGGACCGGGGATCAGCAGAGATCGAGGCCGACGAGTTCACTGTTGGCGAGATCCAGTGTGCGGTGACAGCAACTGGACAGAGGGAGAAGACGCTGGTGAATTTTGAAGAAGTCAATAGAAAAAACAAAAAGCAAAGGGAGGCCACCGGGGCCGCTGGAAGACGAGGACGAGGCAGCCCGAGCTCACTTTGGCCAACTGTGGGGCACAGACCCGATTCCAGAACCCTCGGATGCAGAACCTCTCCTGGTCTGGGTGGAGAAAACCCTAGCCCTCACCCGCAAGTTCGCCGCCGCCGACTGCTACCCCCTCGGCAACCAATCTCCGCGCTCTGCCTTGCCACCGGCGGAACGCATCACTGTCTCGAAGGATCTATTTGCAGAAATCGCTGCTATGGGTGAAGCCCAAGGGAGGGGTCGTGGGAGAGGAAAAGGGGGAAACCCCAAGAACAGTAAGCAGATGGCGCAAGGGCAGACCGAAGACGGGCATCAATCAGGTCAGTGGTTTCCCCAATTTGATCCCCAATTTGGCCCGCCTCCACAACAATTCCAGTTTGGTTTTGGCTTCCCTGGAGGCCAGCAGATCCCCCCACCGTGGTTCCCAGGACCCTACTTCCACCCGCCCCAGATGAACCAGCGGATGGTGGGGGCTTGGTCAGAACCAGGGTCTGGCTGGTCCCTCTGATGCTGGATTCCAGGGGCAACATCATCAAATGATGCAAGGGCCTCAAAACTCCAGAATTGATCAAGGTCAAGTAGGAGAGCAGAAACAACAATCTGGAAATCCTCAGCTGTCTGGCTATCAGAGACAGGGCACCAATGTCACCTCAGTTACTCAGACACAAAAGAAGGGCAAGCCTGCAGGGAAACCCAAATAGAATTTCAACAAGGAAAAAGGGAAAAAGGAGTCTCTGCCTCAGAATATGTGGATGTAATATGCTACAGCTGTGGAGAGCCTGGGCATCATAAAGCCCATTGTTCAAAGCCCCAACATGCTTTATCTGCAAGATGGTGACACATAAGGTTGAGGAATGCCCAGTCAGAAAGAAACCCAGGATCTCTGCGAAATTTGTTGGTAGTGCTGCCCCCAGCTTAGGATTCTATCAAATAGACGTGCCTGACGTAAATGAGCAACACATGGGGCACAGGAAGAATGTGGGAATTGTTTATGTGGAATCTGGACAGGCAAGCAAGAGTGATTTGGCCCACAACTTCTCCCTCATATACAAAACAAACTCGCCTTGGCAGATAGGAAACTTGATGAATGGACTTACCTGGTCAAGTTCCCTCCACATATCCCTATAGAGCAAGTGGCTGGCTACCCAATGTTTGGGTTGCCAGATATGGATGGTGTCACAGTCAAAGTAGAGGCTTGGAAGGGAGACCTAGAACACTATGGTGAGCTCCAAAAAGTTTGGGTCCAGCTGAGAGGAGTGGCCCCTGCTTGGGCTGAATGGGCTGTCCTTGAGCAGTTTGCATCTGTATTTGGTACCCTAATTGACGTAGATTGGCAAGGCAACTTCAAGACCTTCTTTGAAGTGGTCAGGATCAAAATCAGGTGCAAGGATGTTACCAAAATTTCTACTGACATGTTTTTTGGAATAGGAGACAAGCTCTACAAGATCCTAGTCCAAGCTGAGCCACTTAAAGAAGACTTTGAGGATGATGATCTACTAGATGATGACCTAGAAGGAAATGGAAAAGAAACTGAGGGAGCTGGGCCTGGTGTAGATGATGGGAACACTACCAATAGCAGCAAAGGTGGGGGGGGCAACTGGCTCCACCTCTTCTCTGACCAGCAACAAAACCTCTGGAGCCAGTGCTGGGACAAACTCCAGGCAAAAAACCATGGAATATCTACATCAACTACCTGATCTATGCTCAACAGACCAGACTTACTCGTTGTTGTAGGAAATGGATCTGATGGGGGAAGATGATGAAGATGAAGATATCATGGGGAGTTTGCTGAAGAAGAAGATTTGGAATTGGAAAACATCGATGATGTGGTGTTCAGCCCAATGCCCAACAACCCTGCTGCAGTTTCTCAGAACAATATGGCTCCAGAAAAGCAGAAATGGGGGCTCGTGCAAGCCCAAAGGAAGATCAATAGGGTGGATGTAGGAAATAGGACAATGCTGGAAATTGCTATGGATACCAAGAGAGTTCAAAACCTGAAGGCTAATGATAACCCACAAGTGTAGGGGATCGCAACAGTTTTCGGGGATAAAGTATTCAACCCAAATTTGTTGATTCGACACAAGGGGAGCCAAAGAATACTCTTAAGTATTAGCAGCTGAGTTGTCAATTCAACCACACCTGGAAACTTAGTATCTACATCAAGATAGTTTAGTAGCAAAGTAATATGATAGTGGCGGTAGCGGCAATAAAAGTAACGATAGTGTTTTTTTAGTTTTTATGATAGTAGCAACGGAAAAGTAAATAAGCAACAAGCAATATAGGAAAAGCTCGTAGGCATTGGATCGGTGATGGGGAATTATGTCAGATGCAATTCATCATGTAGAAGTTATAACCTAGGATGACACAGAACTAGCTCCAGTTCATCAATGCAATGTAGGCATGTATTCCGAATATAGTCATACGTGCTTATGGAAAAGAACTTGCATGTCATCTTTTGTCCTACCCTCCCGTGGAAACGGGGTCCTATTGGAAACTAAGGGATATTAAGGCCTCCTTTTAATAGAGTACCGGACCAAAGCATTAACGCATAGTGAATACATGAACTCCTCAAACTATGGTCATCACCGCATAACACATAGTAGGTGACTATAGACTTGCAAGATAGGATCAAGAACACACATATATTCATGAAAACATAATAGGTTCAGATCTGAAATCATGGCACTCGGGCCCTAGTGACAAGCATTAAGCATAGCAAGTCATAGCAACATCAATCTCAGAACATAGTGGATACTAGGGATCAAACCCTAACAAAACTAACTCGATTACATGATAGATCCCATCCAACCCATCACCGTCCAGCAAGCCTACTATGGAATTACTCACACACGATGGTGAGCATCATGGAATTGGTGATGAAGGAAGGTTGATGATGACGATGGCGACGATCTCCACTCTCCGGAGCCCCGAACGGACTCCAGATCAGCCCTCCCGAGAGAGATTAGGGCTTGGCGGCGGCTCCATCTCGTGAAACGCGATAATTCTTTCTCCTGATTTTTTCTCCCCGAAAGTGAAGATATAGGATCTGGGGGTACGTCGGTGGAGCACCAGGGGCCCACCTGGTGTGGATCTTCTTGCAGATATTTTTTATATTTTCCAAAATAATTCTCCGTTGATTTTCAAGCGATTCCGAGAACTTTTTATTCTGCACAAAAACAACACCATGGCAGTTCTGCTGAAAACAGCGTCAGTCCGGGTTAGTTCCATTCAAATCATGCAAGTTAGAGTCCAAAACAAGGGCAAAAGGATTTGGAAAAGTAGATACGTTGGAGACGTATCAACTCCCCCAAGCTTAAACCTTTGCTTGCCCTCAAGCAATTCAGTTGATAAACTGAAAGTAATTAAGAAAAACTTTGACAAACTCTGTTTGCTCTTGTTGGTGTAAATATGTAAGCTAGCATCCAGGTTTTCAATAAGATCATGAACTAACCACATTCACAATAACTTTCAGGTCTCAAGACTACTCACATCAATGGCATAATCAACTAGCGAGCAATAATAATAAACCTCGGATGACAACACTTTCTCAAAACAATCATGATATAATATAACAAGATGGTATCTCGCTAGCCCTTTCCGAGACCGCAAAACATAAATGCAGAGCACCTTTAAAGATCAAGGACTGACTACATTGTAATTCATGGTAAAAGAGATCCAATCATGATCATACTCAATGCAAATTAATAGTAATACATGCAACGACAGAGGTGCTCTCCTATTGATGCTCTTTGATAAGAGGATGATGACTCTGCAAAAAAGTAAATAGATAGGCCCTTCGTAGAGGGAAGCAGGGATTTGTAGAGGTGCTAGAGCTCGATTTTTAAATAGAGATTGAATAACATTTTGAGCGGTATACTTTCATTGTCAACATAACAACCAAGAATCTCGATATTTCCCATGCTACGCACATTATAGGCGGTTCCTAAACAGAATGGTAAAGTTTATACTCCCCCAACCACCAACAAGCACACTCCACGGCTAGCCCGAAACAACGGGTACTGTCCAAACCAACAACAACCCTGGGGGAGTTTTGTTTAATTATTATGATTTTGAGCATGGGACTGGGCATCCCGATTACCAGCCATTTTCTCATGAATGATGAGCGGAGTCCACTCATCATGAGAATAACGCACCTAGCATGGAAGATATAGACAACCTTAGTTGATACATGAGCTGTTCGAGCATACAAAACAGAATTTCATTTGAAGGTTTAGAGTTTGGCACATACAAATTTACTTGGAACGGCAGGTAAATACCGCATATAGAAAGGTATGGTGGACTCATATGGAACAACTTTGAGGTTTATGGAAGTGGATACACAAGCAATATTCCCGCTTAGTACAGGTGAAGGCTAGAAAGAGACTGGGAAGCGACCAGCTAGAGAGCAACAACGGTCATGAACATGCATTAAAATTAATCAACAATGAATGCAAGCATGAGTAGGATATGAATCACCATGAACATAAATATCGTGAAGGCTATGTTGATTTGTTTCAACTATATGCGTGAACATGTGCCAAGTCAGATCACTTAAATCGTTCAAAGGAGGATACCACCCATCATACCACATCACAACCATTTTAATATCATGTTGGCACGCAAGATAGATCATTATAAACACTCAGCTAATTAAGCATGGCATAAGCAGCTATGATCTCTAATTGTCATTGCAAGCATGTTTCATTCATAACAAGCTGAATCAAGAACGATGAGCCATCATATTTACAAAAACAAAAGAGGTCGAGTTCATACCAGCTTTTCTCATCTCAATTAGTTCATCATATATCATCCTTATTGCCTTTTACTCGCACGACCAAACGGTGTGGATAATAATAATAATGCACGTGCATTGGACTAAGCTGGAATCTGCAGACATTTAATACAAGAGAGAAGACAAGGTAATATGGCTCAAGGTTAAATCTACAACAAAGCATATGAGAGCCACTAAGCATTTCTATCATGGTCTTCTACTCTTAACCCCCAAAGAAAAGAAAAGAAACTATTTACACGGGAAAGCTCCCAACAAGCAAAAGAAGAACGGGAAATCTTTTTGGGTTTTCATTTTTAACTACTACTACAAGCAAAGAAAGTAAACTGGCTAGGAGCTACAACTAATATTTTTTTTGTTTTTCTTGGTTTTTCTAGCACACAAGAAAAAGACTAAGATTTTTTTTTGAAACTAAGCATGGATGCTACAGTGAAAGAGTGTGAGCACCGACAACTAAAATAAGTGTGAACATGAATGTAAAGTCGGTGAGAAACACGTACTCCCCCAAGCTTAGGCTTTTGGCCTAAGTTGATCTATGGCCAGTATTGGCCTGACGGATATCCAAATCGTAGTTGGGGTTGTACTGGGATGCAGCAGATACTGCATGCTGAGCTGCATCTCGAAGGCGGGCTGCCTCCGTCATGTTATAATAATCATTTGCTTCCTCCATAGTTATAGTGTATCTCCCTTTTTCCTGAAAGTTAAACAAAGTAGGGGCAGGAAGAACAATAGGGATGACATGCTGCCTGTTAAAGATTAGTCGATATTTGAGGGTTTGGTCATCCCACTCTATAAACCGGTGACTAGTCATAGCATGACAGTCTAAATAAGCAGGAGGTAAAGGTTTATCATTCACGTGCACAGGCACACCAAGAAAGCGAGCTATGCGGGTAGCATAGATCCCACCAAATTAATCTCCATGCAAGCCATTATGGTGTAACCTACGTGCAACAATTGCTCCCAAGTTATATTTCCTATCACCTAGTACAGCACTCCTGAGAACACTAAGATCAGGGACACACATGTGACCAGCCTCATCCTTACCGTTTATGCATCTACCGATAAAGAGAGCAAAGTAATGAATAACAGGAAAATGAATGCTCCCTATGGTAGCCTGTGTGATTTCCCTGGATTCGCCCACTGTAATACTAGCAAGGAATTCTCTAAATTCAGATTTGCGAGGATCACTCATACTGCCCCACTGTGGGAGCTTGCAAGCATAATTAAAATCCTCTAAATCCATGGTATAAGATTTATCATACATGTCAAACAGTACAGTGTGAGAATTACGTGAAGATGAAAATTTAAACCTTCTCACAAAGCTATCAGTTAAGCCACGGTATTGAGGGTACTTATCTTGTGTGAAGTCCTCGAGGTCAGCATTGCGCACGTATGCGTAAAATTCATCCTTGATGCCAGCTTGACCCATGAAGTCATCTGACGGTCATTCACAGGGACGCACATCAGCATCCCTTGGTGGTTCATCGTCCGACTCACGGAACACGAGCCTCGGTTCTTGCTTCCTTGAAGAACCACCTTGGAAGTTTCTCCTATGCATTTTTCTCAAATTTTCTGAAATTTTTAGTAACTTCAAAATAAAAGTTAACCAAACTCAATAAGATTGATAGCAACAACTCCTACTAGTACCTAGAGGCTATATCATGCATTAGAACTACTTGGGACCAAGAAAATTTGACATGCAAGCTCAAGAACAAGGTCACCACAGCAGCATAAATTTGCAAAAAATAAAGCACTAGAACAAAAACTAATTGGACCAATGGAGGAGTCACATACCAAGGAACAATCTCCCCAAACAGTTCGGTGAATGGTGCTTTGAGCAATGAGATTGAAAATGGCAGCAAGATGAGCTAGAACTCGGGTTTGAGCTGATTGGTGATTTTTTTGGGAGGAAGAAGAAGAGCATGGGTGCAGCAATAAGTGGAGGGGGGCCACGTGGGGCCCATGAGGCAGGGGGCGCACCCTGGACCCTCGTGGCCATGTGTTGGCTCCCCTCGCTGTGTGTTCAGTGCCATATTTCCTCAAATATTCTAGAAAAAATCATATTTCATTTTCATGGCATTTGGATAACTTTTATTTTTGAGATATTTTTTTATTGCACGGGTAAGTTTGGAAACAGACAGAAAATACTATTTTTTATTTATCTTAATTTAACAGAAAGTAAAAAGAGGGTACAGAAGGTTGTACTATCTAGATTCACCTATCCCATGCTCATCAAAAGGAATCCATTAACAAGGTTGATCAGGTCTTGTTAATAAACTCTTTCCGAGTAACATGAAACCGGAGAATTTTCGAATAACACTAGGTTACCTCAATGGGGATATGTATGTCCCCAACAGTAAGGATGTCATATGTCTTCTTGATAGTAGGAAGAGGAAACTCAAAACCTCCAATAGTAATAGTTGATTTTTTTTCAATATAATTGATACTGTGGACCTGAGGTCGTTTCCTCGGAAAGTGTACCGTATGCTCATTACCATTGACATGAAAGGTGACATTGCCTTTGTTGCAATCAATAACAGCCCCTACAGTATTCAAAAAGGGTCTTCCAAGAATAATAGACATACTATCATCCTCAGGAATATCAAGGATAACAAAGTCCGTTAGAATAGTAACATTTGCAACTAAAACATGCACATCCTCACAAATACCGACAGGTATAGCAGTTGATTTATCAGCCATTTGCAAAGATATTTCAGTAGGTATCAACTTACTCAAGTCAAGTCTACGATATAAAGAGAGAGGCATAACACTAACACCGGCTCCAAGATCACACGAAGCAGTTTTAACATAGTTTCTCTTAAAGGAGCAAGGTTAGTAGGTACTCCTGGATCTCCTAATTTCTTAGGCATTCCACCCTCAAAAGTGTAATTAGCAAGCATGGTAGAAATTTCTACTTCATGTATCTTTCTTTTATTGGTAATAATATCTTTCATATACTTAGCATAAGGATTTGTTTTAAGCACATCAGTCAAACGCATACGCAAAAAGATAGGTCTAATCATTTCAGCAAAGCGCTCAAAATCCTCATCATCCTTTTTCTTGGATGGTTTTGGAGGAAAAGGCATGGGTTTCTGAACCCATGGTTCTCTTTCCCTATCATGCTTCCTAGCAACAAAGTCTCTCTTATCATAATGTTGATTCTTTGATTATGGGTTATCAAGATCAACATCAGGTTCAATCTCCACATCATTATCATTCCTAGGTTGAGCATGATCATGAACATCATCATTAATATTATCACTAGGTTCATGTTCATTACCAGATTGTGTCTCAGCATCAGAAACAGATATATCATTGGGATTCTCAGGTGTGTCAGCTACAGGTTCACTAGGAGCATGCAAAGTCCTATCAATTTCTTTTTCTTCTTCTTATAAGAACTAGGTGCATCTAAATTAGCTCTCTGAGAATCTTGCTCAATTCTCTTAGGGTGGCCCTCGGGATACAGAGGTTCCTGGGTCATTTTACCACCTCTAGTTGCAACTCTAACAGCATAGTCATTATTCTTACTATTTAATTCATTGAGCAAATCATTCTGAGTCTTAAGTACTTGTTCTACTTGAGTAGTAACCATAGAAGCATGTATACTAATGAGTTTCAGTTCACCTTTAGCTCTAGACATATAATCACTCAAGCGTTCAATCATATAAGCATTGTGTTGTAATTGTCTACCAACATAAGCATTGAAGTTGTGACGCCCCCGATTTGTCCGTACACTAATCATGCACGCAAATGTGTACGACCAAGATCAGGGACTCACGGGAAGATATCACAACACAACTCTAGACACAAATTAAAATAATACAAGCTTCATATTACAAGCCAGGGGCCTCGAGGGCTCGAATACAGAAGCTCGAAAGCAACAGAGTTAGCGGAAGCAACAATATCTGAGTACATACATAAGTTAAACAAGATTTGCCTTAAGAAGGCTAGCACAAACATCAACAATCGAAGAGGCAAGGCCTCCTGCCTGGGACCTCCTAACTACTCCTGGTCGTCAGCTGTCTCCACGTAGTAGTAGGCTCCATCGGGGTAGTAGTAGTAGTCGACTGGGGTGGCATCTGGCTCCTAGGATCCGCCATCTGATTGCAACAACCAGAAAGAAGAAAGAAGGGGGGAAAAGGGGGAGCAAAGCAACCGTGAGTACTCATCCAAAGTACTCGCAAGCATCAGATCTATACTAAGTATGCATCAGTATCAAAGGAAAAGCTGTATATGTGGACTGAACTGCAGAATGCCAGAAGAGGAGGGGAAAGCCTAGCCTATCGAAGACTAGCATCTTCAAGCATCTTCTGGAAAGCACCATCTTGCACAGTAGATGGAAATACAGAATAGCATTTTATAATTAACAAGCATGTTGTAGTATTAACGGCCTAGAGATCCTTCCTCGACTCCCCGCGAGAAAGTAATCTCGCAGCCACATATCCATCACATATCTCAAGTATCCATTTCTAGTTATAATAGATCAGGATATAAGACTGAACGTCCGTTACCGTGGACACGGCTATTCGAATAGATAACTTCCCTGCAGGGGTGCACCACGTTACCCTCACGCTCGATCATCTCCGGCCGGACACACCTTTCCGGGTCAATGCCCGGCCTCGGAAGATCAACACGTCCCAGCCCTACCTAGGCTCAGCAGAGAGGTCCCTGCCGGTCTACATCCTAAGCGCTCCGGGGTCATGGGCCATCGCCCGTTGCACTCCGGATCGTTGCGGGCAGGGCGATCCAGGCCACCTCCACTGGGGCGCCGACCAGGCCATGCCGCAATGCTGAACTGGACGTCTGACAAAGCTTCGGCTGATACCACGACGCCGAAGCCCATAACTATTCTCGTGTGGCGGTTAGTGCGTAAAGGCCAGAGGCCAACTCAGAACAAATACCCAAATCTGTTAGTGCATTATTGACAGAAGCGACGGCTGTCGGGACAAGTCCGGAGCTATCACCCCTCCTGGGTGATACCGCTAAACAGCCAGCCGCCACCGTAACAACTCCCGTGGGTGCTCTCCGGGCCCGCCCGCCTTTCACAAAGGTATCAAGTAAAGTCCATGTAACTGTGTGTCCAAAACATCAAGGTGGAAAACCCGAGGAATCACCCCCGACGAATTCCACTCAATGTGTCCGTCAAGGCGAACTATGAGGATCATTGAGGAATCACCCCCGAGGTTCACACTTGAGGGGTTGCACGACAGAGTCGTATCAGGAATGGAGAAAGAGGAATCACCCTCGATGACCACGACCGAATAGCTACACTACAGAGTTATCATCATGAGTGCGTTACGAGGCTTCACCCTCGGCACCCGATAGTACCTCTGTAGAGTCGAGCAACAAAGGGGTGTGATGTGATGTGAAGTGTCGGGCTCCGGTCTTCAATCACGTTGCTCAAGTCGTCGATGATGAAGCAGGGGTAACAAGGACAGTCGGGCTTCGGTCTTCGATCACGTTGCTCAAGTCGTCGATGATGAAGCAGGGGCAACAAGGACAGGGTGGGGGTCACTGTTGGATCACTATCCAACCTATACTAAGCATTTTAGCATAGCATGTAGGTAACAATAGCAGGTACAAAAGCAGGCTATGCATCAGAATAGGATCAAACAATAACAGTAGCAAAATTCTAATGCAAGCATAAGAGAGAATGGAATGGGCGATATCGGGATGATCAAAGGGGGGGCTTGCCTGGAAGCTCTGTTGAAACGGAAGGAGGGTCGTCGTCGACGTAGACGATCACAGGGGCATCAGCAGCGGTCTCGAGGTCTACCGGAGAAGAAGAGGGGGAAGAAACAATAAATACATAGCACTAAGATGCAATACAGATGCACGACATAACAATAAGCGGTGTTAGGGGTGTTCTAACGCAGTGCTACAGGATACTGGCGAAGGGGGAAAACATCCGGGAAAGCATTCCCGGTGTTAGGCATTTTTGGACAGGCGAACCGAAGGGGGATTGTTCCATGTTCGCTATGCTAGGGATGTGTGATGTATTAACGGACCTCGTATCCGGGTTCGTCTCGAAATTCTGAGCAACTTTCATATATAAATCATTTTCATCCGAGTTACAGATTATTTTATATGATTTTTCAAAGTTTTACTAATATTCTGAAATTATTATTAATTCAAAATTAAATAATAAATTGCTACGGGAACCCAGCTCTGTGTACACAGAAGTGTACCAGAGGCTGACATGTGGGCCATGGGGTCCCAGTTGACCAGTCAACGTTTGACTGGTCAACAGGGTTGGGGCCCCCTGTCATAGAGACATCTAACTAAATCTAGATTAGTTAGCTTAACCAGTTAATTAGTTTAACTAAAACATTTTAATTAAGTTAATTAATCAATTAAATAATTAATTAATTATTTTAAAATTATATTATTATTATTATTATTATTTTTCCTTTTTTTTATTCTTTTTTTTAAAAGGGGCATGGGCCCCACTGCTCAGTGGTCCATTAGGCCACGCGGGGCGGGTGGCTTAACGGGGGCTGGGGCTTGGGCGCCCACACGAGGGGGCGCACCCGGGCGCTTGGGGGCATACGGGCGCCGGCGGCCACGGCGGGGCGCCTGTGGGAGGCAGCGGCAGCGAACACCGCAAGGGCCGGCGGCCGGAGCTGGCCATAGCTGCCGGCGGCAGCGGGCGGAGGGGCCCAGGCCGCGGGGCTGCGAGCGGCGCCACCCGCAGCACGCAGCTGCGGGGCGAGGGGGAGGTAGGGGAGCCGCGAGCGCTCGCGCCAGCAGAGGCCGGCGGCTCGGGGCAGCGCGGCGAGTGGAGGGAGAGCGGGGGCGTCGGGCACGAGCGCCGGCGGCAGCAGTAGAAGGGGTCAGCGCGGCCCTGGCCCAGCGCAGGGCAACGGCGACGCAGTGGTGCGGGTGAAAACGGGATGCGGTGAGCGCGGTGCTCCGAGGACGGCGACCGAGCATGGAGGGGACGGCTTACGGCGACCAAATGAAGCAAGAAACGAGGGGAATCGAAGGTAGGCTCACCGGGAAGGACGCAGGCGAGCTCGAGGAGGGTTGGGGACAGCCGGAGTAGCGGGATTTGGCAACATACGACGGCGACCGTGGCGGAGATGCACGAGGCTAGCAACGGCGAGGTAGCGCTTTGGCCGATCCAGAGGCAAGGACGATGTAGCTGAGGACAACGAGGCCGATGGTCAATCTCCTAGGTGCCGGGGTTGACGGTGGCCGCGAACTTAACGACGGTGCGGCCATGGGGGTCGCGACGGCGGCGGGTGAGAGAGGGGCACAGTGAGATGGAGAGCGAGGGGGCAACTGAGCGGCTAGGGTTATCCATCACGCTCAGGGTTCTTATCCTTCTCCAGGATACTCCAGATGCTCGACACGGCGACAATCGGCGGCGTGGACGGCGTGCGTGCGTGCACAACACCATGGCCTCCTCAGCACTGTACAGAGGTTGGGGAAAAGCCTTTCTGGGCTGGCCCAAATGCACTGTAGCTACATAGAGCCCACCATCAGAGTAGCTTGTTAGGCATTTTTCCTTTTTCTGTTTTGGTTTTCTTTATAGTCTTTGCTGTTTTTATTTTTCTAAGCTATCAAACGAGTTTTGATAAACATATAACTTGTCACATAAATATAAGTCCTTATTTTGGTGATGCCCACAAAGTTTCAAGTCAATTGTAAGTACATAAGCATTTGTTTATTTTGAAATAATTATTTTTGTTGTTGTTGGACTACTTTATCTTGTACTAGGGATTAATTGGTGAGTCGAATGATGTTCGTTTCAACATGAAAAAATATACAAGGATTATTTGCCACACCTTGAACATTTTTGTTTTGACGTTCAAATACTTTACTTATTTGACTTTATTTTAAAATTTGAATTTGAACCGGTTTGAATCAATATGGGATTTAGGAACAGTAAAAGCGGTGATGTGGCATCATTAACATGGGATTACTGTAGCTTAATTATCCGGGCATTACAAATCTCCTCCACTACAAGAAATCTCGTCCCGAGATTTTAGGAGGTAGAAAGAAACAGTTCGGGGTATTCATCACGTAAGCGATCCTCGCGTTCCCAGGTGGCTTTGTCTTCAAAGTGATGCGACCACTGGACCTTGAGGAATTTTATCGTCTTCTGACGTGTGCGGCGTTCAGCTTGGTCGAGAATGCGGACCAGATGCTCTTTATAGGAGAGGTCTTGCTGCAACTCGAGCACTCGATGATCCACTGCTCGGATAGGGTCCTTGAAACAGCGACGGAGTTGTGACACGTGGAACACATCATGAACCTGAGAAAGGTTCGATGGAAGTTCCAACTGATATGCCACTTTCCCACGTCTCTCGAGAATAGTGAATGGACCAATATAGCGAGGAGCTAGCTTGCCCTTGATACCGAAGCGGTGTGCACCCTTCATTGGTGTGACTCGAAGATAAGCCTTTTCGCCAGGTTGATAGACCATGTCTTGGTGATGACGGTCATACTGACTTTTCTGACGTGACTGAGCAGTCTTGAGATTCTCGCGAATGACGCGGACTTGTTCTTCAGCGTGCTGGATAATATCCGGACCGAAGAGTGGACGTTCCCCAGTTTCTGACCAGTTCAGAGGGGTTCGACACTTTCGCCCATATAACACTTCAAAGGGAGCCATCTTCAGACTAGCTTGATAGCTATTGTTGTAAGAGAACTCAGCATACGGGAGAGATTCCTCCCATTTCTTGCCGAAGGAAATAACACAAGCTCGAAGCATGTCTTCGAGAACTTGATTGACGCGTTCAACTTGTCCCTGCGACTGAGGGTGAAATGCAGTGCTGAAAGATAGATGAGTTCCCATTGCTTCTTGGAAACTTGCCCAGAATCTTGAAGTGAATAAGCTGCCACGGTCTGAGCTGATAACCAATGGAATACCATGGAGGGAAACAATTCTGGACATATAGAGGGTTGCCAGCTGACTAGTAGTGATCGTTTCTTTGACAGCCAGGAAGTGTGCAACTTTAGAAAGCTGGTCAATGACGACAAGAATAACATCATTACCTTTCTGCGATTTGGGAAAACCAGTGACAAAGTCCATTTCGACATGGTTCCATTTCCATTCAGGAATAGAGATAGGCTGTAGAGTTCCAGCAGGCCTTTGATGTTCTGCTTTGATACGACGGCAAACGTCACACTCAGCAACATAACGAGCAATGTCTTGCTTCATATTAGACCACCAGAATCTCTGACGAATGTCTTGGTACATCTTGGTACTACCAGGATGAATAGACAGAGGTGTATCATGAGCTTCTTTCATAACCTTTGGAGTCTGATCCAGGTGTTTCCTTGCACATGGCACCACTAGGCGACCTTTGAAGTACAAGGCTCCATCATCGGCAATGGTGAAGAATGAGGGCTTTCCTTCTACGAGATAGCGTTTAATCTTCTCGACTTCAGAGTCATAATGTTGAATAGTCTTGATACCGCTCACGAGATCGGGTACGACGGCCAGGGTATTAAGGGAAGCCTAGGAAACAACACGAAGATTCATCTTCTGAAATTCTGGATGAGGGGGTGTGAGTGCACCAGGAGGAACAATATGGAGGTTCAGCTTCCTGAATTCTTCGACAAGCGAGGGCTGAACTTTACGAACCTGGAGGTGGTTGCAATAAGACTTGCGACTCAAGGCATCAGCCATTACATTAGCCTTGCCCGGTGTATAAGAAATACCCAAGTCAAAATCAGCTACAGTCTCCATCCATCTCTGCTGACGGAGGTTCAGGTCTGGCTGAGTAAACAGATACTTCAGACTTTGGTGGTCGGTGAATATCTCACAACGATTACCGAGAAGGTAATGTCACCACTGTTTAAGAGCATATATGACAGCAGCAAGCTCGAGGTCATGAACTGGATAGTTCTCTTCATGAGGGCGCAACTGACGAGAGCCATAAGCAATCACCTTGCGCTCTTGCATTAGAACACAACCCAATCCTTGACGTGAAGCATCGCAGTAAATGACGAAATCCTTCTTAGTATCTGGAGGAGCAAGCACTGGGGCAGAAGTCAGCTTGTCTTTGAGTGCCTGGAAACTTTCCTGACACTTTTCTGTCCATTCGAACTTGACACCTTTGTGAAGCAGACCAGTCAGAGGCTTGGTAATCTTGGAGAATTTCTCGACAAATCGACGGCAATAGCTGGCGAGTCCGAGAAAACTTCTGACTTGTTTGACATTCTTCGGAGGAGTCCAATCGAGAATAGCCTGAACTCGCTCGGGGTTGACAGCAATACCATCCTTGGAGATCACATGGCCAAGGTAGGTTACTTCGGGAAGCCAAAATTCACACTTGGAATACTTAGCATATAGTTGATGCTCTCAAAGCTTTTCCAGAACAAGACGAAGATGTTCAACATGTTCTTCTTTGTTCTTGGAATATACAAGGATATCATCCAGATAAACCACGACAAACTTATCGAGGTATTCCATGAATATATAGTTCATTAATCGGGAGAACGTTGCTGGAGCATTGGTCAAGCCGAAAGACATGACGGTGTACTCGTATGAACCATAGCGAGTAACGAATGCGGTCTTGGGAATATCCTCTTCACGAACCCGAATCTGGTGGTAACCCAACCTCAAATCAAGTTTAGAGAATACTGAGGAGCCAGCAAGTTGATCATACAAATCGTTGATTCGGGGAAGCGGATACTTGTTCTGAATTGTTGCCTGGTTGATAGGTCGGTAATCTTGGACCAAACGATTTGTACCATCCTTCTTCTTGACAAAGAGAGAAGGTGCTCCCCAAGCAGATGAAGTTGGACTGATAAAACCCTGACGAAGTAAAGTGTCGATTTCCTCCTTAAGCTCAAGGAGTTCATGAGGCGGCATCTTGTATGGCCGCTTGGCAATAGGAGTAGTACCCGGCTTCAAGTCTATGATGAATTCAACAGCTCTAGCAGGGGGTATTCCTGGAAGTTCTTCTGGAAAGACATCTTCGAAATCACAAACGACTGGAATGTTCTCTATTCCTTCAAGAGGTGAAGCATTCAATGCATTCAGAACATATATCTGATTCTCGGCATCCTGCGCTGCTTGGGTTGAGTATTGGACTGTCTGTCCAGAAGGGTGAGTGAGCTGGACTATCTTGGCAGCACAGTCAATCAAAGCATTATGGGCTGTCAACCAATCCATACCAAGAATGATGTCTATATTGGAAGGTCCGAGCACAATGAGAGAAGCCGGAAATAGTAGACCTCCAATCTCGATATGGTTGCGAGGGCATAACATTGTGGTTTGCCATTTGGATCCCGGAGATTGAACCGCTAAAGGAGTGGGCAAATTTTCCATACCGAGCCCATGCAACTGAGCAAATTGTTGGGACACAAAGGCATGTGATGCTCCTGAATCAAAGAGAACAGAAGCTGGCATTGAATTAACGCGAAGGGTACCCATCACGATTTTTGGGGACTCACGAGCTTCTTCAATCTTGACATGGGTGACTTGACCACCAGTCATAGCAGGTGGTCCGGCACTACAACTTCCGGTCTGATGGGTTCGACGGCCCTTCTTACGACCAACATGAGGACGTGGAGTCTTTTGCGGCTGACCCGTGCGACAGTTGATAGCAAGGTGCCCTGGTTGTCCACACTTGCGTCATAAGCCATCATTATGGGGAGGAGCCACATTATTGGATTGTCCACCCTGAATAGTTAGTTGACTCGGCAGCGGAGGCAGACGAGGTGCAACATAAGACGGCCTTGGTGTCGGAGCAGGTCGGTGATGAACATTGTGTGAGATCCAGACTCGACGTTTCTGAGAAGGCTGGCCCGAGGATGGGCCTACATCTCTAGTACGCTTGAGCGACTCCTGGTACTCGGTGAGACCAGTTTCAGTTCGAAAAGCTTGGCTGACAAGCATCGCAAAGTCTACGCAATCATGAGCAACAAGTGCGAGCTTTATATCGGGATGCAATCCTTCACGGAATTTCTCCTGCTTATGAGCGTCAGTGTCGACATCATCCTCAGCATAGCGGGATAATTCAAGGAATTTCGTCTGATATTCATCCATAGTCATTGTTCCCTGTGAGAGTTTGCGAAACTCCTTCTTCTTCTGGTCCATCAGACCTTGAGGAATGTGTCGTGCACGGAAGGCTAACTGAAATTCCTGCCAAGTGGTTACCGTTTCTGGAGGCAACATACCCATATGGCTTTCCCACCATTGGGCAGCTGGACCCTTCAAGTGAAATGTCGCAAAGGCGACGTAACTGGCAGGGGCAACATTAGCTGATTTCATCTCAAACTGGATGTCACGAAGCCAATCATCAGCATCCATAGGATTGGTGGAGTTGCGGAAAATGGACGGGTTGAGGCGCACAAATTCTGGCAGTGTTATTGGTGCAAGCTGTTGATGAGCATTCTGGTTCGGAAGCTGAGCCATTACTCCAGTCATAAACTGACGATTCAGTTCAAACTGTTGCATCATTGCGGCAATATAGGGTGGAGGTGGTGGATCATCAGCCATCCTGCTAAAATGTAACGGGGAGTAGTTTAGTATTTAGCATTTGCTAAGACTAGTGACCATTCATGATGAAACTTGCATAGTGAAGGAAACACTATGAATGCATCGTTGTAGACAACAGGACATAGTGTGCACTATTCAAAATTACTATACTAAGGAAAATTATGGCTATATCCATCTTTGGGGTGAGTGTGGTCACGGGATCCTAATGTTTGAGTTAGTAAATTCGTTTAACCCGAATAGAAGAGAGTTCAGAGTCCCGGAGTAAAGATTGAGGAGTAAAAGATCCTAATACCACCAAATTGGCGACGTGGGCCCGTAAGCCACACAGCCATGTTAGTAAAACAGTTTTTCAAAGACTAGACTCATCTTCGGCCAAGGAGTTGGAAAGGGGGATCCTACACGCAGTCAGCTCTGATACCAACTTGTGATGCCCCCGATTTGTCCGTACACTAATCATGCACGCAAATGTGTACGACCAAGATCAAGGACTCACGGGAAGATATCAAAACACAACTCTAGACACAAATTAAAATAATACAAGCTTCATATTACAAGCCAGGGGCCTCGAGGGCTCGAATACAGAAGCTCGAAAGCAACAGAGTTAGCGGAAGCAACAATATCTGAGTACAGACATAAGTTAAACAAGATTTGCCTTAAGAAGGCTAGAACAAACATCAACGATCGAAGAGGCAAGGCCTCCTGCCTGGGACCTCCTAACTACTCCTGGTCGTCAGCTGTCTCCACGTAGTAGTAGGCTCCATCGGGGTAGTAGTAGTAGTAGTCGACTGGGGTGGCATCTGGCTCCTGGGATCCGCCATCTGGTTGCAACAACCAGAAAGAAGAAAGAAGGGGGGAAAAGGGGGAGCAAAGCAATCGTGAGTACTCATCCAAAGTACTCGCAAGCATCGGATCTATACTAAGTATGCATCAGTATCAAAGGAAAAGCTGTATATGTGGACTGAACTGCAGAATGCCAGAAGAGGAGGGGAAAGCCTAGCCTATCGAAGACTAGCATCTTCAAGCATCTTCTGGAAAGCACTATCTTGCACAGTAGATGGAAATACAGAATAGCATTTTATAATTAACAAGCATGTTGTAGTATTAACGGCCCAGAGATCCTTCCTCGACTCCCTGCGAGAAAGTAATCTCGCAGCCACATATCCATCACATATCTCAAGTATCCATTTCTAGTTATAATAGATCAGGATATAAGACTGAACGTCCGTTACCGTGGACACGGCTATTCGAATAGATAACTTCCCTGCAGGGGTGCACCACGTTACCCTCACGCTCGATCATCTCTGGCCGGACACACCTTTCCAGGCCAATGCCCGGCCTCGGAAGATCAACACGTCGCAGCCCTACCTAGGCTCAGCAGAGAGGTCCCCGCCGGTCTACATCCTAAGCGCTCCAGGGTCATGGGCCATCGCCCGTTGCACTCCGGATCATTGCGCGCAGGGCGATCCAGGCCACCTCCACTGGGGCGCCGACCAGGCCGTGCCGCAATGCTGAACTGGACGTCTGACAAAGCTTCGGCTGATACCACGACGCCGAGGCCCATAACTATTATCGCGTGGCGGTTAGTGCGTAAAGGCCAGAGGCCAACTCAGAACCAATACCCAAATCTGTTAGTGCATTATTGACAGAAGCGACGGCTGTCGGGACAAGTCCGGAGCTATCACCCCTCCTGGGTGATACCGCTAAACAGCCAGCCGCCACTGTAACAACTCCCGCGGGTGCTCTCCGGGCCCGCCCGCCTTTCACAAAGGTATCAAGTAAAGTCCATGTAACTGTGTGTCCAAAACATCAAGGTGGAAAACCCGAGGAATCACCCCCGACGAATTCCACTCGATGTGTCCGTCAAGGCGAACTATGAGGAATCACCCCCGAGGTTCACACTTGAGGGGTTGCACGACAGAGTCGTATCGGGAATGGAGAAAGAGGAATCACCCTCGATGACCACGACCGAATAGCTACACTACAGAGTTATCATCATGAGTGCGTTACGAGGCTTCACCCTCGGCACCCGATAGTACCTCTGTAGAGTCGAGCAACAAAGGGGTGTGATGTGATGTGAAGTGTCGGGCTCCGGTCTTCGATCACGTTGCTCGAGTCGTCGATGATGAAGCAGGGGTAACAAGGACAGTCGGGCTTCGGTCTTCGATCACGTTGCTCAAGTCGTCGATGATGAAGCAGGGGCAACAAGGACAGGGTGGGGGTCACTGTTGGATCACTATCCAACCTATACTAAGCAGTTTAGCATAACATGTAGGTAACAATAGCAGGTACAAAAGCAGGCTATGCATCAGAATAGGATCAAACAATAACAGTAGCAAAATTCTAATGCAAGCATAAGAGAGAATGGAATGGGTGATATCGGGATGATCAAAGGGGGGGCTTGCCTGGAAGCTCTGCTGAAACGAAAGGAGGGTCGTCGTCGACGTAGACGATCACAGGGGCATCAGCAGCGGTCTCGGGGTCTACCGGAGAAGAAGAGGGGGAAGAAACAATAAATACATAGCACACAGATGCAATACAGATGCACGACATGACAATAAGCGGTGTTAGGGGTGTTCTAACGCAGTGCTACAGGATACTGGCGAAGGGGGAAAACATCCGGGAAAGCATTTCCGGTGTTAGGCATTTTCGGACAGGCGAACCGGAGGGGATTGTTTGATGTTCGGTATTCTAGGGATGTGTGATGGATTAACGGACCACGTATCCGGGTTCGTCTCGAAATTCTGAGCAACTTTCATATATAAATCATTTTCATTCGAGTTACGGATTATTTTATATGATTTTTCAAAGTTTTACTAATATTCTGAAATTAATATTAATTCGAAATTAAATAATAAATTGCTACGGGTACCCAGCTCTGTGTACACAGAAGTGTACCAGAGGCTGACATGTGGGCTAGGGGGTCCCAGTTGACCAGTCAACGTTTGACTGGTCAACAGGGGGTGGGCCCCCCTGTCATAGAGACATCTAAATAAATCTAGATTAGTTAGCTTAACCAGTTAATTAGTTTAACTAAAACATTTTAATTAAGTTAATTAATCAATTAAATAATTATTTTAAAATTATATTATTATTACTATTTTCCTTTTTTTATTCTTCTTTTTTTTAAAGGGGCATGGGCCCCACTGCTTAGTGGCCCATTAGGCCACGCGGGGCGGGTGGCTTAACGGGGGCTGGGGCTTGGGCGCCCGCACGAGGGGGCGCACCCGGGCGTGCTGGGGCATACGGGCGCCGGCGGCCACGGCGGGGCGCCTGTGGGAGGCAGCGGCAGCGAACACCGCAAGGCCCGACGGCCGGAGCTGGCCATAGCTGCCGACGGCAGCGGGCGGAGGGGCCCAGGCCGCGGGGCCGCGAGCGGTGCCACCCGCAGCACGCAGCTGCGGGGCGAGGGGGAGGCAGGGGAGCCGCGAGCGCTCGCGCCAACAGAGGCCGGCGGCTCGGGGCAGCGCGGCGAGTGGAGGGAGAGCGGGGGCGTCGGACACGAGCGCCGGCGGCAGCGGTAGAAGGGGTCGGCGCGGCCCTGGCCCAGCGCAGGGCAACGGCGACGCGGTGGTGCGGGGGAAAACGGGGCGCGGTGAGCGTGATGCTCCGAGGACGGCGACCGAGCATGGAGGGGACGGCTTACGGCGACCAAACAAAGCAGGAAACGAGGGGAATCGAAGGTAGGCTCACCGGGAAGGACGCAGGCGAGCTCGAGGAGGGTTGGGGACAGCCGGAGTAGCGGGATTTGGCAACATACGACGGCGACCGTGGCGGAGATGCACGAGGCTAGCAACGGCGAGGTAGCGCTTCGGCCTCGATCCAGAGGCAAGGACGATGTAGCTGAGGACAACGAGGCCGATGGTCAATCTCCTAGGTGCCGGGGTTGACGGTGGCCGCGAACTTCACGACGGTGTGGCCATGGGGGTCGCGACGGCGGCGGGTGAGAGAGGGGCACAGTGAGATGGAGAGCGAGGGGGCAACTGAGCGGCTAGGGTTATCCATCACGCTCGGGGTTCTTATCCTTCTCCAGGATACTCCAGATGCTCGACACGGCGACAATCGACGGCGTGGACGGCGTGCGTGCGTCCACAGCACCATGGCCTCCTCTGCACTGTACAGAGGTTGGGGAAAAGCCTTTCTGGGCTGGCCCAAATGCACTGTAGCTACATAGAGCCCACCAGCAGAGTAGCTTGTTAGGCATTTTTTCCTTTTTCTGTTTCGGTTTTCTTTATAGTCTTTGCTGTTTTTATTTTTCTAAGCTATCAAACGAGTTTTGATAAACATATAACTTATCACATAAATATAAGTCCTTATTTTGGTGATGCCCACAAAGTTTCAAGTCAATTGTAAGTACATAAGCATTTGTTTATTTTGAAATAATTATTTTTGTTGTTGTTGGATTACTTTATCTTGTACTAGGGATTAATTGGTGAGTCGAATGATGTTCGTTTCAACATGAAAAAAATATACAAGGATTATTTGCCACACCTTGAACATTTTTGTTTTGACGTTCAAATACTTTACTTATTTGACTTTATTTTAAAATTTGAATTTGAACCGGTTTGAATCAATATGGGATTTAGGAACAGTAAAAGCGGTGATGTGGCATCATTAACATGGGATTACTGTAGCTTAATTATCCGGGCATTACAAAAGTTTTCTTGTTTCACAATAAAATTGTCAAACTCATCTAAGCATTGGCTAGCAGATTTATAACGAGGAATATCACCTTCATCAAATTTATAAAGAGAATTTACCTTTACTACCCGTGTCGGGTTATCAAGACCATGTATTTCTTCAATAGGTGGTAAATTCTTAACATCTTCAGCTTTAATACCTTTTTCTTCCATAGATTTCTTTGCCTCTTGCATATCTTCAGGACTGAGAAATAGAACACCTCTTTTCTTCGGAGTTGGCTTAGGGGCTGGTTCAGGAAGTGCCCAATTATTTTCATTGGCCAGCATATTGTTCAATAGTAATTCAGCTTGTTCAACTGTTCTTTCCCTGAAAACACAACCAGCACAACTATCCAGGTGGTCTCTGGAAGCATCGGTTAGTCCATTATAAAAGACATCAAGTATATCATGCATCTCAAGAGGATGATCAGGCAAAGCATTAAGTAACTGGAGAAGCCTCCCCCAAGCTTGTGGGAGACTCTCTTGTTCAATTTGCACAAAGTTATATATTTCCCGTAAGGTAGCTTTTTCTTATGAGCGGGAAAATATTTAGCAGAGAAGTAATACATCATATCATGGGGACTACGCACACAACCAGGATCAAGAGAATTAAACCAAGTCTTAGCATCACCCTTTAACGAGAATGGAAATAACTTAAGGATATAGTAGTAACGAATCTTTTCATCGTTGGTAAACAGGGTGGCTATATCATTCAACTTAGTAAGATGTGCCACAACAGTTTCAGACTCATAGCCATGGAAAGGATCAGATTCAACCAAAGTAATTAACTCAGGATCAACAGAGAATTCATAATCCTTATAGGTAACACAGATAGGTGAAGTGGATAAAGCAGGGTCATGTTTCATTCTAGCATTCAATGACTTTTCTTTCAACTTAGCTAATAACTTCTTAAGATCATATCTATCATTGCAAGCAAGAAAGTCTCTAGCAGTTTCTTCATCCATAACGTAACCCTCAGGCACAACAGGCAATTCATATCTATTGGGAGTAGTTTCATCATCACTTTCATAAATATCATCAGTTTCAACATTTGCACTCTCCCTAACCTTAGCAATTTGTTCATCTAGAAATTCACCTAGTGGCACCGTATCAGGCATAGAAGTAGTTTCATCATACATAGCAGAAGTGGCATCATCAAGAACATACGACATATCAGATTCAATAGCAGGATTAGGTGTCGCAAGTTTACTCATAACAGAAGGAGAATCAAGTGCGGAGCTAGATGGCAGTTCCTTACCTCCCCTCGTAGTTGAGGGTAAGATCTTGGTTTTTGAGTCCTTCAAATTCTTCATAGTGATCAACAGATAGAAATCCCAAGTGACTTAAAGAATAGAGCTATGCTCCCCGGCAACGGCGCCAAAAAATAGTCTTGATAACCCACAAGTGTAGGGGATCGCAACAGTTTTCGAGGGTAAAGTATTCAACCCAAATTTGTTGATTCGACACAAGGGGAGCCAAAGAATACTCTTAAGTATTAGCAGCTGAGTTGTCAATTCAACCACACCTGGAAACTTAGTATCTGCAGCAAGATAGTTTAGTAGCAAAGTAATATGATAGTGGCGGTAGCGGCAATAAAATTAACGATAGTGTTTTTGTAGTTTTTATGATAGTAGCAATGGAAAAGTAAATAAGCAACAAGCAATATAGGAAAAGCGCGTAGGCATTGGATCGGTGATGGGAATTTATATCGGATGCAATTCATCATGTAGAAGTTATAACCTAGGGTGACACAGAACTAGCTCCAGTTCATCAATGCAATGTAGGCATGTATTCCGAATATAGTCATACGTGCTTATGGAAAAGAACTTGTATGACATCTTTTGTCCTACCCTCCCGTGGCAGCGGGGTCCTATTGGAAACTAAGGGATATTAAGGCCTCCTTTTAATAGAGTACCGGACCAAAGAATTAACGCATAGTGAATACATGAACTCCTCAAACTATGGTCATCACCGGGAGTGGTCCCGATTATTGTCACTTCGGGGTTGCCGGATCATAACACATAGTAGGTGACTATAGACTTGCGAGATAGGATCAAGAACACACATATATTCATGAAAACATAATAGGTTCAGATCTGAAATCATGGCACTCGGGCCCTAGTGACAAGCATTAAGCATAGCAAAGTCATAGCAACATCAATCTCAGAACATAGTGGATACTAGGGATCAAACCCTAACAAAACTAACTCGATTACATGATAGATCCCATCCAACCCATCACCGTCCAGCAAGCCTACGATGGAATTACTCACACACGATGGTGAGCATCATGGAGTTGGTGATGGAGGAAGGTTGATGATGACAATGGCGGCGATCTCCACTCTCCGGAGCCCCGAACGGACTCCAGATCAGCCCTCCCGAGAGAGATTAGGGCTTGGCGGTGGCTCCGTCTCGTGAAACGCGATAATTCTTTCTCCTGGTTTTTTTCTCCCCGAAAGTGAAGATATAGGATCTGGGGGTACGTCGGTGGAGCATCAGGGGGCCAACGAGGCAGGGGGGCGCGCCCCCACCCTCGTGGGCAGGCCCTGGGCCCCCTGGTGTGGATCTTCTTGCATATATATATATTTATATTTTCAAAAATAATTCTCCGTTGATTTTCAGGCGATTCTGAGAACTTTTTATTCTGCACAAAAACAACACCATGGTAGTTCTGCTGAAAACAGCGTCAGTCCGGGTTAGTTCCATTCAAATCATGCAAGTTAGAGTCCAAAACAAGGGCAAAAGGGTTTGGAAAAGTAGATACGTTGAAGATGTATCAGCTAACAAACTGAGGTTAAGGGTACCATTGTCAAGAACTCTTTTGAACACTTTACTAACCCTGAATTTATTGCTGTAGCTAGCAAAATTGGGGTGGAAATAACTAATGATCTTATTTTATCTGCTAGTCAAAATTATATGCAGCTACATAAAGAAAATGCTCACCATATGTGTGCAGGACAAAATGGTGTTAGCTCCTTAATCAATGCTGAAACTGATATTAATCTAGAAACTCTAGACTCCATTAAAACTCCTGATAAGCTTATGAGGCCTGAACCAAATGCACCTCTTGAAGGGGGTTTGCATACAGGTGATCCTATAGATTCTCCTAGAACCCCCTCTACTCCCGAGGGATTAAAAGGGCTCTCATCAGTTATTAATGATTATAGTGTGGGGTGAACTCATATAAGCAAATATGGACGGGGCAAGCACCCTAGGGAAGCCTTGTATAGATGAATGCTCTCTTTTGGAACATTAGAGGGATAACAACCCCTGGGAAGAAGCCCTGCATTATTGATACTCTATCTAAGCATAATCCTAGTATTGTTTCCTTCCAAGAGACTAAAAAAGAGCACCTCACCCCTGCTTTTCTGAAGTCTATTAGTTGTAATAAGAACTATGACTGGCGCCACCTACCTGCTGGAGGCACTTCTGGTGGGGTGTTGGTAGGAGTGGACCTGGACATCTTTGATGTCTCTAGCTGGGTCCCTCTTCAGTTTTCTGTTTCATGTAACCTACTACTTAGGAATAAGAATATTCCCTTTAGATTTATTGCAGTTTATGGGTCTCCATATGATGAAGGGAAAGATGATTTCCTTTCAGAATTGCATAGTCTCTTCATTGATAATCACCGGCCTACTGTAATAGGAGGCGACTTTAACATGGTGAGATATCAAAAAGATAAAAGCGATGGCAGGATTAACCACTCTTGGAGTGACAAATTTAATGTCTGGATTGAAATCTGGAGCCTTCTAGAAATTAGAATGTCTGATAGGCAGTTTACTTGGGCCAACAACCAAGAAAACTTAATTATGTCTACCATTGATAGGATTTTTTGTACAACAGAAATATATGTTGTTTTCCCTTTGAGCAACTCACAGGCTCTGCCCAGAATTGGGAGTGATCACACACCCATCCTCTAGAACTCGGGGATAGACTGCATCCCTAGGAAGCCTAGCTTTAAATATGAGAAATGGTGGCTTCTCCAAAAAGAATTTAAAGACTTGGTGATCAGAAACTGGTCTGCCCCTATCAAAAGCACCACCCCCATTGACATATGGCAAGAAAAAGCCAGGAGATTTAGAAAATTCAGTAGAGGGTGGAGTAGGAATGTAGGTGCCAAGCTTAGGAAGCTTAAACATACCCTGACTGAAGAATATGATAGTCTTGATATTAAATCATAATATGTTCCCCTTTCCGACCAAGAATCAGGAAAAATTAAAGAGATTATTTTTGCACTTCAAGAAATCCGGCTCAAAGAAGAGACTGAGGCCAGACAGAGGTCTAGAGACAGAGACATTTTAGAAGGATATAGAAACACTAAGTATTTTCTTGCTATAGCTAACCAGAGAAGGAGGAAAACCCTCATTCATGCTCTGGAAGGGCCACTTGGGGCTGCTACAGATACTAATGATATGCTAGACATAGCCACCTCCTACTATAAAAACCTCTTCCAGAAAGAAGATAGGAAAGGGTTCAACCTTAATGATCACTTCTTTTCTGAGAATGAGAATGTTAAAGATTCTGATAATACTGATTTACAAAAACCTTTTACTGAAGAGGAAGTGAAGGAAGCTATATTTGGGTCATACCCTGATGGAGCCCCTGGCCTGGATGGCCTCTCCTTCCTTTTTCTTCAACACTTTTGGGATACTATTAAGGGGGATATCATGTCTATGTTCATAGCCTTCCACAATGGGGATTTGGATATTTATAGACTTAACTTTGCGGTTCTTACACTTATCCCTAAAGAGAAGGATGCAACTGGTATGAGAAAGTTTAGACCCATAAGCCTCCTTAATTGCATTTTTAAAGTCTTTACTAAGGTTCTTACTAATAGATTAGCCATCCTTATGAATTTACTTACCTCTAGCAATCAATCTGCATTTATAAAAGGTAGGTTCATTTTAGAAAGTGTGGTGACAGCTCATGAAGTGTTGCACTCCACCTATTATACGGGTTGCCCTGGTCTAGTCCTTAAACTAGATTATGAGAAGGATTTTGATAAAGTCAATCTAGATTTCCTTATGGAAACCCTGGAGAAAAGGAACTTTGGGCCTAAGTGGAGGAAGTGGATCTACCAAATCACCCACTTAGGGTTTGTAGGGGTTAAAATTAATGGAGTAGAAGGTAACTTTTTCACCACTGGAAAAGGACTGAGGCAGGGGGATACCATTTCCCCTCTCCTATTCAATTTAGTGGTAGATGTTCTTAGCAAAATGCTTGCTAAAGTTGTGGCCAATGACCTGATCAAAGGCCTCTGCTCTGACCTAGTTCCCAGTGGTGTGGTCTGCCTGCAATATGCAGACGACACAATTCTCTTTATCGAGAAGGATGAAGAGAAAGCTGGGAACCTAAAGAAGGTCCTTACCTGTTTTGAGCATGTCTCTGGGATGAAGATTAACTATACTAGAAGTGAAGTCACCCCAATAGGTTTGATTGAGGAAGAAACTGTTTCTTTCTCTAATATTATGGGATGCACTGTGGGTGCTTTCCCCGTCAAATACTTAGGTGTCCCTCTTCACTATGATAAGCTGAGAAGGGAGGACATCCAACCACTCATAGATAAGATCTTGAAGAAGATGGCTGGCTGGAGGGGGAAATTGCTATCCTACTCTGCCAGACTAACCCTAATCAAAACTTGCCTAGCTAGTGTTCCAGTTTACCTGCTTTCCTTCTTTAAGTTTCCTAAGCGGGCTTTAAACCTGATTAACAGCCAGCTAGCCCACTGTCTCTGGAGTGACTTTGAAGGTAATAGGAAATTACATGTTGCCAACTGGCACCTGGTTTGTATGAAAAAAGAGCACGGTGGCCTAGGAGTCCCAAACATAAGAGATGTTAATCTCTGCCTCTTGGGGAGCTAGATTAAGAGATACATTAAGGATGAGGGAAATATTTGGAGATCTATTGTAGATGCTAAATATCTCAATAACTCCCCAAACATCTTTGCATGTAGCACCCAGCAAACCTCTAGGTTTTGGAAGGGTGTTATGTGGGCAGCCAAAGCCCTAAAATTTGGATATAGGTGGGTAGTTAGTAATGGAAAGAAGATCAGGTTTTAGGAAGACATTTGGTTTGGCACCTCTCCTTTATCTGTTCAATTCTGGCCCTTATATACTATCTGTCATCAACATGGGGTGACCCTTGCTAAGATTTGGGATCAAAAAACTATAAAACTGACGTTTAGAAGGATCTTCACCCCCACTATGATGGAAAGCTGGTATTACCTTGAGCAAATTATTACTAGCACCATTTATTCAGCGGGGGAAGACTCTCTAATTTGGCAGCATGAATCCAAAGGGGAGTACACAACTGGGTCACTGTATAGTATAATTAACTTTAGAGGAGTGCAACCGGTTTACATCCCCTCTGTTTGGTCTGTTAATGTTCCTCCTAGAGTACATGTGTTTCTTTGACTTCTCTCTCACAATAAGCTCATGACTAGAGATAACCTCTCTAAAAGAGACATTGAAAGATCTCCGGAATGTGTTTACTGCTCTGAGAAAGAATCAATACATCACCTATTCTTTGACTGTATTGTTGCTAAACAAATGTGGAGCTCTGTTTCGGAGTTTTTCTCCTGTACTTTAGGATCTGATTACTTCTCCATTGCCAAAAACTGGCTTGCTAGTAAGAAACACAGTGCCCTAAATTCTATATGTGCTTGTGTATTATGGGCTATTTGGAAACATAGGAATTCCTGTATTTTTAAGAACGTCCTGTGGATTGATGTGAAACAGGTTTGGAACTTGGTCTTGGGGCTCTTGCGGAGGTGGCTGATCCTTTTCGAAGATGCAGCTCGGTCGAAAATAGAGGAATTCATGACAAGGGTTTTCCTGATTCTGAACACTCCTTTCCAGATCACAGCAGGGTGAGGGGACTTGACAAAAACACTGAAGGTGTCTTTAGTCAGGTGCTTCATACCAAGCTGAACCTGGGAGGGGTGTCAGCACCTATGCCTGGAGCTACACCGTCGTCACCAACCAGAAGCCCAGGCAGGTCTACATGCAAACACACCCTGTTGAGCCCTGTGACTCCGCTGGAACAACCTGGCTCTCCACTTCAACCAACAAAGAAGATCAGGCGTCCGGGTGCCGGAATGGCTCCCACGGCTGGAATTTGGAAGAGCTTGGGGATTCTTCAAATGCCCGAGGGGGCCAAGCAAGATGCACCCTCTGGAGTGGAGATCCCAGTCTAAAAACTTATGCTGATATGTTGCTGTCCTGTAGTAGCTATGATGGTGGCTTTAGCCTATAATTTATACCTTTTTTCTCTTTTGAACCTGCTTTGCATGATTGTCTGACTCGGAAACTCTGGTTTCGTTATTTTAATAATGGAATCGGGGGGGGGGGG
>LR738715.1:172992190-173078100 GCA_902687465.1 Secale cereale
CATCCTTTCAGTCTAAAAAAAAGTTGACTAACTACCCTACCCTGGAATTAAACTGATGAGCAATATAATAAAGCTATAGGAGAGAGTCACCAATTAAGAAGGATGATAGGCGTGACTGAAAATTAGTTTGGTTTCATGCTTGGGAGGTCCACGACTACTCAGTTTGGTTTCGTGCTTGGGAGGTCCATGAAAGACAACTTATGAAGAGATGGAGCAAAAGACCATGCATATTGGTGTTAATTGATTTAAAGAAAGCCTAAGATAAGGTACCATGTAATGTCATTACATGTGGCGTGCTTTGGAGAAACACAAAGTCCTAACAAAGTACATCATGGATATGTATGATAACATTGTGATAAGTGTTATCATGGGAGGGGAGATTTGACTGAAATATCATCGAAGATTTAGCCATAGACATGGGTGCGCGAAAGTTAGATATCCACGTGCCAGAGTTTTGATATCTTATTGGTTTCAACTCTAGTCTGCCTCTACTTGTTTGAGACTGAAAGACTTTGTTGTTGAAAAGAAAATCATAATGCTGAAAAGAAAATCTGAGTTAAATTTTGCACTTTATAGAGAGAAAAAGCAAAGAAAAACGAGAAATCAATGCTAGTGCACCTGCGATATCACTATAAAAGTTATGGAATTAGTGTGACGTGCTAACCGCTCCTTTGCTTATTCGGAGTAAGCATGGTGATGTTGGCATGGACCTGGCCGGCCTCCTGCTCGCCCTAGCAGAGGATGGCATGATCATCGCCTTTCTTTCTTCTTTCTTTCTAGAGCCGTATCGTCTAAGGATATCATTCTCTTTATTAATTGGCGTGTCCCGTCAAGCGCACATCGATCGTCGACGCTTTTGCAATTGCAAACGGACGCACAAAGCACGCCGCGTCCAGACTCACCGCATCTCTCATGCCGTCGACGCCTCGGTATATATGTGGCTGACCGCGCAGGCTGGAGTCATAACCCCAACTCCAACTCAAGTCGTCTTCAGTCACGCACTCACGCCTCCCACTGCCGCACCGTCTCAAGTCTCAACCCAACCCACAAGATCTCAATCCATGGGCGCCGGCGACAGGACGGCCGCGGGCATGCCGCGCATCGGCATGGGCACGGCGGTGCAGGGGCCCAAGCCGGACCCCATCCGCCGCGCCGTCCTCCGCGCCATCGAGATTGGGTACCGCCACTTCGACACGGCGGCGCACTACGAGACCGAGGCCCCCATCGGCGAGGCCGCCGCCGAGGCCGTGCGCTCCGGCGCCGTCGCCTCCCGGGACGACCTCTTCATCACCTCCAAGCTCTGGTGCAGCGACGCGCACCGCGACAGGGTCGTCCCCGCCCTCAGGCAGACGCTCCGGTACCGTGCCCATCTCCTCCTCCTCCTCCTCCTCCTCTAATTCACTTGGGCTGTATGATAATGACAAGTTTGTGCTCTAGGGTCGGTCGTGTAGCACTGAGATAGTAGTATTAGAGCTATTCTGTTTGTGATTAAGGCCTAGAAAATATGGAACCAGATGTCAATTTGAACAATTGCCGCTGAAGCAAAACCTAGAAAATACTGAAGAGAGATACCAGTAGTGTTAAAAACGCTATTATACTATGGGAAGGGGGAGTACTACGGTAGATGGTAATACTACATGGGACCAATTACATAGCACTCCAACTGACCGCTTCAAAACCACCAGGAAGGAGTGAAATGGGTTTGACAGGCATGCCGGGTAGTCCACCGACGCAGCTGGTCTCGAGGCCGAAAAATTGTCACTTTGATTTGCATCTATCTTTCAGGCATATCAGTTGAGCCCACACATCAACGGTACTGTCGGTCCAAGTTCCAACAAACGTGGATCCGTCTCGCACCACACTCAGCTGATCTGACGACCTGAACAAGAAACCCAGTAGAAATTCACTCTCGCGTAAAGCCAACATTGCAATTCCCAGAAGATTGACACTAGCTGGAGTAAGCTAGCATAGCTAGCTCCAAATACAGATCAAATCAGTCCTGTCGTGCATCATCGATCGCTTCTCTCACACCCTCACGGCCACGGGCGCTGAACCCAACATTGCAAGTGCACTGTTGCGCCATCGTGTAACTGAACCAATATTATTGGTTAGAGATGGCCTCTGACAGGAATTACCTAACCACGGTGCGTACGCGCAATGACGCTGCAGGAACCTCCAGATGGAGTACGTGGACCTGTACCTTGTCCACTGGCCGGTGTCCATGAAGCCCGGGCGGTTCAAGGCCCCCTTCACGGCCGAGGACTTCGTGCCGTTCGACATGCGGGCCGTGTGGGAAGCCATGGAGGAGTGCCACAGGCTGGGCCTCGCCAAGGCCATCGGCGTCGCTAATTTCTCCTGCAAGAAGCTCGACACCCTCCTCTCCTTCGCCACCATCCCTCCCACAGTCAATCAGGTCACCATACATTCCTACATACAGTACATTTAATTGATTTTGTTTACAAAAAATGCAAGTAGATCATATCAAGCGTGAAGTGACTGATCATTTTGCAGGTGGAGGTGAACCCGGTGTGGCAGCAGAGGAAGCTGAGGGAGTTCTGCAGGGGCAAGGGCATCCAGCTGTGCGCCTACTCGCCGCTGGGCGCCAAGGGCACGCACTGGGGCAGCGACGCCGTGATGGACACCGGCGTCCTGCAGGAGATCGCCGCGTCCAGGGGCAAGAGCGTGGCGCAGGTGTGCCTGAGGTGGGTGTACGAGCAGGGGGACTGCCTCATCGTCAAGAGCTTCGACGAGGCCCGGATGCGGGAGAACCTGGACGTGGACGGCTGGGAGCTCACGGAGGAGGAGCGCCGCAGGATCGCCGAGATCCCGCAGCGCAAGATCAACCTCGGCAAGCGCTACGTGTCCGAGCACGGGCCGTACAAGTCCCTCGAGGAGCTCTGGGACGGCGAGATATGAGTGATCACTGGAGAGGCTGGCCGGCGGGCGCTGCGTGTCTGTTGGGTGTCATCCTTGGCCATGGATGGGTGGTTGATCGGGGGACGATTTCCCCTTGAATAAAATCATGTTCTGCATTGTGTTTTCAGTGAATAAATGAAGATGTTTACTACCGAATGTAAGAAGAGAGTGAAGAGATTGGGACCATCTCATCATGTTATTCTGCGTACTTGGCTGCCAAGCTAAGCTGTTCCAATGGCAGAACAAAAACATTTTTTTTCTTGAGGAAAGGCAGAGCAAAAACAAGGTGTGTAAATAAAGAGAGGCGTCGGGTTTCATCATGGGCCGTAATACCGAATGCGCGCGACGCAAGCATCTGCCTGCTTGGACATGACCAAGCAACTGGACCGCTTGCCAGGCTTGTCGTATGGGTGGTAGACTACGAAGCATCGATACGGCGATATGGATACGGGAATACGAGATACGGCAATCTCTCAAAACAACAATACGGCGATACGGCGAGTATATATATATATACATAAATTAATAAAATGGCATATTATGAAGACAATGAATTGAATGCCTCAGAGATCAAAATACCGCCCATTTGTTGCTTCTATGCCTCTTTCTCGACAACTGAATGCTCATCATTTTACTCAATCATCGCCTCCTGGATGACTGAATGATCATCAATTTACTCAGTCCTCATAATACTTGCATGCAGCAGCGGCCAGCGCCAAGCAGCAACCAGCAATCACGCACACATACATAATAAGCACGCACGCATGGCGGGCTGGTGGCGACAAGCACACACAGCCAGCACACCCGCATCACGGTCACGGCGACCGGCGACGGCAGAGGCGAGGCGAGTCCAGACGGCGGCGAGCGACTTCAGCTGTCGGAGGCGGCATGGGCGAGGTGAGTCAAACAACGTCACGGTGGTGACTGGTGAGCGATTTCAGCCGGTAGAGGCGGCGACGACGAGCGAGTGAGCGACACCAGTTGGCGGTGGCAATGCGCTCACCCGTGAATACTCGATCCCTGCCGCCCGAACGAACTGAGTGCACTGGTTGTTTAGGGCTATGAGTCAGCTTGTACTGAGCTTTCCGTGTCCCTGACGTGTCGGCGCCGTCCCGGCCGCCGTATCGGCATTTTTTTCATTCTTTTTAAATCCAAAAACAGGATACTCCATGAATACGGGTATCGATGAAGTATCTGATGTATCGAAGTATCGGCGAAGTATTATACACCGATACACAGCTTCTTGACGTATCGGTGCTTCGTAGGTGGTAGAGCAGCCCACTGCCGGCTAGCCGTCGTGCCAGCCAACCGGCCGGGCCTGATAATGCCGGCGGAGTGCCGTGCGGGGCGCAGCCCTTTGGCTAGCTCTTGGCTCTTGCTCTGCATTTTCTTTTTAAAAACTACCTCCTTCGTCTCATAATATAAAAGCGTTTTTGACACTAGATAGCTCTTGCTCAGCGGCCGGATGACTAGCAGTAGCAGTACCGGTCAAATGTTGCAGGGCCGGCGCCAGCTGACATACGTTAAAAGTGTGAGAAACTGGACATTTGTTATATTTTTGAAATATAAAAAATATAAACGAATCCGAAAAATTTAGTACTACTGCTAGTCTGCTACTACCCATTTCGGCACCTGAAATACTCCGCTGCTGATGTCCATGTCTGTTAGGAAATTCCGTCTGTTAGTTCTGAACATTCCAAGAATTCAAACTTAAAGGGCATACACTAAGCAGAAGTCTTTGCTAGTTCCACTGCACATTTGCTAGATTTTTGAAGAAAAACCTCAAGAGGCCAAGAAAGCCAGTGTAACAAATCAAATACTCCAAGGTCCAAACTAGGTTCCCCCTTTTAATCGTCTGGGACTTAATTACTCAAGTTACTGAATACATTCAAAAGTAAGCATGGGGTTGCTTCAGTTTGGGGAAGGTGACTGACTAGAAACGCCAAGTTCTTACTTTTGACCCGGACCAAAGTTACAGTAAGAAATCATGAGGCAAGGCTCAGGCCCCAAGGGTAAACGAGCATATTCGCTTCGCTTTACTTATTACAGCTGCAGTAAAAGTGGCATCCATCGCGTGTGCTTTTGTTTTAACTGGGGACCGGTTCACAGGGAATTCAGCACCGGGCGGATGGATTGCAGGTGCTGACCGCCCCGACCGACTCGTGCGGTAAAAAGCTGTTCACGTTAAGAACGCACGCAGGCCAGGAGTAAAGGCGTTTTTTGGTTCCTTTTGCAAAAGATCTTTTTTCAGCCACCCACTGACGCACTGCTGCCCGAGCCAGCAACCACAGGTACAGTTTAGAGGAGAATGTGTTTTTTACTGCAGGAGGGATTGATTCCATACTAAAGAAACACAATGGAATTGAGACGATTCTTTTGAAATAATAGATTTTCGCCTCACTTTATAAATAAAGCAACCATCACGTTCATACAATGTGTAGCAAATCACCAAGATAAAAAAAAAGTTTGTTGTGCCATCAGCCCAAGCACACCCAAATAAAGCATAAGAGAAAGATAGAAAAAAGACCACCAAGTGGCCACAATATCAGGAGGTCTGAAGCGAAGAAAGACGACGAGCAATGAACATGCAGCGTATCCAACATCTGCCCCAGCCGGTCGTGGTCTCGTTCTCTAGCCAGCGGGTGCCAGTGCTGCAAGAGCGCGAAGAATGTGTTAGAGGTCCGCCTAAGGAAGGCCCGCTTGATTATCATTTTATTACGTGTCATCCAAAGTGTCCAAGCTAATGCCGTGAAAACTAGCCAGAAGAGACGCCTCTTCCTACCGGCCTGGAGGAATCCGGCAAGGTTCGGAGCCTCATAATCGGGCCCAAATGCCAACCGGACAAAACTCCAAAGCGTGCGAGCCGCCGTGCATGAGAAGAGGGGGTGGGCCTCCATCTCCGGTACCCCACAAAGGGAACATAATCCATTACCCGAGCCATTCCTCTTGAACACCTCTGTCCCCGATGGGAGGCGATCCCTCAACAATCACCACACAATTTTTTTGATCTTCAAGGGTAGGGCGTGATCCAAGTAATAGTAGGCCTACGGCACATCACGTGGTAGGCCGAGGCATCATAGAAATCTCCTGAGGGACTGAGGATCAGTTTGGTTAGTGTCCACGTTCAATCATGCCTGGACTGGATCCTTCCTGAACTGTGCCTGGATAGTGTTTGGTCGTTGCCCTGAAAAATTGAGTGCTAGCCTGGCCTGTTGATGGGACAACTTGATTAGCCTGGAGTATAAACCAGGCATCCTGCTTAGCCTGCACCAGGCGTTGGAAGAGGGACGCCTGGGTGCGCCTGGTGGCGTGCCTGGCAATATTATACTATTTCTTCAGCGTACAAGTGATGGGGATGGGTTTCTGTTTTGTACTAATCATACTGCAAAGCAGCGTTACTGCCAGGTTGCAAGCCAAACGCATCGGCACTTGGCTAGCCTGGCCAGGCGAAATCTTCCAACAATTCAGGCTGGATCCAGGCACGAGTTCTCTTCAGGCATAGTGTCCAGGCCTTGAACCAAACTGCCCCTGAGGCTCCATGAAGTGGTGTCCGGGTAGTCCGCGAGCACCGGTTGGAGAGCCGCACGCAGATTAGCCCACTCCAACACCTCCACTGGCCCAAAAGAGTGACTGAACAAGATGTTCCATTGACCATTTTGAACCGCCGTGGAGACTAAGAGCAATAGATCCACACAAATGGCAAACAAGTTGGAAACCCCGTGCATAACAGGGCTCCGTCAACAAAGCGGTTTAACCAAAACACGGTACCCTCGCCATTGCCGATAGAAAAGGACAGCCCCAGACGAATCTGAATTTGATCTTTTGGATCGACTTCCAAAATTGGGAACCCTCCGAGCGCACGCACGCAAGAAGCGGCAATCCCCGAAGGTACTTTACCTGAAGAAGCTGCAACCAAAGGGCCCCCTCCCATTGGATGATCCACCAGACCCACCTAAGCACGAGGCCCACGTTCACATGACGGGAGGCAAGGATGCCCAACCCTACTAGGCCCGTTGGCAAGCAGATATCGGCCCACTTCACCATGTGGTATTTCTGTCGACCTGTCATCGCTTGCGTTGAACTGGGGATCCCGATAACATGCTCCCTCATGGTCCCACTGACAGTAGCTACCTGAACGGTGTGGAGGACTAGGTCTCCGACGGTCGCTTGTTTTCATAGGGTCGGAACCTGTATGACGTATCCCGCGGGGAAGGTGTCCGAATGGGAGGGTAATCATCGTGCCACCGGGGCGAAGTGCCCTGGTCACGGTTCTGGTCTCCATAGTGATCTCTGCGTCGGGGGTGAACCACATCCCACGGAGGGGGTGAAGGTCTGCGTCTGCCAGGCACAATCGGACTACGAGCCGACTGACCTGTATCGACCTGGACTGATCTGTTGTGAAGATGGTTTTGGGACCGCGAGATAGTCGAGTTCTGTGCCAAGGCTGTCTTCAATAGAGCTTGTATCTGTCGGATACCTTTCTCCAACCGCAGAACCAAATAGTTGGATCGAGTCGGCAAATTGGGTCACCGCCGCCAAGTTTTGCAGTAGAGTGCGAAACACTCGGTAATTTTGTGACTGGTTGTTCAGAAACAACTGACTACGGCTCCGACTGGAGCTGGGTTGTTGACGAGTGCGGTCTTCAAGCGAGTTCTACAGCCGTTCGAGGTGATAGCGCCCGGCCACAGTGGCCGAACGCGTTGCTTCCAAGGCCATAGCCTTCGGAGTCATCCCGCTGATCGAGATGAACGGAGCTCGCTCGTTCATCTGCCTGAGCTCTTCCCTCAGCTCCCGAGTGAGAAGGTGGGGAACATATGGCTCATTGTTTCGAGGGTCGTTCCCCATGCCATCATTGACGCACCCGGGTGATGCACCCTCAAGACCGTGGTGAGCTTCCCCGAATCAATGAGGGTCGTGCTCGGAGCCGGCCATGAGAACCTTTGTTGTGGAATCGATGCTCTCACACTCGATTTCATCCATTGGATCCTCATGAAAGCAGGAGAAAAGGTCAAGGGCAGGCTCGTTTGGCTCGAGCACCGCCACCTGCTCGGCCGCGACCTGAACGGCCACGGTGTGCTTGACCCAAAGTTGGCGGTGCGAGCGCCCAGAGCGCTTGTAGCGGCGTCCAGCCGGAAGAAGGGGTGCCGCTTGGTATGGGACCGATGGCTGCCGGAGAAGAACTCCGTAGGAAGACGCGCGAAAGTGTGCCGCGCCACGGACATGCGGCGACTCCGCGTCCAGCAAGGCCTCCTGAAGCCACGTTGAGTCGTCGGCGATGAAGCCGAGGGCGTCGAATCGGATCTCGCCCCGAAGACCATCTCATTGCCGAGGACCATGATGATGATAAAAATTCCACCTTTGTCGAATATTGCTAGACGCGCAACCCCATTGTGGGCGCCAACTGTCAAGGCAACAGATATGACCGTGAGTACTAGGGGTACGAATCAGGGGCGGAGCCTAGCTACGGCACAAGTGTGACATTCAGATTTATGAGTCTCGGGCCCTCACAGAATGGTAATAGCCTTACCTCTCGAGCTCTGTAGCTGTATTTTCTTTAGGGGTGTCTAATTACAGAAGGTTGCAAACCCTTGTCCTAGAGCCAGAAGGAGGCTTATATAGAGTGCGCCTCCCCTCATTAATGCTACCTTACAAGGGGAGATAAGAGGGGAGACAAGAGGAGAAGTTACCACGGGCGTTACAGGAAACTGCCGCTGTAACTAGGCTTCAAGTCCAATGTTAAGTGATACGTCTCCAACGTATCTATAATTTGTAAATGTTCCATGGTATTATATTATCAACTTTGGATGTTTTATATGCTATTTTATATTATTTTTGGGACTGACCTATTAACCTAGTGCCTAGTGTCAGTTTATGTTTCCCCCTTATTTTTGGCTTTTACAGAAAAGGAATATCAAACGGAGTCCAAACAGAATAAAACTTTACGATGATTTTTCTTGGACCAGAAGACACCTACGAGACTGGGAGAGGAGGCCAGAGGATACACAAGGAGGCCACAAGCCGTAGGGGTGCGCCCAATTTTTGGCTCCCCTGTGGCTCTCCTAATCGTAATCTTTGCTCTATAAATACCCAAATATTCCCCCACGTAAGAAGAGTCACCAAAAATACTTTTTCACCGCCGCAAGTTTCTGTTCCCGTGAGATCCCATCTTGGGGTCTTTTGCGGTACTCCGCCGGAGGGGGGTTCGATCACGGAGGGCCTCTACATCAACCTTGTTGGCCTTCCGATGATGCGTGAGTAGTTTACCACAGACTTACGAGTCCATAGCTAGTAGTTAGATGGCTTCTTCTCTCTCTCTTTGATCTTCAATACAATGTTCTCCTTGATGTTCTTTGAGATCTATTCGATGTAATCTTCTTTTGTGGTGTGTTTGTTGAGATCCGATGAATTGTGGATTTATGATCAGATCATCTATGAATATTATTTGAGTCTTCTCTGAACTCTTTTATCCATGATTAAGATAGCTTTGTATTTCTCTCCGATCTATCAATTTGGTTTGGCGAACAAGATTGGTTTTTCTTGCAATGGGAGAGGTGCTTTGTGATGGGTTCAATATTGCAGTGTCCTCACCCAGTGACAAAAGAGGTAGCGAGGCGGGTATTGTATTATTTTCATTAAGGATAAAAAGATGGGGTTTATATCATATTGCTTGAGTTTATCCCTCTACATCATGTCATCGTGCTTAAGGCGTTACTATTGGGAATCGTTGCATGGAAAACAAAAAAAATTCTATGCACACGCAAGATCTATCCATGGAGATGCATAGAAACGAGAGGCGAGACTGTGTCTGAGTACCCTCGTAGACCGTAAGCGGAAGCGTTTAGTAACGCGGTTGATGTAGTCAAACTTCTTTGCGATCCAACCGACCGAGTACCGAACGTACGTCACCTCCGCGTTCAGCACACGTTCAGCTCGGTGACGTCCAAGCCTTCTTGATCCAGCAAGACGGCAAGGTAGTGGATGAGTTCCTTCCCTAATGGCGCCCCCTTTCCATATTTGCCGGAGGGTGGAAGGAAAGGGGGAAGAGGAAAGGAAGGGGGAGGCCGACTCCCCTCCTTTCCTTATCTACCTAAGGGGTGCGGCCTAGGAGGGGCGCGCCAGCCCATTGTGGGCTGGTGTGTTCCCCACCTTTGGCCCATATGGCCCATTAACCTCCCAGGGTGGTCGGAACCCCTTCGAGTGACCTGATTTCTACCCGGTACATCCCGAAACTCTTCCGATGTCCAAATATCATCGTCCTATATATGAATCTTTACCTCATGACCATTCCGGAGCTCCTCGTCATGTCCGTGATCTCATCCGGGACTCCGAACAACAATCGGTCACCAAATCATATAACACTATATCATCAACGAACGTTAAGCGTGCGGACCCTACGTGTTCGAGAACTATGTAGACATGACCAAGACACCTCTCCGGTCAATAACCAATAGCGTAACCTGGATGCCCATATTGGTTCCTACATATTCTAACAAAGATCTTTATCGGTCAAACCTTATGACAACATACGTAATTCCCTTTGTCTGTCGGTATGTTACTTGCCCGAGATTCGATCGTTGGTATCTTCATACCTAGTTCAATCTCTTACCGACAAGTCTCTTTACTCGTTCCGCAATACATCATCTTGCAACTAACTCCTTAGTCACTTTGCCTGCAAGGCTTCTTATGATGTGTATTACCGAGAGAGCCCAGAGATACCTCTCCGATACTCGGACTGACAAATCCTAATCTCGATCTATGCCAACTCAACAAACACCTTACGAGATACCTGTAGAGCATATTTATGATCACCCAATTACGTTATGATGTTTGATAGAACACAAGGTATTCCTCAGGTATCCGGGAGTTGCATGATCTCATAGTCAAAGGAATATGTATTTGACAATAAGAAAGCAATGGCAATAAACTGTATGATCAAATGCTAAACTAACGGGTGGGTCTTGTCCATCACATCATTCTCCGAATGATGTGATCCCGTTATCAAATGAAAACTCATGTCTATGGTTAGGAAACATTAACCATCTTTGATCAACGAGCTAGTCTAGTAGAGGCTTACTAGGGACACGATATTTGTTTATGTATTCACACATGTATTTAAGTTTCCAGTCAATACAATTCTAGCATGAATAATGACCTTTATCATGAATAAGGAAATATAAAAGAATAAAAACTTTATTATTGCCTCTAGGGCATATTTCCATGAGTCTCCCACTTGCACTAGAGTCAATAATCTAGATTACATTGTGATGAATCTAACACCCATGGAGTCTTGGTGTTGATCATGTTTTGCTCGCGGAAGAGGCATAGTCAAGGGGTCTACCACATTCAGATTTGTATGTATTTTGCAAATTTCTATGTCTCCATCCTTGACCTTTTCACGAATGGAGTTGAAGAGCTTTCCTTGTATTCCCTCGAAGAGGAAAGGGAGATGCAGCACAGTAGCGTAAGTATTTCCCTCAGTTTTTGAGAACCAAGGTATCAATTCAATAGGATACCACGCACGAGTCCCTCGCACCTGCACAAACAAATATGAACTTCGCAGCCAACGCGATAAGGGGTTATCAATCCCTTTACGGTCACTTACGAAAGTGAGATCTGATAGAGATGATAGTTTATATTTTTGGTTTATAAGAATAGCAAATAAAAGCGGTAAAGGTAAAGGTAGATGTAGATTGATATGTTGAGAATAGACCTGGGGACCATAGTTTTCTCTAGTGGCTTCTCTCATGATAGCGATATTCTACGGCGGGTAAACAAATTACTGTCGAGCAATTGATAGAAAAGCGAATAATTATGAGACTATCTAGGCATGATCATTGTATATAGGCATCACGTCCGAGACAAGTAGACTGACTCCTGCCTGCATCTACTACTATTACTCCACACATCGACCGCTATCCAGCATGCATCTAGTGTATTGTGTTCATAAGAATAGAGTAACGCCTTAAGCAAGATGACATGATGTAGAGGGATAAACTCAAGCGATATGATATAAACCCCATCTTTTTATCCTTGATGGCAACAATACAATGCGTGCCTTGCTGCCCCTACTGTCACTTGGAAAGGACACCACAAGATTGAACCCAAAGCCAAGCACTTCTCCCATTGCAAGAACTATAGATTTAGTAGGCCAAACCAAACCAATAATTCAAAGAGACTTGCAAGGATATTATGAGCACACATAAAAAGTTCGGAGAAGAACCAAATATCTTTCATAGATAACCTTGATCATAAACTCACAATTCATCGGATCTCGACAAACACACCGCAAAAAGAGATTACATCAAATAGATCTCCTCGAAGACCGATGAGAACTTTGTATTGAGATCCAGAGAGAGAGAGAGAGAAGAAGCCATCTAGATACTAGCTATGGACCCGAAGGTCTGTGGTAAACTACTCACAACTCATGGTGAGGGCGATGATGATGATGATGAAGGCCTCCGTGATGGATCCCCCTCCGGTGGAGCTCCGGAACAGGCTCCAAGATAGGATCTCCACGGGAACAGAAGGTACGACGGTGGAATTAGGGTGTTCTCTCTATTTTTGGAGTTTCTGGGGTACGTGGACTTATATAGGAAGAAGGAGGGCACCGGGGACGCTCGAGGGGGCCACGAGGCACGACGGCGCGCCCTGGGAAGGGGGGCGCGCCCCCCACCCTCGTGGGCAGCCCCTCGATCTCCTAACATGGTTCTCAGGCTTCATGTGCGTGATTTTCTCCAAAAATATCTCGCGTGAAGGTTTCATTCTGTTTGGACTCCGTTTGATATTCTTTTTCTGCAAAACCCTGAAACAGGCAAAAAACAGTAATCTGGACTGGGCCTTTGGGTTAGTAGGTTAGTCCCAAAAATGATATAAAAGTGAATGATAAAGCCCATTAAACATCCAAGACTTCATAAATAATAGCATGGAACAATAAAAATTTATAGATACGTTGGAGACGTATCAAGCATCCCCAAGCTTAATTCCTGCTCGTCCTCGAGTAGGTAAATGATAAAGAAAGAATTTTGACGTGGAATGCTAGCCAATATAGTTTTTCAATGTAATTCTCTTAGTTGTGGCATGAATGTTCAGATCTGAAAGATTCAAGATAAAAGTCTATCTTGACATAAGAAACAATAATACTTCAAGCATACTAACAAAGCAATCATGTCTTCTCAAAATACTATGGCTAAAGAAAGTTATCCCTACAAAATCATATAGTGTTGGCTATGCTCCCTCGTTATCACACAAAAATATTCATATCATGCACAACCCCGATTTCAGCCAAGCATTTGTTTTCATATTCTATCTTTTCAAACCTTTCAACTTTCACGCAATACATGAGCGTGAGCCATGGATATAACACTATGGGTGGAATAGAGGTGGTTGTGGAGAAGACAAAAAAGAAGAGAGATAGTCTCACATCAACTAGGCGTATCAACGGCTATGGAGATGCCCATCAATAGATATCAATGTGAGTGAGTAGGGATTTCCATGCAACGGATGCACTAGAGCTAAATATGAATGAAAGCTCAACAAAAGAAACTAGTGGGTGTGCATCCAACTTGCTTGCTCACGAAGACCTAGGGCATTTGAGGAAGCCCATCGTTGGAATATACAAGCCAAGTTCTATAATGAAAATTCCCACTAGTATATGAAAGTGACTAAGCATGAGACTCTCTATAATGAAGAACATGGTGCTACTTTGAAGCACAAGTGTGGAAAAGAAGATAGTAGCAATTGTCCCTTTTCTTTTTCTTTTTTTGGGCCTTTCTCTTTTTTTTTCTTTGGCCTTTCCTTTTTTTCTTTTTTTTTGCGGAGGGGCTTTATAGATTTAGCCTTTCCTTTCATGAGACAATGCTCTAATAATGATGATCATCACACTTTCATTACAACTTGATATTACAACTCGATACTACAACAACAAAGTATGACTCTATATGAATGCCTCCGGCAGTGTACCAGTATGTGCAATGAAACAAGAGTGACATGTATAAAAAAATTATGCCTGGTGGCTTTGCCAAAAATACGATGTCAACTACATGATCATGCAATGGCAATATGACAATATGATGCGTGTCATATGAACGGAACGGTGGAAAGTTGCATGGCAATATATCTCGGAATGACTATGCAAATGCCATGATAGGTAGGTATGGTCACTGTTTTGAGGAACAATATGGTGGCTGTTTTGAGGAAGGATATATAGTGGGTTTATGGCACTGGCGAAAGTTGCGCGATACAAGAGAGGCTAGCAATGGTGGAAGGGTGAGAGTGCGTATAATCCATGGACTCAACATTACTCATAAGAACTCATATACTTATTGCAAAAATCTACGAGTTATCAAAACAAAGCAATCAACGCATGCTCCTAGGGGGGGGGAGGGTTGGTAGGATTTAACCATCGCGCGCCCCCGACCTCCACACAAAGGTTGGCACTCTACAAATACCTCATGCTCTAACGTCGTCACATAGCGGTTCACCATACGTGCATGATACGGGAATCACTAACCTTAACACAAGTATTTATCAACTTCATAATCACTCCACTAGCATGACTCTAATATCACTATCCTCATATCTCAAAACAATTATCAAGCATCCAACATCTCATTCTATTCAATGCACTTGGTGTGAATTTTTTTACTACATTGACATTGGATGTCTATCATGTGAAGACTAGTTTATTTAGCCTAAACACATTACCATGCTGTTTTAATAGACTCTCAAATAGATATAAGTTAAGCATGAGATTTCAAAAATTTCTACAAAATATTACCACCACCGTGCTCTAAAAGATATAAGTGAAGCACTAGAGCAAAAACTATTGAACTCAAAAGATATAAGTGAAGCACATAGAGTGTTCTAATAATTTCTAGGCCATATTTAACTATCTCAAATAGGTGTGTCCAGCAAGGATGATTGTGGTAAACTAACAAGCAAAGAATCAAATTATACAAGACCCTCCAAGCAAAACACATATCATGTTGTGAATAAAAATATAGCTCCAAGTACAGTTACCGATGGATGAAGACGAAAGAGGGGGTGCCTTCCCGGGGCATCCCCAAGCTTAGGCTTTTGATTATCTTGAATTCCTTGGGGTGCCATGGGCATACCCAAGCTTAGGACTTTGCTACTCCTTCCTCCATAGTCCATCAAAGCAATACTCAAAACTTGAAAACATCACAACACAAAACTTAGACAAAAATTCTCGTGAGCTCCGTTAGTATAAGAAAGCAAACCACTACTCAAAGGTGCAGCAATGAATTCATACTTTTTTTATATTGGTATTAAACCTACTGTAGTCCAACTTCTCTATGATTCATATCCTCCAATATTACTCATAGATGCATCGGAATAAGCAAACAACACACAAAAAACAGAATCTGTCAAAGACAGAACAGTCTGTAGTAATCTGCAGGTTTCGCCTACTTTTGGAACTCCAAAAAATTCAAACTAAATTGGTAAATTTGCGTAATTTGTCTACCAATCATCTGCAAAAAGAATCAACTAAAAATCATGCTCCAGTAAAATTTGAAGACTACTTTAGCAAGCGCTAACGATTCTGTTTTTCACAGCAAGATCACATAAACTTCACACAAGTCTTCCCAAAGGTTCTACTTGGCACAAACACTAAACAAAACATGAAACCACATCTAATCAGAGGCTAGATGCAATATTTATTCCCTAACAGCAACAAAAACAAAAAAATAAAGTTGGGTTGCCTCCCAACAAGCGCTATCGTTTTACGCCCCTAGCTAGGCACGATTAATTCAATGATACTCACATGAAAGATAAGAATTGAAGCACACAAAGAGCATCATAGAGCATGTGAAAATCACATCTAAGTCTAACATACTTCCTATGCATAGGCATTTTTATAGGAAAACAAATTACCAAGACAAGTAAGATCTAGCATATGCAAGGAAGAAGAAAGAGCCATTAGCAATCTCAACATAATGAGATGTAATTTAGTAACATGAAAATTCCCACAACCATATTTTCCTCTCTCATAACAATTGCATGTAGGATCATAAGAAAATTCAACAATATAGCTATCACATAACACATTCTCAACATGATCCACATGCATACGAAGTTGACATTCTTCGAAAATAGTGGGAGTAACATTAACTAAAGTCATGACCTCTCCAACCCCACTCCTATCAAAAATTTCATAAGATTGATCATACTCCAAATATGTGGGATCTAAAGTTGACACTCTTCCAAACCCGCTTTCAATATTATTGCAAACATTATTATCAATCTCATATTCATCATGGGGTTGAAATAAAATTTCAAGATCGTAAGAAGCATCTCCCCAATCATGATCATTGCAACAAGTAGTGGACATAGCAATACCAACATCCCCAAGCTTAGGGTTTTGCGTATTATTAGCAAAATTATCATTAATAGAATTTATAATAACATCATTGCAATCATGCTTTTTACTCAAGGAGCTATCGTGAATCAATTTATGTTTTTCTTTCAATACTTCGTCACAAATTTCAGATTCACAAGTTTCAAGCAAAACCCCATAAAGATAATCTAGTGCAGCCAACTCACTAGCAATAGGTTCAACATAATTTGATCTCTTAAAGATATTAGCAAGTGGATGAGGATCCATACTTTAGCAAGCGAAGATGCAAGCTAAAAGAGGGCACATAGCAACACAAGCAAACAAGAGGCACACGAAAGGTAAACACACGGCAAAAGAAGGGCAAATAAAATGGCAAGGGTGAAGTGGGGGAGAGGAAAACGAGAGGCAAATAAATGTAATGCGAAGGATAAGGGTTTGTGATAGGTACTTGGTATATGACTTTTGCGTAAGCCTCCCCGGCAACGGCGCCAGAAATTCTTCTTGCTACCTCTTGAGCTTGCGTTGTATTCCCTCGAAGAAGAAAGGGAGATGCAACACAGTAGCATAAGTATTCACCTCAGTTTTTGAGAACCAAGGTATCAATCGCGAGTCCCTCGCACCTGCACAAACAAATAAGAACTTCGCAACCAACGCGATAAGGGGTTGTCAACCCCTTTACAGTCACTTATGAAAGTGAGATCTGATAGAGATGATAGTTTATATTTTTGGTATTTTTGGTTTATAAGAACAACAAATAAAAGTGGTAAAGGTAAAGGTAGATGTAGATTGATATGTTGAGAATAGACCCGAGGACCATAGTTTTCTCTAGTGGCTTCTCTCATGATAGCGATATTCTAGGCAGGTAAACAAATTACTGTCGAGCAATTGATAGAAAAGCGAATAATTATGAGACTATCTAGGCATGATCATTGTATATAGGCATCACGTCCGAGACAAGTAGACCGACTCCTGCCTGCATCTACTACCATTACTCCACACATCGACCGCTATCCAGCATGCATCTAGTGTATTGAGTTCATAAGAACAGAGTAACGCCTTAAGCAAGATGACATGATGTAGAGGGATAAACTCAAGCAATATGATATAAACCCCATCTTTTTATCCTCGATGGCAACAATACAATACGTGCCTTGCTGCCCCTACTGTCACTGGGAAAGGACACCACGAGATTGAACCCAAAGCCAATCACTTCTCCCATTGCAAGAACTATAGATCTAGTAGGCCAAACCAAACCAATAATTCGAAGAGACTTGCAAGGATATTATGAGCACACATAGAAAGTTCAGAGAAGAGCCAAATATCTTTCATAGATAACCTTGATCATAAACTCACAATTCATCGAATCTCGACAAACACACCGCAAAAAGAGATTACATCGAATAGATCTCCTTGAAGACCGAGGAGAACTTTGTATTGAGATATATATAGAGAGAGAAGAAGCCATCTAGATACTAGCTATGGACCCGAAGGTCTGTGGTAAACTACTCACAACTCATGGTGAGGGCGATGATGATGATGATGAAGGCCTCCGTGATGGATCCCCCTCCGGTGGAGCTCCGGAACAGGCTCCAAGATGGGATCTCCACGGGAATAGAAGGTACGGCGGTGGAATTAGGGTTTTCTCTCTGTTGTCGGAGTTTCTGGGGTACGTGGACTTATATAGGAAGAAGGAGGGCACCGGGGGACGCACGAGGGGGCCACGAGGCAGGGGGGCACGCCCCCGCCCTCGTGCGCAGCCCCTCGATCTCCTGACGTGGTTCTCAAGCTTCCTGTGCGTGATTTTCTCCAAAAATATCTCTCGCGAAGGTTTCATTCCGTTTGGACTCCGTTTGATATTCTTTTTCTACAAAACCCTGAAACAGGCAAAAAACAACAATCTGGACTGGGCCTTTGGGTTAGTAGGTTAGTCCCAAAAATGATATAAAAGTGAATGATAAAGCCCATTAAACATCCAAGACTTCATAAATAATAGCATGGAACAACCAAAAATTATAGATACGTTGGAGACGTATCATATCTTGATGTGTTATGTTCTCTTGTGAAACCTGGATTCCTTGCCATTGCTCAAGTGTTGTCACAAAAGATTGTCATTGGACCCGATACACTTGGTATTACACCTAGATCGGATATGAACTCCTTCATTCAGACTCCTTCATGTGCTGCTTCCGAAGCAGCTATGTGTAGGATCGAAGTATATCTACCAGATGGGGGTGAATGGGAGTTTTAAATTTTCTTCAGAAAAACTTAAATCTTTCAGAACCCAGCAGCGAAGCGAATGAACACTAAACAATAACGAAGTAAAACAAGTACTGAATGAAAACTAGACTAAGCATTGCAACAGATCTCAAGAGCCACTTGCATCGAAAGTAAACATGGTGAAGGAAATGACCAGTGGAGCTCGATGGCGACAAGGTATTTGTTCGACCAGTTCATCCTTCTGCACAAGGACTACGTCTGGTTGGAGGGGATGTTCCTTAACACAAAAGATAAACTCTCTTCACCCTATTCTCCTCGATAATCGATTCGTCAACCGATGTCGATCACTCGTGGTAGATAATTGAAGGCTGTCTCCAAACTTTTACAGAATTCTTCTTCGAGAACCACAATGACTCTTGGTCTATGAAGAAATTGACACCTAACTGTCCAAAGAGTTTGCAGCTCTCAAGAGTAATAGGCGGAGCATACTGAAATTAGATTCCAGTGATGGCGAACCACTATCTAATTCTTCGGCTCTCGGGGTTTTCTCTCGATGGATTCTAAACTCAAATCGCTCAGAGAGTGAGTTGCTCAACAATCTTCTCAGAATCAAAACAGAGAAACCACCAGACAAAGCCGGCACGGGGTGGCTATTTATAGCCGCAACCTTCCCAGAAGGGAAATGACCATTTTGGACACGGGGTCCAACCAATGGCCAACCGGCACGTTCACAACGGTTGGATTGTTTGAGCAACGGTAACATTACTTGAGGAACAAGTAATGCTAACTCCTCGGTCCGAAGCAAATCTCACGCAGCGAAGAAGATCACAGTCTCTTGCTGACAAGTATTTTTTTGGAGTACAAAGAGATTTCTCTCATAGCTTACATAGGTTTGTGTTTAGCACCAGAGAATCGAAGCTTCGAATGCAACACCCCTCTTAATAGTATGGTGGTCCTATGCCTCAATGAAAGAAGAAGAACAACGAAACATATGCTACATCTTCACTTTGTCTTCATTCTTCTTCGAGCGTAGTCATCTTCTTTGGACATGCATTGAACCAATTGCTTCAACTCCAACAATTTTTAGGGGTCACCCTTGTTAGCTTTATCTTCGGTGATAATCTTCACTCACACTCAGGGAGATTATCTTCGTCGTTTTTCGACAAACTCCTAGATTCTTCAAGAACATGTTACTTTGTGTGCACTAGCAAACACATAAGTCCCATACTGTTTATGTCGACAAACTCCAAAACATAAGGGGCCTATCATTGCACCAACAATCTCCCCCTTTTTGGACGGTTGTTAACAGAACAGATAATCATCGAAGTGAAGACATATAAGTGAAATGAAAATGAAGAAGAGTGAAACTTGCGTTACTTGTCTCGAAGATGAAATATGTCGGCGTCCTGGGAACTAGGGTACCCAGACTTGCCTGTCTGCGGGCAGCGACACGCTCCTTAAAGCAGGCCTGGTACGGCCCAGCTGATCGACCAGCTGCTCAAGACCCTCGTGAGGGGCCAGGCCTCGCGAGGAGAGCAACGCCAAAACCCCCTCGGGAGCGGCCTCGGCAAGGCGTTCCGGAGGGGCGGAGAATCCGTGGCCAAGCCCGCCTCAGGAGGAGGCAGTGATGTCAGCAGTGACGCACCGCGCGAGCGGGTGCCAGCGTCCGCCAGCGGCACAGTTGCCATTTCGGTGCAAAGGAGACGGCGCAGCCGTTGGTTCCCAAGGAGTGGGGCAAATGTTTCCCCTTTGGTGCAACAAGACCGAAGACCGCAAGGACGATAAGGAGGATGTCACCGTCGAGCCCACCACCGTGTCACCGCCTGATCCTTTTGCAGGCGAAGACTGCTTTTGTCAGGGTAGGAACGTCCTTGTGTTCCCGCTCAAAAATGGCCGTTGTGGAATCCCTTCCCGCCTAAACATTTCGGGGGAAGAGGACCGTGCCCGCCTATATAAGTAGCTAGGACCTCCACTGCAGAGGGACACACACACTTGACCACCGCACGAGGAGCAGGAACACTAGCCTCCTGACCCTCCTGAGCTCGCCTCCTGAGCTCAGGAACCCTTGTACCAGTTCATACTCTAGCTCATCTAGAGCCAATCCACCAAAGCAGGAAGTAGGGTCTTACACCACACGGTGGCCCGAACCTGGATAAACTCTTGTGTGTTTGTTCGTTGTTTGCTTGAATCCTTCCATCGAGACGAGAGCGAGGCGCTAGGTAGACGTGAGTGGGAGAGATCTTCGTTCACACCCCTGTGTTCGAACTTAATGGGTTTTGCGGAGCCCTGAATCCAACATTTGGCGCGCCAGGTAGGGGGCGTGTCGAAATCTCACCTCTCCGATGAACTCGTCGCGTTCTCGTCACCGACCCCGCTCCACAGCCATGGTGGACACACGCCGAGCTCGCGCCGCCCGCCGCGCTGCGAACGTCGCTCAGACGGCGCCCGCGGGCAACTGCGCACCGCTTCGCCCCAACTCGCCGGCCGCTAACGCCGCCACTGACCCGGCTGTCCACGAGTAGCAGGACCCCTCGCTGTCGCCGTCCGTGCGGCGGGACGGCCGCACGGTGACACCTTCACCTTCGCCGGCCGCAACGTCGTCCTCGCTGGTCCGTCGCGGGCCGGTCTACCAGCAGCCTGCGCTACTGATGGCGCGGGAGCTCTTGCGCTACCGCCCGACAGATGATCTCTACGACGAGTGGCTCCACCGCATCACCGAGCTCGTCAACGCAACTGGGGAAGCGCCTGCACCAACGCACTCTTCACGTCCTCCGTCGCCCCCGGCGGCGAACGAGGGCCGTGGGGTCCCGGCTCCGCCTCACCTTCATCCCGCCGTCCAGGAGGGCCGGCGCGAGCCCCTTCGACATGAACAACCCCGCAGAGCCCACGCCCATGACGAGGAGAGTTGCCAGGTGATCCCGCACCCACATGCAGGGGCTCGTGGACCCCCCGGCTCACAGCGCCCAGACCGCGCGCCACGGGAGGTGGTGGCGCCATCACCTCAAGAACCAGCGTCGCAGGTGCAGGGACGCCTGTGATCATGAGCGTACGCGGATGTGGCGCCCTCGCTCCCGAGCTACGGCGCCTTGTCTGGCCCGGCAAGTTCAAGCCGAACCTGCCTCCGTGCTACGACGGCACCACCGACCCCACGGAGTTCCTTCAACTCTACGAGCTAAGCATCAAGGCGGCCAACGACACTCAGCAGGTCATGGCGAACTGGTTCCCCATTGTTCTGAAGGATGGCGCGCGCTCCTGGCTCCTGAACCTCCCGGTGGGATCCATCTCCTCCTGGGGAGAGCTTCGCGACCGCTTCGTCGCCAACTTTCAAGGCACCCGCGACCGAGCCCCGGCTGCTGCTGACCTGTGTCGCGTGAAGCAGCAGCCGGGAGAAACCCTACAAAAGTACATCCAACGCTTCAACACCGTGCACCTCCGTATCCCCAGGGTCTCGGACGAGGCCATCATCTCTGCGTTCTCCGATGGCGTCCGCGACGTTAGGATGAGGGAGGAGCTCGCCATCCACGAAGACCTGTTCACGGCCCTCGAAATGTTCAAGCTCGGGGCAAAGTGCGCCAGGGCAAAGAAAGGCCGCCTCTCCCTTCAGGAGCTGCCTGAGGTGGAGGCAGACGACAAGAAGACCAAGGCCAAGGAGTCGAAGCGCAAGGGACCCGCCGTGCTGGCTGCTGAACCAAAAGTGAAGCGTGGCTGCGGCTACAATGACCTCCCCAGAGACAACCGACCGTACTGCGTCTTCCACAACGTCCACACCCACAACACCAACGATTGCCAGGAGCTCAGGGCGATGCGCGGCGGGCGCCTCGGGCAGCGCCCTGAGCGCGTCAACCGCAGCTACGACCGTGGAGGAGGCCGAGGAGGAGGATGTTGGGACGGCAGGAACTCGCGCCAAGGATGGCGTGAGCAGCCTCGTGAAGACCACTGGCAGGAGCAGCCTCATGACGCCCCCTGGCGCGACCAACCTCGTGAGGGTCGCCCTCAGGGCCACGCAGGCCTGCCTCCGCTGCCACCACCACCAAGGAGGAACGACGACGATCGCCAGGGAGACGGGGCAGGGGGCTTCCAGGAACCGCGTGCAGTCGCGTGCATTCTGGGGGGAGCCCATGCCCCGGCTTCTCACCGCATCTTCAAGCAGTTCGCCCGTGAGGTGAACGCGGATCTTCCCAGGCCTGATGCCGCGCGCAACCTTAGGTGGACCAAGCAAGTCACCGCTTTCGACCCAAAAGACCAGCTCAAGTGTACTGCGGCCCCAGGCGCACTCCGGATGCTCTGCACCCCAACCATCAGCAACGTCGTCATGACCAAGCCCCTCATCGACGGCGGGGCAGGGTTCAACGTCCTCTCCGTCCAGACCTTCGAGACACTCCAGGTTCCCTACAATCAGCTCCACCCACCAAGCCATTCTACGGAGTCACAGATGGCTCCACGCTCCCGATGGGGCAAGTCCGCCTCCCCATCACCTTTGGAGACCGCGACAACTACCACATCGAGCTCATCGACTTCGACGTCGCCAACATCCACCTCTCGTACAACGCCATCCCGGGGTATCCTGCCCTTGCCAAGTTCATGGCGGCGACCCATCACGGCTACAATGTCCTCAAGATGCCCGGAAGCGGCGGAGTCATCACGATTGCCTCCGACGAGAAGGAAGCGGTGCGCTCCCTGGAGCGTGCCTACTAGACCGCGGCGGTTGAATACCCCGGTGAGGATGAAGCCGTCCTCGCCCTGGAGACCACCCCCAAGAAGAAGAAGAACCTACCTATCAACGGACCTCAGGACGCGGGGGCTCCCGACGACCTGGCGTTAGGACTCGCACCTGCTGACGAGGTGCCTTCCACCCTCGCATAGGGAGGCGCGCTCGACGCCCCTCTCGTGAAGGGCTCGAGGGTTCTCCTCTGGAGTGTCCCTGAGCTGACCCGTGCCCCGAGGGAGGTGTTTGAGCACCACCTGCAAGCATATCTTGATGCGCGTTTTTGTGAGCCCAGCGCGAGCCGTCCAGCGCTAGGGGCTCAGGACTTCATCGACCAAGTTAAGGAGGAACTTGAGTATGCAAGACTCATCCGCGATGGGCGTAACCGCACAACCCCAAGTACACCTGCTCGCAACCCGAGCGACTGCTTCCGCATCTGCGTCGTCATCGCGGGTCTCAACCGAGCCGCTTCTCAGGAGCCCTTCTGGCCGACAGCGGTCGGCCGGAGGAGGGCCTCCCCTGCAGCTACGTCCACACGCTCTTTGGCTTCCGCAACGCAGCTGCCACGTTACAGCATCTCGCGCAGCAGGCCTTGGGGGCTCGGGAGGCTCAGTGGTAGGCGGTCCGGACAGAGTGGGAGCCGGACCCGCGCGACCACTAAGAGCCTCAGGAGCCCCCGGGCCTCAGGAGCCCGATGATCCTCGGGAGCGACCCGCACAGCTCGCGTCTTCGGCTGCCCCAACTCTCCTTCGGCAAGTATCAGGTGACACTTCAGGTATCTAACGAGGGTGCCTCTCGGGCTGCATCATCCTCGGGCCGCTGGGGGCTGTTCCCCCGCGGCTGTCTCCCTTTTTGCATGATCAAGGCCAGATATTTCTTTCCATTCGCATTATCTACATGCTTGGCGTCCTCACTGCCACTAAGGTCATGAGCCCTTGTGAGCCCACTCACGACCGCCCCATGATTAAGGACTGACACGATGTCTGTGCTCGGGTCCGTCCCTGCAGCGTCGATAAACCCAAGGGCTGAGATCTGCCTAGCGAGCCATTTTCGTGACGGCACCTCCCATGGTTCTTGGTGCCTTGTTCTCGCATGGGATAATCGTGGATGGGTAAGTAGGGGCCCGTGGCAGGTGCCTCGCTCACCCGGGAACCGCGCGCCGGCTATTTTTCTTTTGGATCATGGCATGAGAAGACTGGGCACAGCGTCTGTGCTCGGGTCCATCACTGCAGCATCGATAAATCCAGCTGCTGAGCTCTGTCTTACAGGCCGGCCCCGCTAATGTCACCTCTTGGGGTCGCTGGTGCTGCGGCCTTCTCATGCAATATCCCCTGGAGATGCACTCGGCGCAGGTCGACACAACACCTCTCTTTTCACATTTTGCAGAAGAAGACTCAGGCGCAACCCGCCTCAGGGTAGGGTCTCGTGAGTGATGCGTAAGCTCACGAGAACTTCCTCAGAGTCGTTTAGCTCGTCCTGAGGAGGGCCCATATACACCTTGGATGTCCTACCGTGCTAGCCACGTGTCAGGATGGGGCTGTACACACCCCGGAGTCTCTCCTGGTGTGAGGCTCCCACCCACGGTCCAGTGGAAGTACCAAGCTCCGCGCTGGTAGATCCAACCGAGGAGCGGTTATGCCCACGAACCAGTGGAAGCACCAAGCTCCGCGCTGGCCGATACGACCGAGGCGCGGTTATGACCACACTCCGCGCAAGTGTGGTAGCTCTATACTCCGCGCTAGTTATAAACAACTGAGGGTGGCCCCCAGTGGTCGCACCAACCTCAGGGAGCTTTTCAGCTCACGACGCTCACAACTTCTCCTTGGATGGGTGTCGCGAGGGGGGCTAGGCACGGGGGCTATGCTCAGTTCATGCCTGGCAGACGCCACCCTACGAGGTGCCCAGACACCTGGTCTTCTCGTGCCCCCATCCCAGGCGAAGGCTCGTGGGCAAGGTATGGTGCTTGTTCTCCTTCATGAAGAGCCGTTCGTACGTCAAGGGGGACCCTTGGGCATCACGACCCAGGGGCCTAACTGGCCACGTAGCCCCTCACCCCTTGAGTCTAGTTACTACGGTAACCCTGGCGTCTGGAGGGCTCAGCAACGAGTCTAGTTACTACGGTAACCTCGGTCACCCAGAGGGCTCAGTGGCGGTCGAGGTATGCACGGGGTTGGGCATCACGACCCAGGGGCCTAACTGGCCATGTAGCCCCTCATCCCTTGAGACTAGTTATGACGATAACCCCGGTCCTCCGGAGGGCTCAATGGCGACCGAGGTATGCGCGGGTTGGGCCCTGCCGACGCAGAACGAAAACGGGATCGCTTGAACGTCAAGGGGGACCCTTGGGCATCGCGACCCAAGGGCCTCACTGGCCAGGTAGCCCCTCACCCCTTGAGTCTAGTTACTACGGTAACCCTGGCGTCCGGAGGGCTCAGCAACGAGTCTAGTTACTACGGTAACCCCGGTCACCCAGAGGGCTCAGCGGCGGTCGAGGTATGCGCGGGGTTGGGCCCTGCCGACGCAGAGCACCTAAAGCAAACATGAAAGGAAGCAAGCATGGAATCATCTAGCTATTACAATAACGACAAGTTTTTTCAAGTTCAACCAAGTTCTTACGCCTCCCCGAGGTACTCACACTCCTCCCACTAAACAGGACGGATCAAACATCAACAAGCACAGTATCACCAGTTGCGATGATAGCAGCCTGGAGAAACGTCTCCACCGACCATGAGGCTTCTGCTCCAGGGCCTCGGGAGCGATCATTGCCACCCCCTCACGAAGGCGCTTGGACACCAAACCTTGCCTCAAGGGAGAGGCGACATGACTTAAGCACCATCTGACCTCAGGAATCGCTAAAGATAAGTTTTCAACACCGCACCTGTTTGCATACATACACCACCACTTACTATAGTTACGAAGCCCTTCCTGATGGACCGGTGGGCAACTGCCTGTACGCCAAGAGGGTCCTCCCGAGCGTTGCGCCTCGGGGGCTCTTACCAGATCCTGGACCCCTCGCCTCCTGGCTTTGGCCATGGTGCCGCGACTTGGCATGCCAGCACGGGCCGAGGCTGGTCCCAGGATTGGGTCTCGCAGGTGTAGGGCCTCAAGCTACCATGGGAATGAAAGAAAGGGGAATCGTGATTTAACAAGGGAATCATACAAGACACAAGTTTATAATGCTAGATAATAACAAAAGTACTATGAGAATTTACATGTCCTTGTGAAGCCCTCCATGATGACCCGCAGGAACTAAGCTAAGGAAGACGCTCCCAAGGAATTCGGCTCGGACTCCTTCAACAACGACAACGCCGGAAGGACACCGTTTCCCTCCAGCGATAGGGGAGGTGGCTTGGCGGCTCGTAGCTCTCGTCAGAGCTCGAGGTCGTCTCAGGGGTAGCATAGCTACTATCAGGAGAGTCGGAGATACATCCAACAGCGAGCGCTTCGTCGCCCTGATGACACAAGGAATGGTCGCCGACGAGCCCATTCCCTGCGCCACACGGCAGTCGGAGGCCGTCCGCCCCGAAGACTTTGAAGGTTATCGCGCCCGTCGTGCCCAGCGCGAAGTGAAGAATGTGCCTCCCGGTGGGGGCGCAGGCGCGACGCACCACACCCCAGCCCCAGGTCATGAAGACCTGGCCAGAAGAAACCACCTCCACGTCGGTTTGCAAAGGAGGAAGGTATAATGCCCAGGATGGGACTATACCTCCTACGTGTCGAGGCACGACTTAAAGGTATAAGCCCATTCTGGAATGATCTCAAGTTTGGTATCTTTGCACGACTCATGTAAAAGAGGGATTAAATTGCAAAAGGAGATAGTTGGCTTACACTCGCCACTTCACACAATACATTACATAAGCCAAACATCATTCAGAACATCACAACCCGACTACGGGTGAAGATCCAAAAGAAAGATACCAAACAACATAAAGCCACAGGTCAGGATCGAATCCTAGTAGAAACCACTACTGATCGTCGAAACGTCACAAGCATACGGCCAAACTCTTCATCGAGCTCCCAGTGAAGTAGTTGAACCAGCTCCTGCTTCATACTCGGCTGAACCTGCATCTGGTGTTGTAGTATCTGTGAGCCACGAGGACTCAGCAATCCCATAACCATGGGTATCAAGACTAGCAAAGCTTTGTGGGTAGGAAGAGGTAAAGTGGTGAGGTTGCAGCAGCGGCTAAGCATAATATGGTGGCTAACTTACGAGTACCAGAATAAGATGAGCATCTACGCAAACGGTCGCAAAAGAGGTGATCGCTAAAGATCCTAACTACATACGAGTAAAACATAACCCCACCGTGTTCTCTTCTCAAAGTGAAAAGAGACAGTCACCGTTACTCACACAGTTGTGTGTTTTACTTCGGATCCTCTGTCAAGTTTTCTACAACCGGACATTAACAAATTCCAATCTGCCACATAACCGCGGGCACGGCTTTCGAAAGATCATAACCCTGTAGGGGTGTCCCAACTTAGCCCATCACAAGCTCTCACGATTAGCTGAAGTGATAAATATAATATCACCACTCCTTATCTTAGGGAAAATCCGATCAGGCTCGACTTCCAGGTAGCACAAGTCATTTCGACAATGGTAAAACAAGTCCAGCAAGACCTCCCGGCATGCCGACACCCTGATGGTAGCCGCGCGCATCTCGTCTCAGGCCACGTCCGGATGAGCGCTACGTACAGTAACCGAAGACCCCAGATAACTGGGTGGCACCGCAAGTGGCTCTAGTTTGGGACCAACACCATCAGCACTGGCCCCCCCTGCTATGTAGAATTAAGAACCCGAGGGTGCGACCCCCTATGCAAATTTAATTAATTAATTAAGTTGTTAGTATGAGCAAATTAAAACCAATGTTGGGCCTTGCTGGAGGAGTTTTATTCAAAGTCGAACTGTCAAGGGGTCCCCATCCACCCATCGTGTAAGGAACGCAAAATCAAGGAACATAATGCCGGTTTATCGGCGCCTAAGGTGGCATGAGTGGAACAAAACACCGAGCAAAAGGCCAAGCCTTCCACCCATGCCCAGTATATAGGTGTGTTAATAATAATTATAGATATTTTGATATTCCAACAACAAGTTCCCTCCTGGAACAAACTTCATCTTCACCTGCAACTAACAACGCTATAAGAGGGGCTGAGCAAGCGGGTAACATAGCCAAACAGTGGTTTTGCTAGGAAGGTTTCAAGGTTAGAGGTTTCATGGCAACAAGGAGAGGCTGACATAAAAGATGGGTAGCGCGACATGTAACGATAGCATCGAGACAACTAAGCATGGCAATGGTAGTAAAGGTATCCAAGGGTATGATCATCTTGCCTGGGATTCCACAAGGAAGAAGAACGGATCCATGAAGAAGACGAAGAAGAAGCCTCACAACTCCGGAACGAAACCGAAGCTAACAAGAGTAGCAACCGGAAAGAAGCAAACAACACGGTAAACACCCAAGCATAAACATGGCATACGGTGCACATCCAAGTATGATGCATGTCCGGTTTAATTATGCATGGCATGGCAAAGCAAAGTGCACAAACAACAGTACAAGTTAAGTGGGGCTCAATATGCAACAAGTTGCATATTGACAAAACACCACAATTAATTATTTAGTTGACTCTCGTTTATTTACAAGACAAGGTTAAATGTTTTTAACATGGCAAGAGGTGAAGCATAATAAAACTACACTATTAAGACTTTTTAAATGAGGCCGGAAAATAACAGCAACATATCCGGAAAATCCCCATGAGCATGTTTAGTAATTATTAAAGCAACAACAATTCACACATTTAAATGTTGTTAACATGATGCGGATGACATGATCAAGTTTTATGCAATTATTATAAAAAGTTGACAAGAGAGATAAGGAGGTAATTGTCGCCGTGGTGGAAGGAAAGGTTGCCACGGCAACGATCCGAAGATGATGCAACGGCAACATATCGGTTCCGGTAACTCGTTGAGAGTCCGGTGCAAAAGAAAGGTGGCGTGAGCGAGTCAAGCAAGACGAAAGGTGGGGGTGATCCTATTGCCGGGTTCCCACGAGTCGGCGACGAGGCAACCGAGGAACATGACAAAAGGACGAAACGGCACGGTGCACACAAGGCAAACATTTCATACAACACAACAAGCATCTCACGGGTCATCGTCTCGGGTTATACCTTCAGAACAAACGTTCTCGGGGCGGTTCGAGAGCGTAGAGGAAGAAGTCGTTCACGTTCGGAGAGGAAGTAGCCGTTCTCGTTCGTAGAGGAAGTAGTGGTACACGGCCGAAGAGGAAGTAGTTGTTCACTGGTCTTCGGCGACGGTAGACGTTCACGTTACGTGTCGTGGTACTTGCGACGTCGGGGTACACGGGATCTCCATGTGTAGTCGAACTTGACGCATCCGAAGGGGTACTTGACGCGTTGTGTAGTGTCGTCGTGTAGGCGTTCCCGTTCGTAGATGTACTTGTCATCGTAGTCGTACGATCGTCGTGGTACTTGTCATAAGGTCGTCGTGGACGTAGTGGAACTTGGTCGGGTTCTCGTTGTAGTCGAACTTGGACACACCGGAAGGAACACTTGGCAAAAAGAAACATGGCAGCAACAAGTCTTGGCACATGACAGAAGGCAAAAATGCCCAACCAACACGGAGCGGCGCTGGCCTTGGCGAACAACATTCGCAGCAAAAGGAGGCAGCACGGTGACGAGGCCGTGGCATCGGCAACTTGGCGAGGAGGCGATGGAGTGGCCGCGGGGCTGCTGCCTTTGCACGGAGGGAAGGTACGGCGCTGGAGGCGCAGCTCCTGGCCGGCATCCGCGGCCAGAGGCTGGAGACGGGGCGGCGTCGGGCCCCCGGTCGTCCATGGCGAGGAAGGAGGGACGGACTCGGTGCTGCGGGAGACTGCGCTGGGGCGTCGCTGGCTTGGGGCGGCGGCCTGACGCAGGAGATCGACGGGGAAGGAGGAGGTCCAGAGGCGGAATCGCGCGGAGGCGCTCGGACGAGGAGGCGGGAAGGCGGGGACGTGGCCTTGGCGAACGGGAGATGGCGCTGAGGGAGCTAGGGTTTGCGGGAGATCGGGCCAGGAGGGATGGGCCTGAAGGCCTAGGGAGGAGTTGGGCCGGCCTGGGCCAGCTACAGATGCTGGGCCAGCTGCGGCTGCTCTCTGCTTAACTCTTTAGCAGAAATAAAAAGAGAAGAAAAGAAAGCGGAGGGGGTTAGGGCAAAAGTTAGCACAAGGGACTAATTTTCTCGGGCTAAAAAAAAATGAGCACGGTCCGAGAAAAATAGAAAGGCAAGAATGAGATGTAATTCAAACATATTTGAATTTAATTCAAATGGGTTTGAACTAAGACTTGATTATTGAAGTGCCCAAAAATGTTCGAATTTTCGGAGGAACCTCGAAACAATGGAAAAGAATCATTGGCAAGGTTTTTTGAAGGAGAAACTCGAAGTAGGAAAAGCATGGGGAAAATTATGCACGTGTGTTGGTTAATTCCAAACAAATGGAATATTATTATATAGCTCTCTAAATAATATTGAGAGGCTTTTATATGTTTTAAAGAGAAGACATTCTTCCCTCGATTTAAATGGACCGAAGGTCCACACGATTTAAGTTGAGATGCAAAGAAAATATGACATGATGGCATGATGACATGATGCAAAGCAAAATAACTAAAGCAAGCACAACTGAAACACACGGGCGAACCCTGAACATCTGGAATCTTCTGGAATCTTCTGGGACGTCGGTCTTCGGGCGTCACAGAAGGCGACACCCTTCATGCCTCAGCTCCATCGTCACCCGGCCACGAGCCAGGAGTACCTCCCTCAGGAATGGAGGAAGAAGGATCCAGGAATGCGAGGGTCCCCCGCCCATACGATGAACTCGCGGGCATCATCCTCCGAATGAGACGGTAGCAGCGTGCGAGGAGACGCCCATCTCTCCGGGCGACTGGCGGCGCCACCCCTATCGCCGCCCTCGCTCAATCTGCCTGCCGATGAGATGTGCAAGGGAAGCAGAAATCCTGGTGGAGCCCGCGTGCAGCATGTGCGAGCATCCGCCGGCCTCAGAGGCGCGCCCAAGGAATCGGCACCTCTTCTTCGGGGGGAGCTGTTCGGGCTCCACCATCGGGCTCTTCCCTTTCTCCGCGGCCGAGAATCTGTGAATCAGCGCCATGGAACCCTGGGAGGAATATAAACGTGGGGATCGGCCTACAACAGTCAAGTGAGAGGCGTGGAGCCTCACCCCTGTTTATAGGCCAAGAAGACCAACCGGCGGCCACTCGCGTGCAGCCATAATGGCCCCGCTGCGCGCGCCAAGTAGTTGTCAAGTCACACGGTTGCCAAGATTGCGTGGGAAGTGGAGTCGCTCGCGTCCCATCAAACCGTCACGCGCCAGCCTGGCCCACATCCTTTTTGGGGCCCGCGGTGCTTCGTCCTCGACCAAGGCTTCGCCCCGAAGCCAACTCCGCGTGCGCCTTGGGCCCGGGGGCTACTGTCGGCGTCCTGGGAATCAGGGTACCCAGACTTGCCTGTCTGCGGGCTGCGACACGCTCCTTCAAGCAGGCCTGGTACGGTCCAGCTGATCGACCAGCTGCTCAAGACCCTCGCGAGGGGCCAGGCCTCGCGAGGAGAACAACGCCAAGACCCCCTCGGGAGCGGCCTCGACAAGGCGTTCTGGAGGGGCGGAGAATCCAAGGCCAAGCCTGCCTCAAGAGGAGGAAGTGATGTCAACAATGACGCACCGCGCCAGCGGGTGCCAGCGTCCGCCAGCGGCACAGTTGTCACATCCCCAGCTTCACCTTGCTTTAGGATAGCACCTGTCTGTTGCATCATGTTTATTTTCAAAGGAAACCTGAAATGGGGATGCTCAAACCCTAGCACTAAATGAATTTAACTAGGGTCAACTTAAAATCTTTTTCAATGAACCCAAAATGTCCCTTGGAAAAGTTCATCATTTTTGGATTGATTAAAAACCTCTGCCAAAAATGTTGCACATATTTCTAGGACCATTCTGGATTTTTGAATTAAATCATATCCTACTTGCATTTGGGCATGTAAATTTTATATATTATTTTAAATGCTCAAATAATCCTAAACTGAAATGTTCCATGTTGGTTATATGCTAAACAGTGGGCATGAGCAGTTTGGTGATTTTTGAAAGTGCCTAAGTTTTTTTAATAAAGCCCAGAACAAATTAACAAAATAGAATAACAGAAACTAAATAGAAAAACAGAGAAAGAGGAAGCCCACCTGAGCCACTTACCTGTGCGGCCCAGCACTGTAGCGACCCAGCCCATCTCCCCTCGCGCGTCGTCTTCCTCGCGCCTACTGGCTCGGTGCGTGGCGCGCGCACAGCCGAGCCGCGGCCACCTCCTGCTTCGCGGTGGCAAGGCCCCGACCCCTCTCTCCTCGCCAGCGCGACGCCCTGGCCGCCCTGGTTCTTTCCACTCCCTTCGGTGCTTCCCCTCTCCTCTGCTCTCTCTCCCTCTCGCGACCGAACGGAGCCGTCGCCGCCGTTCGTCACCACCGCGGCCACCATCGCCCCCTCGCTGCAGCGCCATACCCGAGAGCTCCGCCACGTCCTCCTGGTCCACTCCACCGAGCTACGGGACGCCGGGAGGCTCTGCTTCGCCGTCACCGCGCTCGTCCTCAACCTTCGGCCATCGACGGCCTCGCCGTCGATTCGGCACCACCAGGACCTCCCCGGGCTCGATGACCTCCTCTTCGGCATCGCAGTGAGCTTCTCCGCCGTTTCCCCCTGTCCCCGTAGCCTGCAACTCGCCGTAGCCGTCGCCCCCTTTCTTACCGTACCCGCCGCCGCCACCGCACGTCGCCGTCGTGGCCACAGCCACGTTGGTTTGATTCCAAGCACGGCACCGTCTTCACCGCACCCGTAGAAGCTCGTAGCACCTCCTCGCTCATCTCCCCGAGCCCCGCAGCGCCTAGCTCGATGGAGCCCGAACTCCGGCGCCGCCGCGAGCTCCGTTCCGACGAGCTCCGCCGTCCCCGTGTCCTCCCGTTGCCCCCATTAGATGCGCGAGCTCCCCAGCTACGCGTAGCACCAAGCCGCCGTCCAAATGGTCGCCGGAGGGCGAATCCCGAGCACCGCCGCCACGTTTGGCCTCGCCGGCGTCGAGCCGCCGGTGGTTTTGACCCCGTTTGACTCCGGCTGGACCCCCCTATGTCCATGACATGTGGGGCCGGCCGTTGATTAGTTTAGTTAGGTTTTAATTAAGTACTAATCTGTGTGCTTAGCTCTATGGGTCACTGACACGTGGGGCCAACCCCTGTTAAATTAGTTTAGTTAAAACTAAACTTAATTAGGACCTGAGAGACTAACATGTGGGCCCAGGCCCCACCAGCAGTTTAGTTAGTGTTAGTTTAAAAACTAACTAACTCTGTTAGCTAGTGGGTCACTGACCAGTGGGCCCCACTGGTCAGGTTTGACCCGAACAACCCCTGTTGACTTGCTGACGTCACACAGACGTCATGATGATGCAATAAAGCCTTTTCTGAAATTTTATATAAATCTAAATGATTTATTTATTTCAGAAAATAGCCAAAACTTGTAAAAATCATATAAAATCAACCGTAGCTCAGATGAAAATAATTTATATATGAAAAATGATCAGAAAAATCCAAGGAATCTGTTTATGGCACTTTCATGCATGTTTGAACAAGCTAAGCCTGCTGATCAGGTCAAATCAATTAAATGACAATTAAATAATCACATATGGAGTTTGAATTTGAACCTTTGGTTCAAACCAACTTCATTTAATTGTGTTGCTAGTTGCATTAGCTCAATCAACATCATATTGCCATGTCATGATCATGCATCATATTGTTGCATTGCATTGATTGTGTTCTTTCTCTGTTTGTCGGTTTTGTCCCCTCTCAGTAGACGACGTTCCGACGATGAGTTCGATGACACCGATGAAGACTCATTGTTATCTTCAGAAGTGCCAGGCAAGCAAAACCCCATTGAGCATTCCGATACAATCCCGCCCTCTCGCTCTTGCTCTCTTTTACTGCATTAGGACAACAACGCTTCAACTGTTACCTGCAGCGGTAGTTGAACCCCTTTCCACTTCATGACCTGTCATTGCCACGGTAAATAGTTGAAACCCACTAGTATGAGTAGGAGTTGTTTGAGCCATGTTGTGCCTACTCATTCATGCTATCTGGTTATGCCTGCTATTGCTTAGAGTTGTGTCAGGTCTGATTCATCGGGGATGAATTGGAAGGGTGATGAACATGTCCTACTGTGAGTGAGCTAAGTGTGTGAACGCGATTTGGTAAAGGTAGCGATGAGAGGCCATGTAGGAGTACATGGTGGGTTGTCTCATTGCAGCCGTCCTCAGGAACTGAGATCTGTGTTGGTTGGTCCATGAAACAGCTACTACCACACATTGGGATCCTTAATCGACTCTCTCGACTTATTAATCAACATGATCTCTGTCCAGGAGTTGCAACTAGTTTCTGGTGTTTGTAGTTTACTGGAGGTCGTGCGCAGCGCTGACCCTCGGGGTGGGCTGTGACGCGGCAGGTACGTGGCACGGTGTATCGATTGTCCATTTGGTGATGCGGGAACCCTGTACACATCGTTTGGGGCCGTGAGCGACACCCCGGCCGGATCTCCCCACGGATGGAACCCAAATAGGCGATAAACCTGGACGAGAGACTTGTGTGGTTAGTCAGGTCGTGGCCGACACCCTCGCTGGGCCTCCGCTTGAAGGTTGCCGAGTACATGTCGTGTAAACGGCGGTAAGTGGTGGGAGCGTGTGTGAAGAAGTACACCCCTGCAGGGTTATATATGATCTATTCGAATAGCCGTGTCCGCGGAAATGGACTTCTGGGTTACCTCTACAGTTCATAGACAAGTGAAAGTGGATACTCTAAAACACGCAAGATAAGCGTGAGTGCTATGGATGGCCTTCTCGTAGGGAGACGGGAGCGGATCCATAGTGGTGTATTGATTGGTGAATATGTGGACTCGTGTGCGCCACCTCAAAAGAGTTACTTGCAGTCGTAGTTCAGAATAGCCACCGAGTCAAAGCTGGCTTGCTGCAGTCAAACACCACCACCCCTTTGTTGATACTGATGCATATGTAGTTAGTTCTGATGTAAGTCTTGCTGAGTACCTTTGTACTCACGTTTGCTTAATTTATGTTTTTGCAGAGAGACTTCAGTCTCGCTAGTGGTTCCGCGTGGACTTCGACGTTTAGCTTGTTACCTCAGCTACGATCTTGTGCCCTTAGGAGGGTCTTGTAGATAGTCAGGCTTCTTAGTCTTTTTCATTTGTAGTTGTCTGTACTCAGACATGTTATGCTTCCGTTGCCTGTATGCTCTGTATGTTGGGTCATGTGACCTCTGTTTGTAATAAATGCTATGATGGCTCTTCTGGGCCTTATCTATATGAGTTGTTGAGTTATGTTGTGATGCCATGTTGTACATCACATACTTGCATGTTATGCGTACGTGTAATGTGTATTGCTATGTGTGGGATCCGACACCTAGTTGTTTACCTTTGGTAGCCTATCTTACAGGGAAATGTCTCCTGGTGCTTCCACTGAGCCTTGGTAGCTTGCTACTGCTCCAGAACACTTAGGCTGGCCGGCATGTGTCCTTCTTTGTTCCTGTGTCTGTCCCTTAGGGGAAATGTCACGCGTTGTTCCTTTAAGTCCTTGTAGCTTGCTACGACTTGGGTTCATACGTTGATGACCGACACGTTCGTTGCTGGGTCATGTATGACTGTCTCTGTAATTTAGTGCCACTTCTGGTTTATAACTAGTCATGTTGGCCCGGGTTCTCTGTCATATGGATGCTAGCGACACTATCATATACGTGTGCCAAAATGCGCAAACGGTCCCGGGCCAGGTAAGGTGGCACCCGTGGGGATACCGTGCGTGAGGCCGGAAAGTGATATGATGTGTTACAGGCTAGACCCGTGTGACTTAGGATCGGGGTCCTGACAGCTTTGGTATCAGAGCCTGACTGCCTGTTGGATTAGTAAGCCAAACTGGTCGAAGTCGTGTCTAGAAATTCTTTAGTTATGTAAGGGAATTGATTGTGGAAGGGAACGTAAGGCTCTTTTTACTCCTTTACCCCATGACCTTCTGATCTGAGTCATCTTCTCCTTTTCTACGGGGATTAAGAACTAGGATTCTCATTCTATTTATTAGGATCCCGTTATTGTGGATTCAACCCTCAGTTCAGTTTCTACTACTTCTGTCTGTTCAACTGTTGGTCTCAGAACCTTGACATTATGATGTTAAGTGGATATGCTACCCTTTTGCTTGGATCTCAAAAGTATTTTCGAGCATTTGCAGCCGTTATGCTGTCCGAGTCATCCCAGGTTTCTAAACAGTCTGATGCATTTGCAAACCTTTCCTCCCTGTTTCCGATGTCCTTTTAGGCCAGATTAATCACACTAGTCAGTGTGTTGAGGTACTCTGTTACCTCGACACATGTGTTGGAGTTATTATGACCCTAGCTGTCTTAGAGGATCAACCAGTAATCCAGCAATGCTTTATATTCTCAGTGTGATGATTCTGGCCATTATTCTCAAAAGCATCCCGTGATGCCATTTAGTTGGTAGGCATTCTATCCCTGGGTTATTGAACCCAAGATTCATTCTATCTACTTCATGTTGGTAGTATTTGCTTGTTCCTTTAGGATATTAGTAACCTTGTGATAGTCCTCGAGGTCCGTGGTATATCCTTCTTTCAAATACCATGAATCATCATGGCAGAAGTTCTTCTGAACCAAAAGATCACAACCAGAGTGCTACTGAGTAGTACTCCATTCATATTGTGACTCTGCCAATTCTATTTTCTGCATGGGTTATCCGGAAGAAATATGTTGAACTAGTTCGACATACTAATCTATGCATCCACAACTCAGAAAGATATATGTTCCTTTGAGTTGCCCCTTTTAGTTGTATTATGACCCTCATCTATCAGTTGATAGTCAGGAGTAGTTGTGCACTCGTGTTCATCGATGCCTTTTACTCTTGTGGTCCGTCAAGCCATTCTATTCCAGAATGACTAGGAGAAACAAACTCCAGTACCCTATCCATATCCCGGATTTGGTCAAAGAAGTTGTACCTCGCAGATGAAGAATGCTAACGCAGCTTCTAAACTATTCTATCCTGGAGTATTACCATCTTTATGTCAAGAATGTCATGAGAATTGCACAACCTTCTATGAACTCTTGATACAGTGATACTTCTCGCCATTATCGCTCATTCCTCGGTCTCCGCGTTGTTGTAACCGGAATACCGACAAATGAACCATGATGTGTGAATCAATACTCCTAGCAACCCTGTTGCTTGGTAGTTAAATGGACAATAACCTCATCCTTAGCGAGTTGATTATTGAATCATCACCCTAAGGTTGATCGTGCTACCTAGTCCACTTTCCTGGTGCACTCCTTGATTGATGAGTTGGGATTTTGTTAAGTCCTTGCTCATTTGATCATATCGTCTTGCCCTGAAAAGCAAGATTGTTCTCGAGCTTAGTAACATATCGGCGGATCGTGATTTTCTGGTTATCTTCCCAGAAGTATTACCAGGTTGTCCCCTGACCGTTATGTTGAGCCCGTGATCAAGCTGGTTTCTCTCTAAACCACCCTTTCTCCAAGAATCTGTGTTGGATACCCTGAGCTAGTTGGTTAAGCTAAACAACAACTTGGAGAGTTGGAAGATAAAAGCTTGCCTGACTTAGTTCCTTCCAAGGGATATCTTTTGTGTGTGTGTTGAAGATAGATGATATCTTCATCAATTGGTCCCTGTGATCAGTTGTTGGACCTATTGTCATATCAAAACTTTGATTTGAGTATGGGCTATCATCAAATCAAATCAGAACCAACGATGTTCATAATGTTGTCTTACTCGTGGCTGATCCCTCAAGCATACACCGTTATATCTCTGGGTCTGCCCAATGCTAACACCGTGTTCACTTAATTGTGGAGTTCCACCTTTGTGGAAACCTGGATGAGTTGTTGTTGAGCCCATCAACAACACTGCTACCTTCTCCATGATTTTGTAGGACATTAAGATAGTGTTGGAAACTTGGTAAGCATTGCCTTCGTGTTCCGTTCGCGAGGTATATGTTTGGATGAGAGAAGTGACTTCCTCCAATTCATGTGCAGTTGGTGCAAGTTGTCACCGTGAATTTGAGAAAGCTTGTTTGCTTCCCTGGAATCATCCCAATTCAGTCATGCATACGTGCGAAGTATCCCATGGTCTGATAGACTGATCATCTTCATTCCATATGTATCCTTAGCACACCAAGCCACTGATTGATTTGTTCAAGGAGAAAAGTTCCATCATAAGAGCTAATCATATGACTTATGTAAGGACTTCGATATCCTAGACGATGGTTCCCAACCATAACCCGGTAGTGTTTTATCATAAGACTGCTATGTGGTCATGCTTGTCTTGGACAACGTGTTCACAGGTTTGTAGCAGAACCAGCTCATGTTTTGGAGCTCGCTATCGTAGTTCACTCCCCGAGAATCTCGCAACGCCATCTCGTCGATTTGTGTTGTAAACTTTCATTTTTCCTTCTAGACTCGATGAGTCTGGAATATCCTGACACCAACCAGAACTGAATCTCAGGCAGTTATGATGGTTGGTGCATTTCCCAAGAGCTATAATATTGGTCTCTCGATTACCAGTAAAGTGGATGTCGTGGCCAACCCACCCAGCCGGAAGACCTATTGTTGTAGAATCTTGATTGAAGAAGTTGGCCACCTCCCCATAAGGACCTCGTAGGATTTACTCCCTAGTTGTTCCTTATGGATTCTTGTGCTTCCGAAGTCCGACCTTTATTTGATGTTCGAGATGCCAAACATATATGTGAATGGCTTACGCTAACACATCAAGGAGAACATTAGAAGCGGAGTGCTAAGTGTCTCTCGGTCGATCATCCAGATTTCGTTCCCTTGGCCTCGCCAAGGTGAAATCTAAGAAAGTGTTATCTTCCTTTGCATCTGCATCGTCCATCATTATTCATCATGGTAGTATGTGGTGTTGCCGGGATCCTTGACACGGATATTGGTAAAACCTTGATGAATATGGGAATGCTCAAGTTCTTGAGAGCACGCACAAGCACTAGGTGTTATCCTCGACACTAATCGAGATTGCTTCCAGTGTTCTTGATTATGTTATACACTCTCAAAGAGTAGATTTACTCTCTACTGTTGGGATTCTTCCTAGTTACCAGAATCATTCCCAGCATTTGCATTTTGTTCCCAGCTTGCACCACCATGTGCAAATTTTCCATGGGTTACCTTTCTCAGCCATTGCTATTCAGGATTATCTTCAAACGTGGTCCTACCATAGGTTCCATCCATTTCCGATGATAAGTAAAATCATCCGTGGTGTTGTCTTTTACAAGGTAGTCCACATCATCCATTTTGACCAAGAATGTCATTATCTCGAACTCCGTCAAACGATCGATTGTGTTTGCCTTAGGCTGGTAAAGGGAATTTCAATGATCTCTATATGAAAAGTAATTCTTTTTGCCACTTAAGGGAATAACTCTACGAGTCATCTTCTTTAAAGGTGTCCCGTCTAGTGACATCGATCACCATCTTCTTAGGTGTGCAATTTTGCCTGCCAACTGAACTTTCATCATTTATTTCACTCCATCCCCCTGGAGGTGTACTCCGTGTCTCAGCTCAAGAGATGTTTCAACGTCTCACTACATAAGTTGATCTGAGTTGCTCGATCTTCAGCAAGATAGATTACCGTAGAATTTCTTCTGTTATCTCTGTATTGGACAAAGATCTAGTAATGAAGGATGTCAGAATCAACATAATGCAATGAATCATCAACTTTTCAAAGGAAACCTGAAATGGGGATGCTCAAACCCTAGCACTAAATGAATTTAACTAGGGTCAAATTAAAATCTTTTTCAATGAACCCAAAATGTCCCTTGGAAAAGTTCATCATTTTTGGATTGATTAAAAACCTCTGCCAAAAATGTTGCACATATTTCTAGGACCATTCTGGATTTTTGAATTAAATCATATCCTACTTGCATTTGGGCATTTAAATTTTATATATTATTTTAAATGCTCAAATAATCCTAAACTGAAATGTTCCATGTTGGTTATATGCTAAACAGTGGGCATGAGCAGTTTGGTGATTTTTGAAAGTGCCTAAGTTTTTTTAATAAAGCCCAGAACAAATTAACAAAATAGAATAACAGAAACTAAATAGAAAAACAGAGAAAGAGGAAGCCCACCTGAGCCACTTACCTGTGCGGCCCAGCACTGTAGCGACCCAGCCCATCTCCCCTCGCGCGTCGTCTTCCTCGCGCCTACTAGCTCGGTGCGTGGCGCGCGCACAGCCGAGCCGCGGCCACCTCCTGCTTCGCGGTGGCAAGGCCCCGACCCCTCTCTCCTCGCCAGTGCGACGCCCTGGCCGCCCTGGTTCTTTCCACTCCCTTCGATGCTTCCCCTCTCCTCTGCTCTCTCTCCCTCTTGCGACCGAACGGAGCCGTCGCCGCCGTTCGTCACCACCGCGGCCACCATCGCCCCCTCGCTGCAGCGCCATGCCCGAGAGCTCCGCCGCGTCCTCCTGGTCCTCTCCACCGAGCTACGGGACGCCGGGAGGCTCTGCTTCGCCGTCACCGCGCTCGTCCTCAACCTTCGGCCATCGACGGCCTCGCCGTCGATTCAGCACCACCAGGACCTCCCCGGGCTCGATGACCTCCTCTTCGGCATCGCAGTGAGCTTCTCCGCCGTTTCCGCCTGTCCCCGTAGCCTGCAACTCGCCGTAGCCCTCGCCCCCTTTCTTACCGTACCCGCCGCCGCCACTGCACGTCGCCGTCGTGGCCACAGCCACGTTGGTTTGATTCCAAGCACGGCATCGTCTTCACCGCACCTGTAGAAGCCCGTAGCACCTCCTCGCTCATCTCCCCGAGCCCCGCAGCGCCTAGCTCGACGGAGCCCGAACTCCGGCGCCGCCACGAGCTCCGTTCCGACGAGCTCCGCCGTCCCCGTGTCCTCCCGTTGCCCCCATTAGATGCGCGAGCTCCCCAGCTACGCGTAGCACCAAGCCGCCGTCCAAATGGTCGCCGGAGGGCGAATCCCGAGCACCGCCGCCACGTTTGGCCTCGCCGGGGTCGAGCCGCCGGTGGTTTTAACCCCCTTTGACTCCGGCTGGACCCCCCCTCTGTCCATGACATATGGGGCCGGCCGTTGATTAGTTTAGTTAGGTTTTAATTAAGTACTAATCTCTGTGCTTAGCTCTATGGGTCACTGACACGTGGGGCTAACCCCTGTTAAATTAGTTTAGTTAAAACTAAACTTAATTAGGCCCTGAGAGACTAACATGTGGGCCCATGCCCCACCAGCAGTTTAGTTAGTGTTAGTTTAAAAACTAACTAACTCTGTTAGCTAGTGGGTCACTGACCAGTGGGCCCCACTGGTCAGGTTTGACCCGAACAGCCCCTGTTGACTTGCTGACGTCACACAGACGTCATGCTGATGCAATAAAGCCTTTTCTGAAATTTTATATAAATCTAAATGATTTATTTATTTCAGAAAATAGCCAAAACTTGTAAAAATCATATAAAATCAACCGTAGCTCAGATGAAAATAATTTATATATGAAAAATGATCAGAAAAATCCAAGGAATCTGTTTATGGCACTTTCATGCATGTGTTGAACAAGCTAAGCCTGCTGATCAGGTCAAATCAATTAAATGACAATTAAATAATCACATATGGAGTTTGAATTTGAACCTTTGGTTCAAACCAACTTCATTTAATTGTGTTGCTAGTTGCATTAGCCCAATCAACAGCATATTGCCATGTCATGATCATGCATCATATTGTTGCATTGCATTGATTGTGTTCTTTCTCTGTTTGTCGGTTTTGTCCCCTCTCAGTAGACGACGTTCCGACGATGAGTTCGATGACACCGATGAAGACTCATTGTTATCTTCAGAAGTGCCAGGCAAGCAAAACCCCATTGAGCATTCCGATACAATCCCACCCTCTCGCTCTTGCTCTCTTTTACTGCATTAGGACAACAACGCTTCAACTGTTACCTGCTGCGGTAGTTGAACCCCTTTCCACTGCATGACCTGTCATTGCCACAGTAAATAGTTGAAACCCACTAGTATGAGTAGGAGTTGTTTGAGCCATGTTGTGCCTACTCATTCATGCTATCTGGTTATGCCTGCTATTGCTTAGAGTTGTGTCAGGTCTGATTCATCGGGGATGAATTGGAAGGGTGATGAACATGTCCTACTGTGAGTGAGCTAAGTGTGTGAACACGATTTGGTAAAGGTAGCGATGAGAGGCCATGTAGGAGTACATGGTGGGTTGTCTCATTGCAGCTGTCCTCAGGAACTGAGATCTGTGTTGGTTGGTCCATGAAACAACTACTACCACACATTGGGATCCTTAATTGACTCTCTTGACTTATTAATCAACATGATCTCTGTCCAGGAGTTGTAACTAGTTTCTGGTGTTTGTAGTTTACTGGAGGTCGTGCGCAGCGCTGACCCTCGGGGTGGGCTGTTACGCGGCAGGTACGTGGCACGGTGTACCGATTGCCCGTTTGGTGATGCGGGAACCCTGTACACATCGTTTGGGGCCATGAGCGACACCCCGGCCGGATCTCCCCATGGATGGAACCCAAATAGGCGATAAACCTGGACGAGAGACTTGTGTGGTTAGTCAGGTCGTGGCCGACACCCTCGCTGGGCCTCCGCTTGAAGGTTGCCGAGTACATGTCGTGTAAACGGCGGTAAGTGGTGAGAGCGTGTGTGAAGAAGTACACCCCTGCAGGGTTATATATGATCTATTCGAATAGCCGTGTCCGCGGAAATGGACTTCTGGGTTACCTCTACAGTTCATAGACAAGTGAAAGTGGATACTCTAAAACACGCAAGATAAGCGTGAGTGCTATGGATGGCCTTCTCGTAGGGAGACGGGAGCGGATCCATAGTGGTGTATTGATTGGTGAATATGTGGACTCGTGTGCACCACCTCAAAAGAGTTACTTGCAGTCGTAGTTCAGAATAGCCACCGAGTCAAAGCTGGCTTGCTGCAGTCAAACACCACCACCCCTTTGTTGATACTGATGCATATGTAGTTAGTTCTGATGTAAGTCTTGCTGAGTACCTTTGTACTCACGTTTGCTTAATTTATGTTTTTGCAGAGAGACTTCAGTCTCTCTAGTGGTTCCGCGTGGACTTCGACGTTTAGCTTGTTACCTCAGCTACGATCTTGTGCCCTTAGGAGGGTCTTGTAGATAGTCAGGCTTCTTAGTCTTTTTCATTTGTAGTTGTCTGTACTCAGACATGTTATGCTTCCGTTGCCTGTATGCTCTGTATGTTGGGTCATGTGACCTCTGTTTGTAATAAATGCTATGATGGCTCTTTTGGGCCTTATCTATATGAGTTGTTACTTATGTTGTGATGCCATGTTGTACATCACATACTTGCATGTTATGCGTACGTGTAATGTGTATTGCTATGTGTGGGATCCGACACCTAGTTGTTTACCTTTGGTAGCCTATCTTACAGGGAAATGTCTCCTGGTGCTTCCACTGAGCCTTGGTAGCTTGCTATTGCTCCGGAACACTTAGGCTGGCCGGCATGTGTCCTTCTTCGTTCCTGTGTCTGTCCCTTAGGGGAAATGTCACGCGTTGTTCCTTTAAGTCCTTGTAGCTTGCTACGACTTGGGTTCATACGTTGATGACCGACACGTTCGTTGCTGGGTCATGTATGCCTGTCTCTGTAATTTAGTGCCACTTCTGGTTTATAACTAGTCATGTCGGCCCGGGTTCTCTGTCATATGGATGCTAGCGACACTATCATATGCGTGTGCCAAAATGCGCAAACGGTCCCGGGCCAGGTAAGGTGGCACCCGTGGGGATACCGTGCGTGAGGCCGCAAAGTGATATGATGTGTTACAGGCTAGACCTGTGTGACTTAGGATCGGGGTCCTGACAACAGTTGCCATTTGGGTGCAAAGGAGACGGCGCAGCCGTTGGTTCCCAAGGAGTGGGGCAAAGGTTTCCCCTTTGGTGCAACAAGACCGAAGACCGCAAGGACGATAAGGAGGATGTCACCGTCGAGCCCACCATCGTGTCACCGCCTGATCCTTTTGCAGGCGAAGACTGCTTTTGTCAGGGTAGGAACGTCCTTGTGTTCCCGCTCAAAAATGGCCGTTGCGGAATCCCTTCCCGCCTAAACATTTCGGGGGAAGAGGACCGTGGCCACCTATATAAGTAGCTAGGACCTCCACTGCAGAGGGACACACACACTTGAGCACCGCACGAGGACCAAGAACACTAGCCTCCTGACCCTCCTGAGCTCGCCTCCTGAGCTCAGGAACCCTTGTACCAGTTCATACTCTAGCTCATCCAGAGCCAATCCACCAAAGCAGGAAGTAGGGTCTTACACCACACGGTGGCCCGAACCTGGATAAATTCTTGTGTGTTTGTTCGTTGTTTGCTTGAATCCTTCCATTGAGACGAGAGCGAGGCGCTAGGTAGACGTGAGTGGGAGAGATCTTCGTTCACGCCCCTGTGTTCGAACTTAACGGGTTTTGCGGAGCCCTGAATCCGACAAAATATACTCCCCCTAGATGGATGCAGGGTATATGATTTTCGACTAGGTATACTGCAATTCAATGACTTATATGGAGGATTTTCAATCATTCGAGGTGATGATTCACATTGATGAAATAATCCAACGAAAAAAATACATTGCAACCATACATGACTTCCGTCAATAATTCCACCTGCAAAATAAGAGTTTCGAGAGAAAATAATGCAGCAGGCGGGTTATTAATATTACAGCTCATAACAGAAGTTTTACATTAGAGCACACGCCAAAAGTCTTTGATGCGAACATCACAAAAGTCTCAGAGCAAAAGCAGAGAAAATAAACACAGAGACCAAGTCCAATAGAGCAACATTATCAGAGCAAAACTATCGGAACACTCGATGTAATTCTCCCCCCTTTTGTCAACTAGTGTCAAAAAGGTGATGAAAGACATGAGTACGTTACAACGTGAATATGAATCACTTTGAGGCATGACGCGAAGAACCGTCTAAAGAAGTTTTTGATTCTGAGGTGGTTGGAAGATCTTCATCGACAGTAGCTGCAGCAAATCCTTCAAGGCCGACTTGAGGCTGAGACGAGCTAGGCACATTTGGATGAGTTTGAGGATTCTTGCGTGAGAGAACATTTCCGTCGACAGGTTTCTCAGTTGGCAAGGTTGCGTCCAATTCGTCGAATATTTTGAGCAACTCAATACGAAGCAAGTCAGTATTGAGTTGACGAGCTGGTAGAAGCGGAGTGACCCGATCTTTGAAATCTTTAGCTGAGAACTCTTTATCCATATACTCGTAAAGCTCTTTGAGTTGAGATTTGCTCAATTTCTTCTTGGATTAGAACTTCCGAAGCAGTCTCCAGAGACGTTTCTTGTTTTCAACTGTAATCATATGCACTAATTTGGTTTGATTGTGGATAGCATTGAGTTTAGCAGCCAGTTGCTCTTTTTCTTGGCAATCCTCGACCATATGCTTCAAAAGAAGCTTGTCGGGGGGATGAACCCTGAGCAGGCAATGCAACCAAGATCGTTTTCAAAAACATCAGGGACGACATCACCCCTCAAGTCCGACTCACGCTTGGTCAGGTTCCGTAACCCGGCCAAGACCCTCAACCCGGTCAAGACTTCAACACGGCCAAGCCTGGCGCATGCCGGAAGAACCCAACAAGCCGGATTCCAGCACAACCCTCAACCCGGCAACAAGCCAGTGCCCGTCCCCTCCAAGGGTACGGCAGGGCAGACTCCCACGAGGGGGTACGCGTGGCTACAATGTCCCACCTACCCCCGCTGACAGGACACAAGGATGGGTACAATACGCATCCATCCCATCGGCGAGTACTGATGGCGACGGGGCGTCCTGGCACTGTAGCTGATCAGGCTTGCCCACTCCATGACGTATGGCACTCCGAGGCACAGCACTTCCCGAAGAACCCGACGTACCCTGGTACTCGACGGGCCCCAATGCCGGCTTCCAGTCACTGGAAACCCGGCCCCACGGCCTTGTAACTTTACCATTGTAACCCTAGGGGCTTCAACTGTAAAACCCCCCAGTGCCCCTCCATGTACAGGGGCATTCATGCAACTCTCAGTAGAACACACACACACACACACACACACACACACACACACACACACACACCCATCGGAGAAGGAGCAGCCTAAGACTTGGCCTGTCTTCCTTCCTCCTTCGAACAGCTCTAGGAGCAACTCTGTACTACTACGTGCACCCCATACATAAAGCACTCGGCAAGACTAGGGGTGTTATCTCTCTAGAGAGGCCTGAACCTGGGTATGTCTTGCGTACCTCGCTCGCTCATGCCAACCTCGCCTCTGGAGCCCACCGGTGCCCTCGAGCCTGTCCCTCTCTTTAGCCATCCCTTGGCATCTGCCGTGCGCCCACCACGACAGTTGGCGCCCACCGTGGGGCTGCTCGAGGTCCCGATCAGAGACATGTTCCAGACAGGGCCCGTCATCGGTTTTGGTGAGCACGTCGAGCACTGCGCGTCCCCTGAGCCCGTCGTGCTCACAGCTGACGTCATCGACGCCCCCACCGCCTCCTTCGCCGCGCTGCGGATCTCCGACGCGCCCGCAACCAACGAGTATCCCAGCGGGGTGCTCGACGTCTTCGACTCACCTGTTGAAAGAACATGCGTGCCCCCATATTTGGTTTTGGTAATTAATGACAATCTCTATGGACTAATGGTTGCCTTGAGTTATATTTGAAGGGTTTGTCCATAGGCTTTTCTTGGAGTCCATTTGTTGGTTTCAAGGAGAGTTTGTGATGACCAAGGTGCTATCAAGGAATTATCCAAAGATTGGTCATACATCATCCGAATGAAGAGAGTTGGAAAGATTCAAGGTTGATCAAGACTAAGTACAAAGAGTGATTCAAGTTGATCAAAACACAAATCGTAGAAGACGACTGAGAGGGATCAAGTGATCCCATGGTAAGGTAAGCATTGTCCTTTACGCTTTGTGTACTAACTGTCAGGGATATGACTAGCAGGTATAAACCGGCCAGGAAGATCCGGATTACACTGACATAATCGTGTTATTACAAGCCCGGTAGAATATGTACAAACGGTGTTTCATCCAGAGTGGTTGGCTAATCCGGTGCTGGTTCTAAAGAAAAATGGCACCTGGAGGATGTGTGTTGATTACACAGACTAAAATAAGGCTTGCCCAACTGATCCTTTTGCTCTCCCCCGTATTGATCAGATTATTGATGCTACGGCAGGATGTGAACGACTAAGTTTTTTGGATGCATATTCAGGTTATCATCAGATCAAGATGGCAGTTAAGGACCAGGAGAAGACAGCTTTCATAACTCCTTTTGGGGCCTTCTGCTATGTATCCATGACTTTTGGGCTCAAGAGTACCCAAGCAACTTATCAGCGTTGCGTGCAGAATTGTTTCAAAGAACAGATTGGAAAAAATGTCCATGCTTATGTTGATGACATTGTGGTGAAGTCAAGGAAGGAGGAGACGCTGATAGAGGACCTAAAAGAAACCTTTGACAACCTTTGGGTTTATAAGATGATGCTTAATCCGGAGAAGTGCGTTTTTGGTGTTTCGGCAGGCAAGCTCCTTGGATTCTTAGTATCCAACAGAGGAATAGAGGCTAATCCGGAGAAGATCAAGGCGATCACATCCTTGACTAAACCAGCTTGTATCAATGATATCCAGCGCGTAGCAGGCCGCATTACAACATTGAGCCGATTCATCAGCCGTTTGGGAGAGAAGGCAATTCCGCTTTATCAGATGCTGAAAAAGACAGATTGGTTTATATCAAGCGATGCTGCAAACGCTGCGTTCGAGGATTTGAAGCGACAATTAGCAGAGCCGCCAGTTCTTGCTGCCCCTGTTGACAACGAGCCACTGCTGTTATACGTGGCCGCTAATGCTCGTGCAGTTAGCATGGCAATTGTGGTGGAACGCAAGGAAGCAGGCAAGGAATATCCGGTTCAGCGACCGGTTTACTACATCAGTGAGGTTCTCGTTGAGTCAAAGCAAAGGTATCCGCACTGGCAGAAGTTGGTGTACGGCGTGTTCATGGCAAACCGGAAGCTGAAGCACTATTTCCAGGGCCACCCAATCACTGTTGTCAGCTCAGCTCCATTAGGGGATATAATCCAGAACAGAGAAGCCACTGGCAGAGTGGCAAAGTGGGCCATTGAGCTTAGCCCACACGGATTGAGGTATGTACCCCGTACTGCTATTAAATCCCAATCACTGGTAGATTTCATCAATGATTGGACAGAATTACAAGCACCAGAGGAGAAGCCGGATCATACATACTGGACTATTCACTTTGACGGTTCAAGACAATTAGAAGGCTCGGGGGCTGGAGTTGTGTTAACTTCCCCACGAGGTGACAAGTTTTGCTATGTCCTCCGACTAATGTTCCCTTGCACTAACAATGCTGCTGAGTATGAAGCTCTCCTTCACGGCCTACGGATGGCTAAGGAGATGAACTTGAGCCGGGTCAAGTGCTTTGGTGATTCAGATCTAGTGGCGCAACAGGTGTCTGGCAAATGGGACTCTAAAGATCCGCTCATGGCAGCTTACAGGCGAGAAGTTGAAGCGGTTGCAGGATATTTCAAAGGATATCAGGTGGATCACATAGACCGGCGGAAAAATGAAGCAGCCGATGCATTAAGCCGGCTGGGCTCTCAACGTAAACCGGTTCCACCAAATACATTCTTGGATGAATTACACAGTCCATCGGTACAGATACCATCGGAGGAGGATCTGGCTGTTCCTGATCCGGAAGCACAGCTAGTTGCAGCACTGCATGTTATTCCGGATTGGACACTCCCTTACTTGGCGTATCTGAGCCGAGGAGAGTTGCCAGATGATGAGGTCGAGGCTAGGCAGATAATCCGACGATCCAAATCTATGACCATTGTCAACGGAGAACTTTATCACCACAACGTTTCTGGGGCATTTCAGCGATATGTATCATCGGAAGAAGGCTGTGATATTCTTCGAGAGATACACGAAGGAGATTGTGGTCATCACGTCGGTTCAAAGTCATTGGTAGCCAAGGCCTTTCGTCATGGGTTCTACTGGTTAACGGCTCATGCTGACGCGGAGGATCTAGTCCGGAGATGCGATGCTTGTCAGAAATTTTTACGGTGTGCTCATGTTCCGGCGCAGGAGCTACGGATGATTCCAATCACTTGGCCGTTTGCAACCTGGGGGCTTGATATGGTTGGACCCTTTAAACGATCCCAAGATCAGAAAACCCATCTGTTGGTACCAGTGGACAAGTTTACAAAGTGGATTGAGGCAGAACCTGTCAGTAAGTGTGATGCGGCAACATCGGTTAAATTCATCAAAAAAAGGTAATTTTCCGGTTTGGCTTTCCACACAGCATCATTACTGATAATGGCACCAACCTATCTAAAGGAGAGATGGAAGAGTTTTGCCAAAGGGAACATATTCGCCTGGATGTATCTTCAGTAGCTCACCCTCAATCCAATGGTCAAGCTGACAGGGCCAATCAAGAGATCTTGAGAGGCATCAAGCTCCGGCTTATGGTTCCTTTGCAAAGAACACCAGGTTGCTGGTGATACATCCAAAACGTATCTATAATTTCTGCTTGCTCCATGCCTCTTTTGTGTGATATTGCTATGATATTTATACACTTCCATACACTTTTGATCATATTTGGACTAACCTATTAACTCAGTGCACCCCAGTGCCAGTTTCTGTTTTCTGCCGTTTTTGTATTTCAGGTTTTCCCATCACGTAAACTGCCAGAAAAATCCCGGAAAAATTATATAAAAAATCAGCGTTCCGGAAGCTTCCTCGCGGCCAAAGTAGGGACGGAGGGGGGCCACCAGGGCTCCAGGCGCCCTGGTGGCGCGGCCCCCCTCCTGGCCGCGCCGGGGGGCGCCTGGGCCCCCCAGGTCTCCGATGATGCCCCCCTTTGGCATATATTTAACACGCGTCCCGAAACCCTCGAGGACGGAACCCTTTTTCGCGATCTCATCTCTGTTCCGCCGCCGCCGCGCTTCCAAGATCGGGAGCACCAGGAGAACTCTTCCCGGCACCCTGCCGGAGGGGAGGATCACCACCGGGAGCTTCTCCACCACCATGGACGCCTCCCGGATGAGTTGTGAGTAGTCTCCCTTGGACCATGGGTCCATGACCAGTAGCTATGTGATGTTCTCCTCCCCTTCTTGTGCTTCACTAATTAGACCTCGTGAGCTGCCCTACATGATCGAGGCACATATGTAATCCCTATGCTGTTGCTATGATGAGTTTGCTGGGATCCGATGGATTGTGAGATTATGTTCAGATTGTGTTTGAGTAATATATTTGATTCACCTCTTTTATATTTATGTTCGTGAGTAATTCTTGCATGTTCTCCGTTGCTATTTATTGCTTTGGCCAAGTAGTAGGTAGTGACTCCAAGAGGGAACGTTATGCTTGATTGTGGGTTCATGCCCCTCGATGACTAGTTTGAGTGACAGAAACATGAGTCTAGGGGATGTGTTGTTGCCACAGGGGGGAAAACAACGGTGCTTGTACTCGCGGGTGCAAGGATTGTTTACTTTACGCAAAGTTCTTTTAATGCAGTTGTCTGTTGCTTTGAGTTTACACTATGGGTGGGACTCGCAACTTAATACCAGCGAGATGTTCTGGATAGATATCTCAAGGTGGATGATTAGTAGTAGATGCAGATGGATTTCGGTCTACTTACCTTGGCGTACCGCCCATGCTTTGAACCTCTACCTTTCTTGCAACATAGCTAGCATTGGTTTGCGCACATAATTCTGTCAATTGCCCAGCTGTAATTCGTTTACCTCACATAGCTGTTTTATCGTCTTTTGGGAGAGAGACATCACTAGTGAACATCATGGGACCCCGGTCCATATTACCATCACTGATCACATCCGCTATTTAGTTTCTGCTTTTACTTACTAGTTGCAGCAATACCTATCACTATTGATACGGAGTATCCCATGATCATCCCCATGTTCACTCGACGAGACCTCAACTACACACAATTGGACACAAGGTTCACTCGCTCCTCTCTGAACCTCCACTTTCTACATGTGAGACATGCCTACTACCTCAAATATATGTGCTATGCATGTTCAGGAACACCCAAGGAGACCATGGAGAACCCAAGAACCAAGGCCAAGTGCGCGCGGAAGAGAAGGAAGAAAAGCCAGCATCTACAGGCCCCGGACATCCGGCCCCCAAGCCCGGACATCCGGCGCCCCTTCACAGAAGCGAGCACCGCAAGCCCGGACATCCGGCCCCTTCGCCGGAAATCCGGCCCCTCATCACAGAAGGCAACCGAAGCCGGCCACGCTCAGCCCGGACATCCGGCCAGAGGCCCGGACATCCGGCTCCTCGCGAGCCGCCGGACATCCGGCCCTCGGCCCGGACATCCGGCGCCTGCCCGCGCGCACAGACGGGCCTGAGGCCCATGTATCCCTCTCCCACTTACCCCTTCGTGGACCTAGACTATATATACTCCTCCCCCTCCTCCATTTGAGGGTTAGCTGAGAGATAGCTCATTTGATACCTAGAGCTTTGCTCATCTAGTGGTTCATCTCCTTGTGAGTGACTGCGGCCCCTCCACGGAGAAGATCCACACGGATTCAAGACCTCTGCGGAGGAGATCCTACGGGATTCAAGGCCCCTCGCGGGAAGATCCTACGGGATATCATCAAGACCTCCTCACGGAGAAGAACCGGTTACCCTTTGTATCGTCCCTTGTTGATCATGGATCTTGTATCTCTTTGTGTTTCGAGGATCTAGCATATGTGTGACTTGTTCTTGTTGGTTTGAGTGATTCTCTCGTGTTTCCCCCCCCGTGTTCCCTCTCGTGTTCTTCGTGTTCATCGTGGGATCCACTCCATTTCGTGAAAGATCTGCTGATTAGGGTTCCACCCTGTATCATATGGTATCATGAGCCACGGTTTCTCACGAATTTGGAGCCTCCCCACCGTTTTCTAGCCTTGTTTTGTTGTGTTCTTCCCCAAATTCGAAAATTCCCCACCAAAAATAGCCCCAAAATTTTTTGTGATCTGTTGGTGTGATGAAGTTTTGTTGATTTTGATCCATGGATTTGCTTGGTTTCAAGTGGATCTAGCATTTCCCCAAGTTTCCCCATCTTTCCTCCACAAAATCCATCAAATTTTGAGCCCCAAATCATCAATTTCCGCCCCCAAACGAGTTTGGAAGTCCCGATTCAGATCTGGAATCGTCGGGCCGGACATCCGGGCCATAGGCCGGACATCCGGGCCATCGGGCCGGACATCCGGGTCCCCGGCCGGACATCCGGCTCCTGGAGGGCAAATTCGCGCGCGGTTCTGGACATCAGGCCCCGGAAATCCGGCCCCGGCCCCGGATGTCCGACCCCTGGGAATTTCAGACTTTTCCGTTTCACCGTTTTGTCCATAACTAATTCATCCGAACTCCGATTTCGACGTTCTTGAGCTCGTTTTGAAGCTCTTGACATCCCCCATAACACAAAAATACCACCATCATCATTTGACTCCATCATATTTTGTGGATTTTGGCATCTTTGCCTAGGGCTTCCACCACATCATCCGCATAACCACCACCGACTTCCGCAACCTAACCTTTTTGTCCCCCATAGCATTTGTGGTTGCTTGAGTAGTGATTTGAGTCTCCTAAGGTGTTTAGGCTACTTAGGGACCATTGCTTCTTCATCAACCACCACCACCACTTCCGCATACCCATTGCCATTATACATAGCCAACCCAACTTAACCAATTTTTGTTCGAGCTTGTTTGAGTTGTGGCTCGTGTCTCCTAAGGTGTTTCGGCTACTTAGGGACCGTGACTTCAACTCCGACATCGTGTATAGCCCATCATTCCACTTCCGCAACCACCACGGCATTGCCACTACCACCATTTGACATCTGTCCTTGAGATTTTGAGTTGTGGTTTTTCCGTTTCCTAAGGTGTTTCGGCTAATTAGGAACGGGTCTACATCAAGAGCACCACCTCTCATCATCGACACGGACGGTAACTTCGACGACATCATTGTATATTCCCTTGCAATTGCATTGTTAACCCCTAGCCCATTTTTGCGTCACCTACCTATCGAGACTAGCCATTTGAGTATTGCCGGCAACGTGACTTGTGCACATTAGTGATCATACTCCCATATCATACATACCATATCACCGAGGTGCATATCTTGGTATCATCTCTTGTGACACAAGGTTGTCATCCCATATACTCAATTGCTATCTTGGTTCGTGAAGTTTTGCATGAGAAAAGAGCTCAAAAGAGAAAGAGCCAAACAAGCTTTTAAGCAAAAAGAGAAAGACAAAGAAGCTTGTAAGCAAGAGCCATAGCATCACAAAATATCATATCATACTTGATCATCTTGGATCATCTTGTGCTCAAAGCACCGAAACATCATACACATAGCATACTTGGGATAGAAAGTTCATACATTTTGCATCTTATAGGTTGTGCACAAGTGTCGTATCCGCCTATAGAGCAATCGTGCTAGCGTCTCTCTTGAGTTGTGCAACACGAGCGTTTTCCGTGGATTCCACATTTTGGCTCATTCCTTGGTTGCACGACCCCATCTATCTATCCGTGTGTGTGTTTCCGTGTGCCACCCATATTGCTATTGGTCTTCTTGTTTCACTTGCGAATTTGTGAATCTTTTTCAACATTATTGAGTCTTGCTAACTTTTTGCTTCAAATTTTTGTGCCACTATCCTCACCGAGCTCCACCATAAGCTTTACTTGTGTAGGTGTGAGAAACCGACAAGAATTGGTACCAATTGTGCTATTTCCTTGTTCCACATTTGAGTGATCATTGATCCATCTTCAACATCGGTCAAGGTACATTTGGTCTAGTTCTTCTCTTTCTCCCACTCATACTTGCTAGCGTCTTGTGATGGATAGGCAAGGCATTTCATCTCCGGTCTTCGACATCGACGGCGCGAACAAGGACATCCACGAGAAAACCATCGGACTACAACGAGAAATGCAAGCGTGCTTGGGCAACATCGCCATCGAACAACGACACTTCGCGACAAGGACAATGGCTTCCTTCGACGACATGTGCGACTCCTTCAACAAACAAATGGCGGAGCTCCGACACTTGGTGGTCGATTACAAGTCTTCTTCCCCTTCGTCATCCTCTCGACGGCGACGTTCAAGTCACAAGTCTTCGGAGCGCAAACATGATGCAAGTGCAAGTCTTCCACGGCCACACCGCCATGGCGACCATCGACATAGTCATGAAGGGAAAGTCACCTCCAAGCATCATGTGCACGACGACGACGAACGACATCTACCAAGAGCTCAAGCACGACAACGACATCATCATCATGAAGATGCTCGACAAACGCATATCTCCAAGTCCGAAGAAGCTCTACATCACGCCAAGGCCAAGCTTCAAGAGCAAAAGAGAAGACCGCGAGACAAGCACACCCAAGATGGAGCTATGGCTACAACCACCACTTCGGCATCTTCGCCAAGTGCTATCAAGGCATCTTCGCCTTCGGACGTACGGCATCTTCGCCTACTTCCCATGAGTTCGCCTACATCGACATCTCCAACTACAAGGCGAGCACCTACGAGCGAGGGTGACACTTCCATCTTCGGAAGCTCCCCACATCAAGACGGCGACAAGACGGTCGATCAAGGGCCATCCCCTTCGACTACGGCATTCACCTTTGGAGGCGTTATGGATGAGGCGGCGAACGGAGTTGAGTTTGGAGACGTTTGCACCTACATCTCTCCGACACCCATATATCATGAGATGCCCCAATTTCCATGTGAGGAGAGACACCACCATATGAGTGACATGAGTGACTCCACCATATGTGAGATTGAGAGCATTTCTTTTGAGAGGACGAGAGTGATCACCACTATCCCAACACATGAGAGCATGCCACACATCATATGTGAGGTTGAGAGCCATTTGAGTGACTCCACCAACCATACGAGTGAGAGCATCCATGAGGGAGTGAGTGAGCCACACCACTTAGTGAGTGAGGTAGTTGATAGGGCACGTGAGGCCACTATGATTTCTAACGACTTAACCTCTACTCCGAGTGTGTTTTCTTTGGTGCTAGGTCTCCTACAAGAGGACATGCCTACCCTCGATGAGTCCGTCCCTCCAATGGACAAACCGATGGCCATGGTGGAAGAAGATGTACCCCCCACATGGTACCATCAAGTTGCAACCTCACCTACAATACATGAGCGATGCTCCAAAGGTAACATAGGTGATGGTGCTTCTTTCCTCCCACTTGTGGACTATATCACCAATGATTACTCGCATGATGTTGATTTACCTATGACCATGCTTCATGCTAGTGCAACTTCCTCATGTCTTGACTTACCTATTTATGATGAATATGATGATGAGCATGTTGAGTTGCCTAGTTGTGATGCTATGCTCCATAGGATATCATGTGAAAATTCTTTTGGTCACATCATGTTTGATAATCCTTTGAACTTGTCATATGCTATGAGTGAGATTTCTCATATTGTTTCATTTCAATCTCAACATAGTAACTATGCATGCCCCATTAAAGTAAATCCTATTTGCACTTGTGGCATAGATGACAAGATGATGGTCATTGGCTTTTGTTTTTCATGCGATGATATTGCCATGCTCCCTTTACATAATTTGCGCAATTCATCTACTATGCCATGCCATGAACACATTGTTCCAAATATGCTTTGCTTTGGATGTTGTCAATATTATCCATGTGATGTTTCCATTGATGCTCATGAGGAGACCCCCATAGTTTCCTCATACATAATAGGAGATTTTGATGCATTCCTTACCTTGCATGATTACCATGATTGTGTGCACCATATGCATTCCATGAATCACAATGATATTTCTCGTGACGCATCACACAACTTGAGTCTCCATTATGCCATACATAACAACAAACCTCTCATGATGGATGACATGTTTCTATACCACGCATCTCATTTATTTGAGCATTGGATATTATGTGCTAACCAACACTTACACGTGCGCATCATGATGGATGATGTGTACATATACCACGCACATACAATTTTTCCTTTGCCTTTGTCTTGTGTAGGTACTTTTGCAAACTCGTCAACCTCACAATCCCATGAGTTGACGAAAAGAGCTCTTGAGAGCAACAACGATTTGGGATTCCGTGGAATCTCCTTACCACCATCCTCTTCGCGCAAACACTACACGCATGTCTTTTACTTGGCTCTCACACGGCTATGGGCTATTTGCCACTTGTCACATTATGCCCATACTATCGTGTTCACTTTGCATATTATGCCTCTTGCTATGACTTTGCCATGCAATTGTGACCCTTGCTTGCCTTTACACATGATTCACCATTATGCTACTTATATGTGTATTTGCATGCTTGGTGGAGATACTTGTAGCTACTACCATGATTTCTTTGTGCCACATGCTATTGTTGATTCTTGTGTTGAGAGAGTCATGATATCCCATTGCTATTTCCATATGGCCTCTCATCAACACATTGATGATATTTTGCTCATATCTTGCTTTCATGCTTGTGCTATGCCATGTGCATTATTCATGTCTCCTATTTGCACACATGCCATGATTGCCATGATTACCTCTAGTACGTTGCATCTTCGCACTACTAGCTTGTTTGACTTGATTGCTATGCTTGCTTGCTATATTGCATCACCCATGTTCCACTCTTACTTGCTTTCTTGGGTTGATGACATATATGTTCATGCCATTCACATGATTCACATTGATCATTGTCACTTGTCTCCATTCGTTGCATCTCTCATATTCCCTTGTATTGAGTGCAACCATGCTATGCCTATTGATATTGGAGACTTTGACACCATTCTTGTGATGCATACTTGCTTGATTGAGCCTATTGCACTTGGTTGTTCTCGCATCTTATGCCTACATACCATGCACCACACCCTTGTACTTTCTTATGATAAGAATGATGCAAGCACTTGTTGGGCATTTTCCCGCACGAATGCTAGGTTTTGCATTATGGCTAACCTCATTTGTTTTTCCGAGTGTTTGTCATGTTCTTTCATTTTGAAGGATTCACAAGGCGGTACCATCACAAGGCATCTTTGGCATGTGAAGGCATACACGTTGCGCGACACCAACATCTTCGAGAAATTCCTAAAGGTGAATTCCTTCTTTGTGAGCCATCCTCACTTATGCATATTCGATGGGCCATACTTTCATTGTTGTTTCCTTCTTCTTGTCTACATGATACATCTACGGGATGGAGGACCGACATTGAAGATGGACCCTTTGGATGCACCTTCGGACCTTCACTCATGCCGCGACATCGAGCATTGGTATATCAAAACTCCTTTGGCACATTGCACCAAAACCTTCATACTTGTTGATTGTGTGCCCACATGCCATGCTCCATGGACATATAATTCCCATACCAAATTTGCATCTTATGCATGGATTGACTCACATTATGATTGCCTTGTTGCATCGTGTATTCCCATGTCATCCATGATATATGAGCTGGTGCATTTTCTTAGCAAATTTGTTGTGATCTTTCTTGATGGCATATTCATACATCATGATCATATTGTCCTCCATCAATTGCATGATAACATACACATATTGAGCATCCATTGCCATGTTCATGCTCTTGATAAACCATCACATTATGACATCATTTTGCATAATGGTTGCATTGATCACATTCACAACACCTTTGTGTGCACCACAAATGCATTTGATCACATGAATGCTTTACATATCATACTATATCATCTTGTTAAGCTTCATGTACCTTGTCACACGGACTCATTCTTACATGATGGACACTTTGTGTGCGCTAACCATTGTATTTCCAAGTGTCCTTTCTGTTTGCTCATTTTGCATGTACCACATACCGGAGACACCTTGGAGTACTTGGATTGCAACATGCCCTCAACTTCGTCCAACTACAAGTCCGTTTACGACTACCGTTTCCATGGTGATGAGGTTTTTGATCCGAGGTCGGATCTTTCCCAAGGGAGGGGAGATGATACGGAGTATCCCATGATCATCCCCATGTTCACTCGACGAGACCTCAACTACACACAATTGGACACAAGGTTCACTCACTCCTCTCTGAACCTCCACTTTCTACATGTGAGACATGCCTACTACCTCAAATATATGTGCTATGCATGTTCAGGAACACCCAAGGAGACCATGGAGAACCCAAGAACCAAGGCCAAGTGCGCGCGGAAGAGAAGGAAGAAGGGCCAGCACCTACAGGCCCCGGACATCCGGCCCCCAGGCCCGGACATCCGGGCCCTGGCCGGAAATCCGGCGCCACTGTCCAGAAGACACCCGTGGCTCAACCCCTCCAGCCCGGACATCCGGCCCCTCGGCCCGGACATCCGGCGTCTCGGGAAGGCCCGGACATCCGGCCCCCGCCCGGACATCCGGCCCCTGTCTGCGCACAGTGTATCGGGCCTGAGGCCCATGTATCCCTCTCCCACTTACCCCTTCGTGGACCTAGACTATATATACCCCTCCACCTCCTCCTAGTTAGGGTTAGCTTAGGTTTAGCTCATTTGAGATAGAGCTTCGCTCATCATCTAGTGGTTCATCTCCTTGTGAGTGACTGCGGCCCCTCTACGGAGAAGATCCACTACGGATTCAGGACCTCCTTCATCGGAGAAGATCCCCAGGGATATCAAGACCTCCTCACGGAGAAGAACTGGTTACCCTTTGTATCGTCCCTTGTTGATCTTGGATCTTGTATGATGCGGAGCATCCGTCAAGCATCCCCATGGACACCCCATCATCGCCACAAGCACTCAAAGGACCAATGACTAGAGCACGCGCACGCGCCATCGAGCACGAGGTGAATTCTCTCCTCTCCGAGTTTCGTTTGGATTCGCATGAGGATTGGGTTCTACCTCACAAGGAGATGTTGTGCATCCTCAGTTACCAAGGAGGTGATCCCATGGACGCAAAGGAGAGCTCATTCAGCCCGGATCGCGTGGAAGCAAACGAAGACCTGCACATCCCGGACCTAGCGGTACTACCGCTACACCGAAGCGGTACTACCGCACCTGGACAGTCCGGCACCAGCGGTACTACCGCCCCGTAAGCGGTACTACCGCTCGACAAGCGGTACTACCGCTCGAGTGGACGGTACTACCGCCCTGCCTGCGAGCAGCCCTCGGCCCTTGGCCATGTATCCCTCTCTTCTCGTACCCCTTCGTAGGATAAACTATAAATAGACCTTCCCCACTTCCTTGGAAGGGTTAGCAAAGATATTGAGAGACCTTGAGAGCTTTGCTCCTTGTATCCCCTCCGTGAGGAGATCGAGACCTCCCAAGGGAGAAGAATCCTTGTGGATTGCAAGACCTCCCAAGGGAGAAGAATCCTCTTGGATTGCAAGACCTCACCTAGAGTGGGAAGAACCTTACCTTTGTGCTTGTTTCCTTGGATTGTTCTTGTAATCTCGTGGATCCTTTGTGTGCTACTCTAGTGGATGTGATATTGGGTTTGTTTCGAGTGAATTTTGTCTTGTGTTCTTGTGTGTTCTTCCTCTTTTCCCCCTCCAAGTGTGAAAAGATCCCCCCTAGGGTTTCACCCTACAACATCCGGACATTGATCATCAACCGACGTTCTTCCTCAACATCATCTCAACGACGTAGCCGCTCAAGTCGACATACCGACTCCACGCAAGACTCAAGTACACCTACGTCAAACACTCTTCGTCAAGCCGCACGTCAAGCTCGACATGACCATCGGCATCCTCTACATGACAAGAGTTCCCAAGAGCTATTCGACGAACAAGAAAATCGACGTCGTCAAAACCAAGCTACACTTGAGCAAGCACAAGAACGGCAACGACTACGCCAACAACAACAAGAGCGAGCTCGCCAATATCAAGAAGAACAAGATGCCGAGGCTAACCGCCAAGCACAACAACGTCGAGAAGCTCAAGCTATGGAGGCGCAACGTGCTTTACAAGATGCACATCGCAATGTGGCAGCCCGCACTCGACACACTCGTCAAGAAGAGGATTTCCTTCGTGATGAGATGCAAGAGAGGCGCCATCAACCAAGAATGCAAGAAGAAGCTCCTCCTCAAGCACGACAAGAGCAACTACCCCAACAAGAACATCTACATCCTCAAGAGCAACAAGATATGGCAAACCGCCAAAATCGAGATCGCCCTCCCAATAGGCAAGGAAACAATGACGAGCATCGCTATGGCAAGCTCAAGTTCACCATGCCAAAGTTTTCCGGAAGCATTGATCCCGAAGACTATCTCTCATGGGCATTGAAAGTTGACAAGATCTTTCGCCTTCACAACTTCGATGAAGAGAAGAAGATCGCAATGGCATCACTTGAGTTCCAAGACTATGTTCTCATTTGGTGGGAGCAAATCATGGAGAGAAGAGAAGCAAAAGGCGAACCTCCTATCACCACTTGGGCTCAAATGAAGGAAGTGATGAGAGCACGCTTTGTGTGATACGGAGTATCCCATGATCATCCCCATGTTCACTCGACGAGACCTCAACTACACACAATTGGACACAAGGTTCACTCGCTCCTCTCTGAACCTCCACTTTCTACATGTGAGACATGCCTACTACCTCAAATATATGTGCTATGCATGTTCAGGAACACCCAAGGAGACCATGGAGAACCCAAGAACCAAGGCCAAGTGCGCGCGGAAGAGAAGGAAGAAAAGCCAGCATCTACAGGCCCCGGACATCCGGCCCCCAAGCCCGGACATCCGGCGCCCCTTCACAGAAGCGAGCACCGCAAGCCCGGACATCCGGCCCCTTCGCCGGAAATCCGGCCCCTCATCACAGAAGGCAACCGAAGCCGGCCACGCTCAGCCCGGACATCCGGCCAGAGGCCCGGACATCCGGCTCCTCGCGAGCCGCCGGACATCCGGCCCTCGGCCCGGACATCCGGCGCCTGCCCGCGCGCACAGACGGGCCTGAGGCCCATGTATCCCTCTCCCACTTACCCCTTCGTGGACCTAGACTATATATACTCCTCCCCCTCCTCCATTTGAGGGTTAGCTGAGAGATAGCTCATTTGATACCTAGAGCTTTGCTCATCTAGTGGTTCATCTCCTTGTGAGTGACTGCGGCCCCTCCACGGAGAAGATCCACACGGATTCAAGACCTCTGCGGAGGAGATCCTACGGGATTCAAGGCCCCTCGCGGGAAGATCCTACGGGATATCATCAAGACCTCCTCACGGAGAAGAACCGGTTACCCTTTGTATCGTCCCTTGTTGATCATGGATCTTGTATCTCTTTGTGTTTCGAGGATCTAGCATATGTGTGACTTGTTCTTGTTGGTTTGAGTGATTCTCTCGTGTTTCCCCCCCCCGTGTTCCCTCTCGTGTTCTTCGTGTTCATCGTGGGATCCACTCCATTTCGTGAAAGATCTGCTGATTAGGGTTCCACCCTGTATCAACTATTATCTCTTGTGTTTGATCCTTTGTAAACGACAAGGCCGGAGGGATTGACAACCTCTCTGTACTCGTTGGGAGCAAAGTTATTTGTATCTGTGTGCAGGTCCAGTTGATTGCTAAATATGTGGCGCCATTAGTAGTTGACACCTTCTTGTTGAACCTTGGAGTCTCAGGGGAAATCGATCCTTGGTATCTTTGCCAAGGGAAAACTACCGCTACACTGCATCTCAAACCTTCCACTTGGGGTAACCAACGAGGGGCAAGAAGCCATCAAGCAAATTTTTCTGGCGCCGTTGCCGGGGACTCCGCTCTTCAAGATAGGGGAGTTGCGCGCTATCTTTTACCTTTGCTTTTTAGTCTTGTTAGTTTACCTTTCAATTTTTGCTTTAGTGTCTTCTATCGAAAATCACAAAAATAGTTATCTTGCTTGCTTGCTGTTATGGGTTCCACCGAGAACACCAAGTTGTGTGACTTCACTAGTCATAACAACGATGACTTTATCTGCACGCCTATCACTACACCTGCCACTTCAGCACCTTCTTATGAAATTAAACCTGCTTTACTGAACCTAGTTATGAAAGATCAATTCTCCGGTGCTGGAGATGATGCTGCTTTACACTTGAACAATTTTGTTGAACTCTGTGATATGCAAAAGTACACTGAAATAGATGGTAATATTGTTAAGCTTAAGCTTTTTCCTTTCTCCTTGAGAGGAGGAGCTAAAATTTGGTTTCAATCCTTGCCTAGAAATAGCATAGATTCTTGGGACAAGTGCAAAGATGCTTTTATTGGAAAATACTATCCACCTGCTAAAATTATCCAACTAAGGAGTAACATAATGAATTTTAAACAATTGGATAATGAACACGTTGCCCAAGCTTGGGAACGTATGAAATCTCTTGTCAAGAACTGCCCTACTCATGGTTTGACTACTTGGATGGTTATCCAAACTTTTTATGCAGGCTTGAACTTTACCTCGCGGAACTTGTTAGATTCGGCCGCGGGAGGAACCTTTATGTCAACTACACTTGGTGCTGTCACGAAGCTTCTCGATGATATGATGACCAACTATTCCCAATGGCACACCGAACGCGCTCCAACAGGTAGGAAGGTAAACTCTGTCGAGGAGATTTCCTCCCTAAATCAAAAAGTTGACTTGATCATGTCTCTACTTTCCAAGCAATCTTCTGTTGATTCTCGTGATGTTCCTTTAAATTCTTTGATTGCTCGAGAACAAGTAGATGTGAACTTTATCTCTAGAAACAATTTCAATAACAATGCTCATAGGAGTAATTTTGGTAGCAATCCTAGACCGTTCCCCTCTAATTCCTTCTGTTGATTCTCGTGATGTTCCTTTAAATTCTTTGATTGCTCGAGAACAAGTAGATGTGAACTTTATCTCTAGAAACAATTTCAATAACAATGCTCATAGGAGTAATTTTGGTAGCAATCCTAGACCGTTCCCCTCTAATTCTTATGGGAACAACAATGCTTATCCTAGCACCAAGAACTCCACTACTGAACTAGAGATTATGCTTAAAGATTTCATCATTACCCAAAAAGCCTTTAATAAGAGTTTAGAAGAAAAACTAGCCAAACTAGATGATCTCTCTTCGAAGGTAGACAATTTAGCCCATGAGGTAGAATTGCTTAAAATTAGAACTTCTCCTCTTGAGGAGAGGCAGGTCACTCCTATGAATGCTATTCAAGTGCAAATTAATGAAAACATTAGGATGTTGGCTAAACTTAAAGAGAGATGGGCTAGAGAAAAGGAGGAAGAAGATAGAATTAAGAGCCTTCCTACCCACCACACTGTTGCTACTATCCAAGTTGTTGAGGATATCCAAACTCTTAGCACCCAATGCACTCCTGGTCCCATTGGACCTATTAATGGTGATGCTATTACCATAGAAACTACCAAACAAGTGAGCCTAAAGGACACCACTACCACTTTACTTGATAGTAGTGACCTTGATTTTGATAATTGCACTCTTACCGAAGTTATTGATTTCCTTCACAAGATGTCTAGAGATCCCCGCACTAGCACGCTTAACCTTGCCTTCACAGAGCATATCACTAATGCTCTCATCAAAGCTAGGGAGGAGAAACTTAGAGTAGAAGCCTCCATTCCTAGAAAGCTAGAAGATGGTTGGGATCCTATGGTTAAAATTAAGTTGAATAACTTCTCTTGCTATGCTTTATGTGATGTTGGAGCTAGTACCTCCGTTATGCCCAAAAGAATATATGATATGCTTAAATTGAAACCTTTTGATTCTTGTTCTTTTGGTGTTCGTCTTGTTGATTCTTCCATAAAGAAACCTTTGGGGAGGATCGACGATGTTCTTGTAATTGTCAATGACAACTACGTTCCCGTTGATTTTACTATTATGGATATTGAATGTGAACCTTCTTTTCCAATTATTTTGGGACGTCCTTTTCTTCGCACCATTGGTGCCATCATTGACATGAAAGAGGGGAATATAAAATTCCAATTTCCTCTCAAGAAAGGGATGGAACACTTCCCTAGAAAGAAGATTAAGTTACCTTTTGAGTCCGTTATACAGGCTAGCTATTCTTTTACTCTTGATAAAACTTGATCTCTTTGCATTATGCCTAGCTTAAAGGCATAAAAGAAAGCGCTTTTGGGAGGCAGCCCACAATGAATAAAATTTTATTTTGCTTTTGTTGTGTCTTGATGTTGTTACTACAGTAGCATCATCATTGTATCTTTACTTTTCAGCTTTGTGCCAAGTGTAGCCTCTGATTGCAAGAAAGTTCAAAAGTTGTGACGTGCTGTCCAGGAAACAGATTCTGTCCTTGGATAGAAAAATTCGTATAAAATCACCAGATCATCTTTTTGGTCTGAATTGTTTCGACAGCGTGCTCTATACAATTGTCTTTCAGGCGTCTGTTCTGAGTTTTTTGATTAGAGTTGCAGAAGTACCCCGAAAAAATCATTTACTACCTGCTGGTCTGTTTTTCACAGATTCTGTCCTGTTTTGCCTTTTCTTCATTTTGCAAACCTTGAGCTTGCTTTTTCTTTGCAAAAACCTTTTGGCAATCTTGAGAAACAGTAGACCTTCAAGAATATCCTTATTTCCAGCAAGTAACAATTATTTTATTATGGGTACTAACCTCGCTAATCAGATTATGATGAGTTATGTATGAAAGGAGTTTTCAAGTGTGCGAGGGAAGATGATAAAAAGATTCAGGAGTGTCAAACGCTCAAGCTTGGGGATTCCCCCATGCACCCCCAAGAAATATTCAAGAAGACTCAAGTGTCTAAGCTTGGGGATGCCCCCGTGCATCCCCTTCTCCATCAACATTATCAGTTCGTCTTTCGTTCCACTATATTTTTATCACTTCATGTGTTATGTGCTATGCTTGGAGCGTCTTGCTTTTAGTTTCCTTTTTAGTTTTCTTTAGCTTTGCTTGCTTTTCATAACGAGTTGGAACTCAGCTTTCTTTGTGTGGGAGAGAAACACGCTCCACTTCAACCTAGAACACAACATAGAATTTTCATGTCTATCTTTGCTGTGTATGTTCTTGGTCTTTCAATAACTACTGTCATGTTCAGCTCTTAGTTTTCATGCTTATCTTTTTAAAGAGCTTTTGTTTAGTTGGTCGCTAGAACTCTCTTTAGTAATCATGCTTATCTTGTTAAGAGAGTTGGCTTCTGTTGCATTGGTCGATATGTCTATGATAAAAATGCTACGTGCATAATGGTGCTTAGTAGTTCAAGTTTTCTTATGGTTAGTCTCAAATAGCTGGGGGGGTTCCCAATGTGTTATTGGAGTACCAACATGATTTGTTTGCCTATGATGTGGTATGGTTTAGTGATATCTTCCTTCAAGAATTTATTTTGATTGACTTGGCGTATGCTCACGCATATTTAAGACTGTAAAGAAAGTCTGTCAAGCCTTGATGATCTTTTATTTCTGAGTAGCGATATAACTTCCATGCCTGATTCAATGTTGCTTTGTCGCTCTGCATGATTATGACCGTCATTGCTCTCTTAGTTGGTCGCTCCCAGTCTTTTGCTAACCTCCACCTGTACTAAGCGGACTGACTGCTTGTGCATCCAAAATCCTTTAAACCAGTTATGCCATATGAGTCCACCATACCTTCCTATACATGGTATTTACCTGCCATTCCTAACGAAGACTTTCATGTACCATCTCGAAATTATTCAAAAAAGGCATTTCTATTTTATGCCTCTGTTTTAGTTCATGAGGAAGTAGTAGTTAATTCATGATCTTTTTAGGTTGGACAAGCTTCACCCCGGGATTGCATGTCTAATGTGCAAACCCATAATACGAGAAGGAACTGGCATAGTGCGCCCGGCTCATTAAAAAATAATATAAACAAACAAACCCTCCTTCACGCTATGTTCATGAGAAATCAGAAAACTTTGGCAGTGATAAACAAAGGAGATTAAGACGATGTGATCGTCCTCATTCGGGAGCCGTTCCTCGAAACTTGTCCAGCTCGAGAAGTAATTGAGTTATCTGCTAGCATTCGTTGACGAAACATGCATATCCAAAAAAATAATTTTTACTTCTGTTTTTAAAACCAAGAGCTCTGGTACATGTTTAGTTTTTGTTTCCGACCATGGGTTTTCAACCTTGCCATCAAAAGCCACAGTTCGAGAGTCTCCACCTTCTTTAAAGCACCAACTATTGAGAGCATGATTGTCATTTTGAGTGTAATGTGCATTGTCCCAAAGTAGCATTGTCTTTTGCATGATTATGATATCGTTTATTCTGAAATCATTGTATCTAGTCATCACTTAAACCTTGGAGGTGCTCCTGCATTTATGTTTTGCTTCACTAAAGGGGGCAAGCGAGGTACCACTTTATCATATTTGCACACCATGCTCATTACAAATCTATTTGATGTTTCGGTATCATATTGTAAAACTTCCAGTTCTTTGTGATTTTCTCATGAGGCAACTTAATTACTACAGATTCATTGTCTCAGTAAGCTTTTGTCATGTGACTATGAAAAGTCCTTATATGGTTAATAGCATGTCACCACAGAAATTATGCTTGTTATCATTTACCTACTCGAGGACGAGCAGGAATTAAGCTTGGGGATGTTGATACGTCCAAAACGTATCTATAATTTCTGCTTGCTCCATGCCTCTTTTGTGTGATATTGCTATGATATTTATACACTTCCATACACTTTTGATCATATTTGGACTAACCTATTAACTCAGTGCACCCCAGTGCCAGTTTCTGTTTTCTGCTGTTTTTGTATTTCACGTTTTCCCATCACGTAAACTGCCAGAAAAATCCCGGAAAAATTATATAAAAAATTAGCATTCCGGAAGCTTCCTCGCGGCCAAAGTAGGGCCGGAGGGGGGCCACCAGGGCTCCCGGCACCCTGGTGGCGCGCCCCCCCTCCTGGCCGCGCAGGGGGGGCGCCTGGGCCCCCAGGTCTCCGCTGATGCCCCCCTTTGGCATATATTTAACACGCGTCCCGAAACCCTCGAGGACGGAACCCTTTTTCGCGATCTCATCTCTGTTCCGCCGCCGCCGTGCTTCCAAGATCGGGAGCACCAGGAGAACTCTTCCAGGCACCCTGCCGGAGGGGAGGATCACCACCGGGAGCTTCTCCACCACCATGGACGCCTCCCGGATGAGTTGTGAGTTGTCTCCATTGGACCATGGGTCCATGACCAGTAGCTATGTGATGTTCTCCTCCCCTTCTTGTGCTTCACTAATTAGACCTCGTGAGCTGCCCTACATGATCGAGGCACATATGTAATCCCTATGCTGTTGCTATGATGAGTTTGCTGGGATCCGATGGATTGTGAGATTATGTTCAGATTGTGTTTGAGTAATATATTTGATTCACCTCTTTTATATTTATGTTCGTGAGTAATTCTTGCATGTTCTCAGTTGATATTTATTGCTTTGGCCAAGTAGTAGGTAGTGACTCCAAGAGGGAACGTTATGCTTGATTGTGGGTTCATGCCCCTCGATGACTAGTTTGAGTGACAGAAACATGAGTCTAGGGGATGTGCTGTTGCCACAAGGGGGAAAACAACGGTGCTTGTACTCGCGGGTGCAAGGATTGTTTACTTTACGCAAAGTTCTTTTAATGCAGTTGTCTGTTGCTTTGAGTTTACACTATGGGTGGGACTCGCAACTTAATACCAGCGAGATGTTCTGGATAGATATCTCAAGGTGGATGATTAGTAGTAGATGCAGATGGATTTCGTTCTACTTACCTTGGCGTACCGCCCATGCTTTGAACCTCAACCTTTCTTGCAATGTAGTCAGCATTGGTTTGCGTTCGTGGTCCTGTCAATTGCCCAGCTGTAATTCGTTTACCTCACATAGCTGTTTTATCGTCTTTTGGGAGAGAGACATCACTAGTGAACATCATGGGACCCCGGTCCATATTACCATCACTGATCACATCCGCTATTTACTTTCTGCTTTTACTTACTAGTTGCAGCAATACCTATCACTATTATCTCTTGTGTTTGATCCTTTGTAAACGACAAGGCCGGAGGGATTGACAACCTCTCTGTACTCGTTGGGAGCAAAGTTATTTGTATCTGTGTGCAGGTCCAGTTGATTGCTAAATATCTGGCGCCATTAGCAGTTGACACCTTCTTGTTGAACCTTGGAGTCTCAGGGGAAATCGATCCTTGGTATCTTTGCCAAGGGAAAACTACCGCTACACTGCATCTCAAACCTTCCACTTGGGGTAACCAACGAGGGGCGAGAAGCCATCAAGCAGCTGGGTTGAGGAGTTACCTTCTGTACTCTGGAGCATCAACACTACACCTAACAGGTCTACAGGTTATACGCCTTTCTTCATGGTATATGGTGCCGAAGCGGTTCTCCCTAGTGACATCCGGCACGACTCACCACGGGTGGCAGCCTATGTTGAAGCGGTTAATGATCAAGCAAGACAAGACAACTTAGACTGGCTGGATGAAGAACGGGACACAGCGGCAGCACGATCAACAATTTATCAACAAGACCTGCACCGATATCACAGCCGCCGGGTTAAGACCAGGACGTTCCAGGAAGGGGACCTGGTGCTCTGGCTCATCCAAGACCAGACAGATATGCACAAGTTATCCCCACCTTGGGAAGGACCCTTTGTGGTCAGCAAGAACCTACACAACGGTTCATACTACCTGATGGACATTCGAGAACATAAAGACTCACGTACAGCAGAGGAAGAGACGAAGAGGCCGTGGAACATCGCTCTTCTGCGACCCTACTACACTTGAGCCATTGGCTCCGCTTTATGTATCCTGTACATATTATGATTAATAAATAAACCGGCGCCCCCGGTAAACCGGGGATCAGCCATGTTCTTCGAATAGAAGTATCTTATGGGAATTCGCTCAGGTGATATCCATCTAAAAGTTTATTTTTCTTGATATATATCATTTTCATCAAGAAAACAAATTGCTTTCATCTGTACATTTTGATATACAGGACAATTATTTATTAAGGGACCAAAGAGGGTTTGCCGCACAGCGCAACTCAAACATAGGTACCCGACCTCCTAAACCGGCGCCCTTGATGCGTCAAATATGGAGCCCGGCAGCTCGTAAAAAGCCATTGACAATCATCGAGTCGATCACCTAAAGACAAGATCCCTCAGAGGACTTGAAACATTGGGTAGTATTGATGACAACGTCAATTATAGAGCTTAAAGGCCGCTCATAAAAAAAATGCCTAGAGCTTAAAGGCCGCTCACAAAAAGCCTGGAGCCTGGCAACTCGCAAAAAGCCAAGAGCTTAAAGGCCGCTCATAAAAAAAATGCCTAGAGCTTAAAGGCCGCTCACAAAAAGCCTGGAGCCTGGTAGCTCGCAAAAAGCCAGAGCCTGGCAGCTCGTAAAAAGCCTCGATTTCGAGCCTGGCAGCTCATAAAAAGCCTCGATTTGGAGCCTGGCAGCTCGTAAAAAGCCTCGACTACATGGTCTTATTTGCCAAAAAGCTTTGTTTCTGTGATTTTACAAGTTTTTTGTTGTTAACCAAGTCTATTGAGCCGGGATTGGGAAACTTCAAAATTGACCATATATCTGCAAAATTAAAAGTCTGGGTCATGAACACCAGCATGAGTTAAAAGTCTGGGTCATGAACACCATCATGAGTTAAACCGGCGTTCATCATAACCCGAATCAGTCATCAGGCAAACGCCAAGAGAGCCAAGAGCCTCATCAGCATCTACACTTTCAATTATGCCTACCGGATTAAGGACGCCAAGCACACTTAATCAGAGGTATGAGGTATCTTTGGTATAAAACAGATATTGTTTTGATATATATATATATATATATATATATATATATATATATATATATATATATATATATATATATATATATATATATATATATTGGAACAGTGCAATAGGTCCGGTGGTAAACCGCCCGGACATCTTTTAGCATCATTTATGCAGGCACAGATAACATAGACGGATCAACCATGGCAAAACAAAGGATTAAATTGGCAGACGCCAAGTCAAGCTGTGACATCCATATTGGGACAAAGCCAATGTTTCAACTATCCTATTACAAGGCACCTGCATGCCCGAATAAGATTAAAGTTTTTGGCAAAGTGTTCAGCAACTACAAATTAAACCGGACGGTTTATGACTCCTCTTCACGCTGCGAAGGCTGAGGGTCGACGTGTTCCGGGTCTTCTTCATCTTCAGGTAGTGGCTGGAAATCAGGAATGCACCAATCAATCTTGGAGAGTGCGCGGAAGTACATTTCCTCATTAATAAGATCCGACAGATCAATATCTGGAGCGAAAGTATGGCCACGCACTGGCGGGATCAGATTCTCGGTGTCATAAACCGGCCGATCTACCCGCTCATTTTCTAAGTCACAGGCCGGATGATACCTTGTCAGATCCACTTCATCGACAAGTTTGCTGGCGAGTGGGCGCATCTCTTTGGTTAAGGTACGGAGGTCTTCGGCAGAGAAGGTGGATCCATCCTCTTTATTGCTGGGATATCCGTTCATAACCTCAGCCGGATCAAAGTCCGGAACCCATGCTTTGGCCCGTGTCAGTTCCATAAGAGAGCTGGCCCGTGCAGCAGACTTCTTCACTTCTACCAAACGTACAGGCAGGACGGATAGTTTCTCCAAAGTGGATTGGATGGTAGATGGTGCCGGCTTGTTATGAGACATAGCACTAATAACCCTTTGAGCGCCGGAATAAAGCTGCTGCACCAGGGTATAAGATGCCTTGAGTTTCTTCTGGACATCATCTCCAAGATGAGTGGTACGCCTCCCTATATACGTTTGCGGAGTTAAACTGGAGCGGAAGAAAGATTGCAAGGATGAAAAACATATATAGATGGGTACTCACCGAAGATAGCAGAAGTCATGAGTTCTATTTGCTGTCTTAAACCGGTCAGCTCCTGTGTAACCGGATTAAGCGCAGCTTCAATGTCTTTTGCCCTTTTCTCAAGAGCATTCCTCTTCACTTCCCATGTGGACCGTTTCGCTTCAAAGTCATTTTTCAATTTTTCCATGTTGGTTAAGGTAAGCACAAGCTCTTCCTTGGCTTTGGCAGAAGCAGTTTCATTAACAGCCAACCTATTCCGGAGTTCAATTACCTCCGAAGCCCTCCAGGTCAAGTCAGCCTACAAGGAAATCAAACGGATTAGAAAGATAAGTCAATCAAGTCTCAAGCATATAACAAAGTTATCCACTTGACACTTGGGGGCTAATGTGCAATAGAAGTACCGAATGAGAATTCCAGACAAGTCCCAAGCGCATAAAACAAGTTATACCCTTAGCACTTGGGGGCTAATGTAAGTTCATTTTTAGATACACTGGAAGTCCCGGTTCACCTACAATGAAGCTAAACCGACACTTGGGGGCTACTATGGCCTGAAGACAGGATTGCAAAGAATACAAAACAGAGACAAGTAAAAGGAAAGGAAATTACCTCGTACTTATTCTTCATCATGTTAAGCAACCCAGCTTCATACTCGCGGCTGGTAAAGAGCCGGTTCAGATACCCGGAATGAAGTTCCTCGGCACTCAACTCGGCATAACTGGATAAGTCTCTGCTCCACTTGCCTTTGTCTTGTTGAAGTTTTTCCTCTTTGGCAGTATGCCTGGCCAAGATGACAGGCTCAGTCGGGGCAGTGAAACCTAACCTGGTTATCTCAACGTCCGTGGATGAAGCGGCAATTGGTTGGGAAGGGGCAGCAGTAGGCGCCGGGCTGACAGGAGTCGGGCTAGCCCGAGGAGGGCTAACCCGGATAGGGCTTGCCGGTTAAGCCGCACTCTCCGTATTGTCGCCTCCTGGAGTAGCGACATCATCACGATCCATAGGAATATGATCATCAAACTGAGCTTCAGGGATGTCTTCTGGAAGGATGGCCGCTTCAGGGTCATCAACCGGTTCAGTGGCAGTGGTTTCGGCAGTCGCTTTATTTGCTTTCGCCTTCTTGCTAGGCTTCGGCTTTCTGGTAAATTTCAAAAGAACAATGAGAATCATGAAGTGAAAAACATGAAGGTAAACCAGATGTTTGGAAAAAGGACTTACCCAGGCACGGTCTTCAGCACGGGGACTGCGTAGCAGTTGACTCGCCGGAAGAGGACAAAGGAGCCTCCTGATAGTTAGGATCATACGGTTCAAGCGGTTTGCGTATTAGGCCGGCTTTTGGATGAAGGAGAGTTGGAGAAAGTAAAACCTCGGAGCGACGGCTCCGAGCCGGCGTAAGAGGTATTCCGGATGACTCCACCACATGGCCACTATGGCGCGTGGTCCGGCATGCTTCATGCTGCTGTTTCTTCAAAATAAAGTTGGGATCCAATTGAGCGTAAGGATGAGAAAGGGATATTTCCGGGACACCCGGCGGATTTTGGGGGGTAGCGGTTCTGAGTCACAAGAGAGAGAAATTACCTCAACTCCCACCGCTTTACTTCCTTCCGCCAGATCCAGTGGAAAGGCACTATTAACATAAATTTGGATAAAGGGAGATTAAGGCATATAAGGTTTAATTCGTACCTCCGAATCCGGATCATCCTCCTCAGGATGTGAACCGGAGGCAGCAACAACCTTCTTCTTCTTAATAGCATAAGTTTTCCGGCGTGGTTGCTTGGCCGATTTATCTTGAGTTTTCCTTTTCCAGAAGGGATCATTGGCCTGTGCAGAAGATAGGAAATAAATGCAAGAAAATTGATATGGCCGGATTAAAACAAACGAGAAAAGATCAGGAAGGACTTACCGCTGGCGGTTTATTGGTTTCGCAGAACGGAGCTAAACCGGTCCGGCTGCACTCCTCCAAAGAGACATTTAACATTTTCTTCGCAGATTGAGTGACTTCTTTTTCAGGAAGTATTATATCAATGTGGCGCTGAGGATCATCCGGTTTACCAGTGTACTCACACATCAGGCCTGAGCGCCGGCTCAGTGGAAGAATACTCCAGGCGAGCCAGCAGCGAACAAAGTCTACTCCGGTTAAGCCGTTGGCTACAAAGGCCCTGAGCTTAGAAAGTTGAGGTGCAAACCGGGCACGATCCGGGGCGTTGAGGCGCTGCGGCAAGGGATGATCCGTTGGTAGGCGATAGGCGCGGTAACCCGGCAGTGGGTTTTCTCTTTCAGGCGAAGTGTCTTTACAATAGAACCACGTTTGGTTCCATTCCTTGCGGTGGCTGTGAAGGGCAGCATGAGGGAAGCTCACATCCTTTCTCTTCTGGATACTGACGCCACCCAACTCTTGATGCGGCCCGTCAGTAAACTCCGTTCGCCGGTTTAAATGAAAAAAGTCTTGGAATAGATCCACTGATGGCTCTTCTTGGAGATATGCCTCTGAGAAAACTTGAAAATTGCAGATATTTGACATAGAATTGGGACCTACGTCCTAAGGATGGAGCTGAAAAGCGGCTAACACATCCCAGAAGAATTTTGAACCGGGAGGGCTGAAACCCCGGGCCAGGTGATCAATGAAAACAATAACCTCTCCTTCCTGGGGAGTAGGAGGACACTCATCTCCTGGGGCCCACCAGTGCAGAACCTCCTTAGGACCCAGAATACCGATTGAAGCAGCGTTCGTTAAGTCATCCTAAGTGATGCGGGAAGGAACCCAGTTGCAAGCGACGAACTGCTTGGCTGTCATCTTGACTGGGGAAGTGCTGAAAAGAAACAGTGCGAAATCCGGTTCACCAATTGTTAAAGTATAAGCCGGAACATTCTCTGAAGCCATGGACCTAAATTGCCGGTTTACACAAGGGACTAATGGTGTTGCTAATCCGAAAGCATATAAGAGTGAGGCAGTTACCGGTTCATGATGGCAGAGAAGGCAGAAGTTAAACCGTCAATTACAAGGTACATGTTTATGTCTAAACCGTCAAAGAAAGCATATGATTGATTAAACCGGTGAAATGAGCTACAAATCTATAATATGAAGAAACAGTTTCCACGAAGAGCTGAGGTAAATATGGATCTAAGGCACAAGGAAAAGATGGAATAAAACGCAAGTAATATACAAGAAGAGTTACAGAGGTTTCTCTACAGATCGAATCTAAACTGATAAAGCTAGAGGAACTAGGTTTATGATGACGGAGCAAAAACGCATGGATTCAGATCAAAACTAAATGAATCTGAGTCTACAACAAGGTTGACCTACGGGGACGAAGAGTAAAGCTTCAAGGGTCCATGGCGGAGCTATGGACGAAACCCTAGAGTGAGATCTATAGGGAAGAAGAAGGAGTACCTGACGGAGTAGAGGACGGCGGTGAGGTGCTCTGGTCACGTTCAGGTGATGCAGCAGCCCGGCTTGAGGACAACGACGAGCTCGAAGAGCGGCGACAGAGCTTCGAGCAATGGATATGGAGGAAGACGAAGGCAGAAGGGGAAAAGAGGCATGCCCCAGCGATATTTATAAGCCGAAGAGGTGAAAACGGTAAGCGCGGGAATCGAGGAGGTCAGGGATTGGATAAAGATCGCGCTGTCGCCTCAATTTTTGGTATGGCATTTAATAAAGGTAACAAACAGAGGTGAACATTAAATACTGAGGTGACGTCACGATGGATTAAGGCGATTCCAGGAGATGATGTCATGGCCGGTTTATGAAGCAGATAAATCGCAGAGAGGAGATTTATGCAAGATTTAGAAGACTGAAATGAACAAGTTCAAATCAATCTGGGGCCAATTGTCAGGGATATGACTAGCAGGTATAAACCGGCCAGGAAGATCCGGATTACACTGACATAATCGGGTTATTACAATCCCGGTAGAATATGTACAAAAGGTTACAGCCCATAGAGGTTTAGGGCCCATGTGTAAAGCCCACGGTTGGTAAACCGTCATATCATGTAACTTAAGATAGAAATAGTAGAGACCGAGACAGACACGTTTATGAGCCGGCCTCGGGACTCTGTAAACCGGATCGGGCGTTGCCTCCTATATAAAGGGACGACCCGGCGACGGTTCAAGGACAAGAAACAACAACGCGAAACACAGGCAATCGATTCGCTCCCTGTTCATCGACGCCCAAGCAATACCACACCAAACTAGACATAGGCTTTTACTTTCATCGAAGGGGCCGAACTAGTATAGACCCTCTGTGTCCTTTGTGTGCTTTTAACCTCTTCAAGCTAACCAGTGCGATGGCCTCACACCTAAGTCCTCTAAACCGGACATCTGCTGTGCTAATTCCACGACACTAACCCATGGTCTACGTGAGAGTTCTATGCGGGGATAGGTATGTTTCCATAGGCTTGCGTTAAGAGGAAGATATTATACAACCCATGGAGGATGACATCAAGTGGTGATCGTCATCAAGTTTGCGGTGTGCAAGTTCAAGTGGAGCATCACGAAGAGATGAAGTGCTTGAAGCTTGCCGTCCATTGTGGTGACAATGGACTTCTGAAGATGAGCCGGAGAGTGGCTCACCCATAGTGGAGTATGGGGGAGAAATCTACTAGTCTTCACCGAGCCAACGCAATCAAGAAAGCTGGTCCAACTTGTGGGAGTCAAGATCGGCATCATCTAGCTCAAGTGGACTATGTGCAAGGCTTTTGCCCTTGATAGGTCACCGCCACCTCGCGGTCGGTCAGCATGATGCTGGTGGTCGAGCGACCAGAGAAGGGCAAGATCCAGTCTGTCCAGCGCCTGGTCTACTACCTAAGCGAGGTGCTTTCCTCCTCCAAGCAACTACCCGCACTAGCAGAAGATGTGTTGGGAAACGTAGTATTTTCAAAATTTTCCTACGATCACGCAAGATCTATCTACCAGATGTATAGCAACGAGGGGAAGAGTGTGTCTACGTACCCTCGTAGACCGGGAGCGGAAGCGTCAAGTGATGCGGTTGATGTAGTTGAACTTCTTCGCAATCCAACCGATCAAGTACCGAACGTACGGCACCTCCGCATTCAGCACACGTTCAGCTTGATGACGTCCCACGAGCTCTTGATCCAGTTGAGCTTCACGGGAGAGTTTCGTCAGCACGACGGCGTGGTGACGGATATGATGTATCTACCGGCGCAGGGCTTCGCCTAAGCACTGCAACGGTATGACCAAGGTGTGTTTCTGTGAAGGGGGGCACCGCACACGGCTAAAACAATTCAACTTGTGTGTTCTAGGGTGCCCCCTTTCCCCCGTATATAAAGGAGCAAGGGAGAGGCCGGCCCTAGAGGGGGCGCGCCAAGTGTGGGGAGTCCTACTAGGACTCCCAAGTCCTAGTAGGATTCCCCTTTCCTTTCCGGAGTAGGAGAGAAGGAAAGAGGTGGAGAGGGAGAAGGAAAAGGGGGCTGAACCCCTTGTCCAATTCGGACCAGAGGGGGGGGGGGCGCCTCCTTCCTTTTGGCCTTTCTCCTCTATTCCCGTATGGCCCAATAAGGCCCATATACTCCGAAAAATACCCGAATCACTCGGAACCTTTCCGATGTCCGAATATAGTCGTCCAATATATCGATCTTTACGTCTCGACCATTTCGAGACTCCTCGTCATGTCCCCGGTCTCATCCGAGACTCCGAACTCCTTCGGTACATCAAAACTCATAAACTCATAATACCGATCGTCATCAAACGTTAAGCGTGCGGACCCTACGGGTTCGAGAACTATGTAGACATGACCGAGACTCATCTCCGGTCAATAACCAATAGCATAACCTGGATGCTCATATTGGCTCCTACATATTCTACGAAGATCTTTATCGGTCAAACCGCATAACAACATACGTTGTTCCTTTTGTCATTGGTATGTTACTTGCCCGAGATTCGATCGTCGGTATCTCTATACCTAGTTCAATCTCGTTACCGGCAAGTCTCTTTACTCGTTCCGTAATACATCATCTTGTGACTAACTCATTAGTCTTTTGCTTGGAAGGCTTATTATGATGTGCATTACCGAGAGGGCCCAGAGATACCTCTCCGACACTCGGAGTGACAAATCCTAGTCTTGATCTATGCCAACACCACGAACACTTTCGGAGACACCTGTAGAGCATCTTTATGATCACCCAGTTACGTTGTGACGTTTGATAGCACACAAGGTGTTCCTACGGTATTCGGGAGTTGCATAATCTCATAGTCATAGGAACATGTATAAGTCATGAAGAAAGCAATAGCAGTAAAACTAAACGATCATAGTGCTAAGCTAACGGATGGGTCTTGTCCATCACATCATTCTCCTAATGATGTGATCCCGTTGATCAAATGACAAATCATGTCTATGGTTAGGAAACATAACCATCTTTGATCAATGAGCTAGTCTAGTAGAGGCATACTAGGGACACTCTGTTTTGTCTATGTATTCACACATGTACTAAGTTTCCGGTTAATACAATTCTAGCATGAATAATAAACATTTATCATGATATAAGGAAATATAAATAACAACTTTATTATTGCCTCTAGGGCATATTTCCTTCAGTCTCCCACTTGCACTAGAGTCAATAATCTAGCTCACATCGCCATGTGATTTAATACCGATAGTTCACATCGTTATGTGAATAACACCCATAGTTCACATCGCCATGTGACCAACACCCAAAGGGTTTACTAGAGTCAATAATCTAGTTCACGTCGCTATGTGATTAATACCCAAGAGTAATAAGGTGTGATCATGTTTTGCTCGTGAGAGAAGTTTAGTCAACGGGTCTGTCACATTCAGATCCGTATGTATTTCGCAAATTTCTATGTCTACAATGCTCTGCATGAAGCTACTCTAGCTAATTGCTCCCACTTTCAATACGCATCCAGATTGATACTTAGAGTCATCTGGATTTAGTGTCAAAGCTTGCATGGGCGTAACCCTTTACGACGAACTCTTTATCACCTCCATAACCGAGAAACATTTCCTTAGTCATCCAATTACTAAGGATAATTTTGACCGCTGTACAGTGATCTACTCCCGGATCACTATTGTACCCCCTTGACAAACTCATGGCAAGGTACACAACATGTTTGGTACACAGCATGGCATACTTTATAGAACCTATGGCTGAGGCATAGGGAATGACTTTCATTCTCTCTATATTTTTCTGCCGTGGTCTGGCTTTGAGTCTTACTCAACTTCACACCTTACAAGTCAGGCAAGAACTCCTTCTTTGACTGATCCATTTTGAACTACTTCAAAATCTTATCAAGGTATGTACTCATCGAAAGTCTTATCAACCGTCTTGATCTATCTCTATAGATCTTGATGCCCAATATGTAAGCAGCTTCACCAAGGTCTTTCTTTGAAAAAATCTTTTCAAACACTCCTTTATGCTTTCCAGAAAATTCTACATCATTTCCGATCGACAATATGTCATTCACATATACTTATCAGAAAGGTTGTAGTGCTCCCACTCACTTCTTGTAAATACAGGCTTCACCGCAAGTCTGTATAAATCTATATGCTTTGATCAACTTATCAAAGCGTATATTCCAACTCCGAGATGCTTGCACCAGTCCATAGATGGATCGCTGGAGCTTGCACATTTTGTTAGCACCTTTAGGATTGACAAAACCTTCTGGTTGCATCATATACAAGTCTTCTTTAATAAATCCATTAAAGAATGCAGTTTTGTTATCCATTTGCCAGATTTCATAAAATGCGGCAATTGCTAACATGATTCGGACAGACTTAAGCATCGCTACGGGTGAGAAAGTCTCATCGTAGTGAACTCCTTGAACTTGTTGAAAAACTTTCGCAACAAGTCGAGCTTTGTAAACAGTAACATTACCGTCAGCGTCAGTCTTCCTCTTGAAGATCCATTTATTTTCGATGGCTTGCCGATCATCGGGCAAGTCAACCAAAGTCCACACTTTGTTCTCATACATGGATCCCATCTCAGATTTCATGGCCTCAAGCCATTTTGCGGAATCTGGGCTCATCATCGCTTCCTCATAGTTCGTAGGTTCATCATGGTCCAGTAACATGAATTCCAGAATCGGGTTGCCGTACCACTCTGATGTGGAACGAACTCTGGTTGATCTACGAAGTTCAGCAAAAACTTGATATGAAGTTTCATGATCATCATCATTAGCTTCCTCACTAATTGGTGTAGGAATCACTGGAACTAGTTTCTGTGATGTTCCACTTTCCAATTCGGGAGAAGGTACAATTACCTCATCAAGTTCTACTTTCCTCCCACTCACTTCTTTCGAGAGAAACTCCTTCTCTAGAAAGGATCCACTCTTAGCAACAAAGACCTTGTCTTCGAATCTGTTATAGAAGGTGTACCCAACAGTTTCTTTTGGGTATCCTATGAAGATTTACTTCTCCGATTTGGGTTCGAGCTTATCATGTTGAAACTTTTTCACATAAGCATCGCAGTCCCAAACTTAAAGAAATGACAGCTTAGGTTTCTCGTCAAACCACAGTTCATATGGTGTCATCTCCACGGATTTAGATGGTGCCCTATTTAACGTGAATGTAGCTGTCTCTAATGCATAACCCTAAAAGCGATAGTGGTAGATCGGTAAGAGACATCATCGATCGCACCATATCTAATAAAGTACGGTTATGACGTTCAGACACACCATTACACTGTGGTGTTCCAGGTGGCGTGAGTAGTGAAACTATTTCACATTGTTTTTACTGAAGGCCAAACTCGCTAACTCAAATATTTTACCTCTACGATCATATCGTAGAAACACTTATTTTCTTGTTACGATGATTCTCCACTTCACTCTGAAATTCTTTGAACTTTTCAAGTGTTTCAGACTTGTGCTTCATTAAGTAGATATACCCATATCTGCTCAAATCATCAGTGAAGGTCAGAAAATAACGATACCCGCCACGAGCTTCAACACTCATTGGTCCACATACATCTGTATGTATGATCTCCAACAAATATGTTGCTCGCTCCATTGTTCCGAAGAACGGAGTTTTAGTCATCTTGCCCATGAGGCATGGTTCGCAAGCACCAAGTGATTCATAATCAAGTGATTCCAAAAGTCCATCACTATGGAGTTTCTTCATGCGCTTTACACCATTATGACCTAAATGGCAGTGCCACAAATAAGTTGCACTATCATTATTAACCTTGCATCTTTTGGCTTCAATATTATGAATATGTGTATCACCACGATCGAGATCCAACAAACTATTTTTATTGGGTGTATGACCATCGAAGGTTTTATTCATGTAAACAGAATAACAATTATTCTATGACTTTAAATGAATAACCGTATTGCAACAAATATGATCAAATCATATTCATGCTCAACGCAAATGCCAAATAACATTTATTTAGGTTTTACACTAATCCTGAAAGTATAGGGAGTGTGCGATGATAATCATATCAATCTTGGAACCACTTCCAACACACATCGTCACTTCACTTTTAACTAGTCTCTGTTCGTTCTGCAATTCTCCTTTCGAGTTACTAATTTTAGCAACTGAACCGGTATCAAATACCCAGGGGTTGCTATGAACACTAGTAAAGTACACATCAATAATATGTATATCAAAATATACCTTTGTTCACTTTGCCATCCTTCTTATCCGCCATGTATCTAGGGCAGTTCCACTTCCAGTGACCATTTCCTTTGCAGTAGAAGCACTTAGTTTCAGGCTTGAGTTTTAGCTTTGGGTTTCTTCACGGGAGTGACAACTTGCTTGTCATTCTTCTTGAAGTTCCCCTTCTATCCCTTTTCCCTTTACTTGAAACAAGTGGTTTTGTTAACCATCAACACTTGATGCTTTTTCATGATTTCTACCTTCGCCGACTTCAGCATCGCGAAGAGCTCGGGAATTCCTTTCGTCATCCCTTGCATATTATAGTTCATCACGAAGTTCTACTAACTTGGTGATAGTGACGAGAGAACTTTGTCAATTACTATCTTATCTGGAAGATTAACTCCCACTTGATTCAAGTAATTGTAGTACCCAGACAATCTGAGCACATGCTCACTAGTTGAGCTATTCTCCTCCATCTTGTAGGCAAAGTACTGTCAGAAGTCTTATACCTCTCGACACGGGCATGAGTATGAAATACTAATTTCAACTCTTGGAACATCTTATATGCTCCGTGGCGTTCAAAACGTTTTTGAAGTCCCGGTTCTAAGCCGTAAAGCATGGTGCACTTAAACTATCAAGTAGTCATCATACCGAGCTTTTGTCAAAACGTTCATAACGTCTACATCTGCTCCTGCAATAGGTCTGTTACCTAACGGTGCATCAAGGACATAATTCTCTATGCAGCAATGAGGATAATCCTTAGATCACGGAACAATTCCGCATCATTGCTACTAACATCTTTCAACTTAGTTTTCTCTAGGAACATATAAAAAATAAACGGGGAGCAACATCATGAGCTATTGATCTACAACATAGATATGCTAATACTACGAGGACTAAGTTCATGATAAATTAAAGTTCAATTTAATCATATTACTTAAGAACTCCCACTTAGATAAACATCCCTCTAGTCATCTAAATGATCACGTGATACAAATCAACTAAACCATGTCCGATCATCACGTGAGATGGAGTAGTTTCAATGGTGAACATCTTATGTTGATCATATCTACTATATGATTCACGCTCGACCTTTCGGTCTCCAGTGTTCCGAGGCCATATCTGCATATGCTAGGCTCGTCAAGTTTAACCCGAGTATTCTACGTGTGCAAAACTGTCTTACACCCGTTGTATTTGAACGTAGAGCTTATCACACCCGATCATCACGTGGTGTCTCGGCACGAAGAACTTTCGCAACGGTGCATACTCAGGGAGAACACTTGTACCTTGAAATTTTGTAAGGGATCATCTTATAATGCTACCGTCGTTCTAAGCAAAATAAGAAGCATAAAGATAAACATCACATGCAAATCAAAATATGTGACATGATATGGCCATCATCATCTTGTGCTTTTGATCTCCATCTCCAAAGCACCGTCATGATCACCTTTGTCACCGGCGCGACACCTTGATCTCCATCGTAGCATCGTTGTCGTCTCGCCAACTATTGCTTCTACGACTATCGCTACCGCTTAGTGATAAAGTAAAGCAATTACATGGCGATTGCATTTCATACAATAAAGCGACAACCATATGGCTCCTGCCAGTTGCCGATAACTTTATAAAACATGATCTTCTCATACAACCGTATATCTCATCATGTCTTGACCATATCACATCACAACATGCCCTGCAAAAACAAGTTAGACGTCCTCTACTTTGTTGCAAGTTTTACGTGGCTGCTATGGGCTTAGCAAGAACCGTTCTTACCTACGCATACAAAACTACAACGATGTTTCGTCAAGTATGTGCTGTTTTAACCTTCACAAGGACCGGGCGTAGCCACACTTGATTCAGCTAAAGTGAGAGAGACAGACACCCGCCAGTCACCTTTAAGCAATGAGTGCTCATAACGGTGAAACCAGTCTCGCGTAAGCGTACGCGTAATGTCGGTCCGGGCCGCTTCATCTCACAATACCGCCGAAGCAAAGTATGACATGCTAGTAAGCAGTATGACTAGTATCGCCCACAACTCATTCTGTTCTACTCATGCATATCATCTACGCATAGACCTGGCTCATGATGCCACTGTTGGGAAATGTAGTATTTTCAAAATTTTCCTACGATCACGCAAGATCTATCTACCAGATGTATAGCAACGAGGGGAAGAGTGTGTATACGTACCCTCGTAGACCGGGAGCGGAAGCGTCAAGTGATGCGGTTGATGTAGTCGAACTTCTTCGCAATCCAACCGATCAAGTACCGAACGTACGACACCTCTGCATTCAGCACACGTTCAGCTTGATGACGTCCCACGAGCTCTTGATCCAGTTGAGCTTCACGGGAGAGTTTCGTCAGCACGACGACGTGGTGACGGATATGATGTATCTACCGGCGCAGGGCTTCGCCTAAGCACTGCAACGGTATGACCAAGGTGTGTTTCTGTGGAGGGGGGCACCGCACACGGCTAAAACAATTCAACTTGTGTGTTCTAGGGTGCCCCCTTTCCCCCGTATATAAAGGAGCAAGGGAGAGGCCGGCCCTAGAGGGGGCGCGCCAAGTGTGGGGAGTCCTACTAGGGCTCCCAAGTCCTAGTAGGATTCCCCTTTCCTTTCCGGAGTAGGAGAGAAGGAAAGAGGTGGAGAGGGAGAAGGAAAAGGGGGCTGAACCCCTTGTCCAATTCGGACCAGAGGGGGGGGGGCGCCCCTCCTTCCTTTTGGCCTTTCTCCTCTATTCCCGTATGGCCCAATAAGGCCCATATACTCCAAAAAAATACCCGAATCACTCGGAACCTTTCCGATGTCCGAATATAGTCGTCCAATATATCGATCTTTACGTCTCGACCATTTCGAGACTCCTCGTCATGTCCCCGGTCTCATCCGGGACTCCGAACTCCTTCGGTAAATCAAAACTCATAAACTCATAATACCGATCGTCATCAAACGTTAAGCGTGCGGACCCTACGGGTTCGAGAACTATGTAGACATGACCGAGACTCATCTCCGGTCAATAACCAATAGCGGAACCTGGATGCTCATATTGGCTCCTACATATTCTACGAAGATCTTTATCGGTCAAACCGCATAACAACATACGTTGTTCCTTTTGTCATTGGTATGTTACTTGCCCGAGATTCGATCGTCGGTATCTCTATACCTAGTTCAATCTCGTTACCGGCAAGTCTCTTTACTCGTTCCGTAATACATCATCTCGTGACTAACTCATTAGTCTTTTGCTTGCAAGGCTTATTATGATGTGCATTACCGAGAGGGCCCAGAGATACCTCTCCGACACTCGGAGTGACAAATCCTAGTCTTGATCTATGCCAACACCACGAACACTTTCGGAGACACCTGTAGAGAATCTTTATGATCACCCGGTTACGTTGTGACGTTTGATAGCACACAAGGTGTTCCTACGGTATTTGGGAGTTGCATAATCTCATAGTCATAGGAACATGTATAAGTCATGAAGAAAGCAATAGCAGTAAAACTAAACGATCATAGTGCTAAGATAACGGATGGGTCTTGTCCATCACATCATTCTCCTAATGATGTGATCCCGTTGATCAAATGACAACTCATGTCTATGGTTAGGAAACATAACCATCTTTGATCAATGAGCTAGTCTAGTAGAGGCATACTAGGGACACTCTGTTTTGTCTATGTATTCACACATGTACTAAGTTTCCGGTTAATACAATTCTAGCATGAATAATAAACATTTATCATGATATAAGGAAATATAAATATCAACTTTATTATTGCCTCTAGGGCATATTTCCTTCAAGATGTGCTATGGAGTGTATTTCACCGCCAAGAAGCTAAAACAGTACTTTCAAGAGCTTGAGATCACCGTGGTCATCACGGCCCCATCGGCGAGATCATGGGCTGCCGGGATGCCTCTGGCCGGGTTGCTGATGACCCACAAGTGTAGGGGATCTATCATAGTCCTTTCGATAAGTAAGAGTGTCAAACCCAACGAGGAGCAGAAGGAAATGATAGGCAGTTTTCAGTAAGGTATTTTCTGCAAGCATTGAAATTATCGGTAACAAATAGTTTTGTGATAAGGTAATTGGTAGCAAGTGACAAAAGGTAGAAGTAAATAAGGTGCAGCACGATGGCCCAATCCTTTTTGTAGCAAAGGACAAGCCTGGACAAACTCTTATATGAAGAAAAACGCTCCCGAGGACACATGGGAATTATCGTCAAGCTAGTTTTCATCACGATCATCTGATTCACGTTCGGTACTTTGATAATTTGGTATGTGGGTGGACCGGTGCTTGGGTGCTGTCCTTACTTGGACAAACCTCCCACTTATGATTAACCTCTAATGCAAGCATCCGCAACTACAAAAGAAGTATTAAGGTAAACCTAACCATAGCATGAAACAAGTGGATCCAAATCAGCCCCTTACGAAGCAACGCATAAACTAGGGTTTAAGCTTCTGTCACTCTAGCAACCCATCATCTACTTATTACTTCCCAATGCCTTCCTCTAGGCCCAAGTAATGGTGAAGTGTCATGTAGTCGACGTTCACATGGCACCACTAGAGGAGAGACAACATACATCTCATCAAAATATCGAACGAATACCAAATTCACATGACTACTTATAGCAAGACTTCTCCCATGTACTTAGGAACAAAAGTAACTACTCACAAGACATAATATTGTTCATGATCAGAGGGGTATTAATATGCATAATGGATCTGAACATATGATCTTCCACCAAGTAAACCAACTAGCATGAACTACAAGGAGTAATCAACACTACTAGCAACCCATAGATACCAATATGAGGTTTGGGCACAAAGATTGGATACAAAAGATGAACTAGGGTTTAAGAGGAGATGGTTCTGGTGAAGATGTTGATGAAGATAACCCTCCCCAAGATGGGAGAGTTTTGGTGATGACAGCGGTGACAATTTCCCCCTCCCAGAGGGAAGTATCCCTGGCAGAACAGCTCTGCCGGAGCCCTAGATTGGTTTCTGCCAAGGTTCCGCCTCGAGGCGGCGGCGTCTGGTCCCGAAGGCCTCCCTCTTCATGTAAACCTTGTAAAATAAGAGAGAAAAGGCATAAGTATTGCGACATAATGTGTAATAACATCCCATAGTGCAATAAATATCAACATAAAAGACTGATGCAAAATGGGCGTATCAACTCCCCCAAGCTTAGGCCTCGCTTGTCCTCAAGCGAAAGCCTATATCGAAAAATAGGTCCACATGTTTAGAGATAGAGGTGTCGATAAAAATAAAATACAGACATGAGGGCATCATGATCATTCTTATAACAACACACACACACACACA